>JAWNNQ010001608.1:0-33596 GCA_035044765.1 Leucophenga montana
ATTGCGCTTCATTTTGCGACGTCGTTTATATACTTATGTATATGGGTATGGTTTTTCCCACCTTTTTAATATGTAATTGTTTATGTATCGATATATCGGAGTTTTGAGGGCGATATATCGATATAACTTTACGATATATTTATACCATTCACACGTAGTATTATCGATTTGTTTAATAGTTTGTAGCTCCGCTCGAGGTGACGAGTCGATTTAGCTATGTCCGTCTGTCTGGATATTGTTGAGATTTTTTTTTCCATCTATGTAAGTTAACTAACTTTCTTGTCCAATATAAACATCGATAAATTTTTTAGGGCAATACATCGACATATATCTTCACGATATATTTTTCGTTACATATCGTATATCGGTATATTTTTCGACGATTTACATCACTATATTGTAATTTTGATACGCTATCAAAATACTAGTATAGCAATAGATATTGTCTTTATGTATAACCAAAAACTCTTTAGAGGCTATATAGCTAGAAAATGTTCTATGTAGACTTCTTTTTATACTCTGCACAACAAATTTTTGTAGGGAGGGTATATTCGGTATTTTAAACTGTCAAAATGTATGTACCAAAAAGAAGGAAGCATTGACGCCCACATAAAGATAAATAAAATTGGAGTGTCTGTTTGTAATATTAATATAACTGCTAAATGCATATGGATGTATACACGGTACATATACCAAAATAATTGTTTTTTTACAATTTTTGTCTGCCTGTATGTCTGTTTGTTCCGGCTAATCTCTGGACCGATTTTGACGGGACTTTCACTGGCAGATAGCTGATGTAATAAGGAGTAACTTATTCTACTTTTATTTTAGAAGTTTGATTTATTTTTATTAATATAAATACTATATATATATATAGAGAGAGAGAGAGAGAGAGAGAGAGAGAGAGAGAGAGAGAGAGAGAGAGAGAGAGAGAGAGAGAGAGAGAGAGAGAGAGAGAGAGAGAGAGAGAGAGAGAGAGAGAGAGAGAGAGAGAGAGAGAGAGAGAGAGAGAGAGAGAGAGAGAGAGAGAGAGAGAGAGAGAGAGAGAGAGAGAGAGAGAGAGAGAGAGAGAGAGAGAGAGAGAGAGAGAGAGAGAGAGAGAGAGAGAGAGAGAGAGAGAGAGAGAGAGAGAGAGAGAGAGAGAGAGAGAGAGAGAGAGAGAGAGAGAGAGAGAGAGAGAGAGAGAGAGAGAGAGAGAGAGAGAGAGAGAGAGAGAGAGAGAGAGAGAGAGAGAGAGAGAGAGAGAGAGAGAGAGAGAGAGAGAGAGAGAGAGAGAGAGAGAGAGAGAGAGAGAGAGAGAGAGAGAGAGAGAGAGAGAGAGAGAGATATATATATATATATATATATATATATATATATATATATATTAAAACTGGAAGTATGTATGTATGTATGTATGTATGTTCCTTGTGAGCTCCGAAACCGCTCAACCGACTTTGACAAAATTTTGTGTCAATATTCAAAATAGTCCCGTAGGTGATCCTGTAAGTATAATGGAGCATGTGGAAGGTGGAGAGGACCACACAATTTCACATAAGCGCTAGCAAGCGAACTAGATGTTCTACTCAAGACTTACAGAAACTAACCTCGTTTAGGCCGCTCTGTTACAAAAGTTAAAATTTCACAGCTCGCAACTATTTTACAGTAGAGGTACAAGTCAGTCACACTCAGTAAGGATTTTTTAAAAATATTTGTGTACTTGTATAGAATGCAATGAAATTGTTTAGTCTTCTTTGTAATATAGTTTCTAGGTAAGTAGGGCAAATACAAAGTTTTTTTTTCATATATGAATTTTGGCTGGCTCAAGAACCTTTTTTTACATTGCACAAGAAAAAACGTTAACTTCGGGGTACCAAAGTTTTTCACTCAGTCTCCATTGCATCCACACAAAAGTGACCGTGTGATATGGATTTAATGCCGGAGATGTGATTGGACAAAAAATTGGAGTAAGCGCTCTTGGAAATTATTGTAATTAAACATTCGTGAACTTCACCATGACAAAAATATAAACCCTTCGTTTTTCAATGTGAACAGTAACATGTGAACAATAACAAAACAGTAGCCTGATTTGGAACTATGTGGGACATTTTATTAGAATTTACCTATGGTACACCGAATTTGACATTTCTAGTTTAAGAAAAATAGTTCGATATAAACATTTACGTCCGACAACTGTTTGAACGACGAGATATTGGATACTATAAGAGAAAGAGTCTTCAAGTTTGGATATTTAAACTCTCCTCTTCAGACAAAATGTATAAAATGACCACGTATAAAAATTTTTCTAATCTTCACACGGAGTGTGAATAGTATTATACAGGGGTCGGCGCTTTAAGTGTTCCAACTTCACGCTTCTATATCAATCAAACGGATAATGATTGCGCGCTCTTGTTTTGTCAAGCGTCAGGTCAGTCGGTTATGTTGTTTACAAGACTACGGAAGCATATCGTTTTACATAGTAGTTAAAAAAAATTATCGAATATTGCTTTGCATTTGGCTGGAAAATCGAAACCAGCCATTGTTAATGAGCTACGTCATTTACGTCTGAACAAAATGTTTGTGTATCGAAACATTACACGCTACAATGATGCTGCTATCATCAAAAACCACCACGCAGGTGGACATACAGCAACATCGGCAGAAATGGTTAAAAGGTGAAGGCTAGAATTTAACGTAATCCACGACAAAGCGCAGTTCAATTGGCAAAAAAACTCAATGTGTCTGCTCGTAGCATGGGGCACATATTAAAAAATGAACTACGATTGAAGCCCTACAAAATACAAAAATTGCAAGATTTAACACATGCACAAAAGGCAGTTCGCCAGTGAGACAAAGGTTTTAAAACACTTGCACGTTAGTGCCAAGCTTGAAAATAGTGACCTTTTCTGATGAAACATTTTTACGGTTCAGCAATATGTAAACAAACAAAACGATCGTGTATGGTTAAAGTGCAAATCAAAAGACAAAGACGTGATGCCCCAGGACCACTCGTTTTCATTGAACAGAGCGTAAAGGTAAATCAACAAATCTACCGTGAAAAGATTTTAAACGATGCTATGTTACCTTGGGCACGTAAACAATTCGGTAGAAATCATTGGATATTTCAACTAGTCTTGGCACTATTTCATAGCTTCATTTCTCTACAAAAATGGCCACATATTCCCCAGACTTAAACCCAATGAATTTATCCATATGGTTCGTTCTCGAGGCAAAAGTATCAACTAAAAAAAGAGATGGTCAACGCCTTAAAGTTCGCTCTTCGCCGAGTATGCTATTATCCGATACTATTATCCACGCTAAAGGTTTCTATATCGGACAATAACATATTTTTCTTAAAATTTGAAATGTTTTCACAATATACTGAGTTATTAAATAAAAAAAATTTACAAAATTACAGCATTTTTAATTGGTAACACTTCGAGTGCTGTAGTTCAGTGCACATTGTTTCCAACGCCTTAAAGGAAGCATCGGAAACCCCGTCCAGTATTAATCCGTGATCAGCACAAGACAAGTCCGTCTGGCCGTTCGTAAATTTACCATATCGTTTTTCTGTAAAAATTTGGAATATTGGTTTGTTATAACCATGAAAAAAAAATATAAATATACATATGCATATGTATATACCGGCTAGTTGAATAAAAACACATACATATATACACATATATACAAATGTATTGCTCAGAACATCTCAGTATATCTCTTTTCTACATGACTGTTCCCGCCCTTGCGATTCTGACTATGAGCAACTTTATAAAGAAAACCCGTTTTTACTGTTTTTGTAAATAGCTTCTGTTAATTTAGTCATTGTGCTCTTGACGCTCCCTATTGAAGAAGTACATATATATCTACCAGTATGTACATAGTTCATGTTAATGTTATAAATTTTACTCTTTTATCGCTTTTGATGTTACTTTGATATGTACAGACATACATTAATAAAAAAAAATATTTTCTTTATTTTTGCTTTTTTTACAAATCAGAGTGCAAATGTGAACACTTTTTCAGTGGAGTCAGAATGTTTTAAACACTGTCACTTATTTATCTTTTTATCACTTTTATAAGAAAAAATATTTGATTAGCATTTTTGACAATTGTATTTATTTATTGTTACTGCTATTGCTGCAACAAACTCAAATGATAGTCGCAAGCAAATATCATATATCCATCTCACTTGCACATATGTACGCACAAAGTAATTGTGCTTTCGCATCTCTATCGCACTTTCCGATCTGCACACACTCAATAGCACTCGATTTCTATCTCACATTCTGCCACCTATTGTTGCATTCGGCTAAGGGACCCAAGAACAATGCAGCCGCGCCGACGCATCAAGAACAAACAAGCAACAAGAGAATATAATATCAACAATCACTTTATACAACATGGTAAAAAAAAGCGATATACATATATACAAATATACGTGTGTATATATATATATATATATATATATATATATATATATATATATATATATATATATATATATATATATATATATATATATATATATATATATATATATATAATATATATATATATATATATATATATATATATATATATATATATATATATATATATATATATATATATATATATATATATATATATATATATAAATAATATATGCATATTGTGTACATATATGTACATATTCTAATATTTACATACATATATGTATAACAAAAAAAAAATAAATAAATAAATAAAAAAGAAACGCAACAAAATTCACAAAATAAAAAAAATCGGTGAAATTCGCTTCATTCCGACCGAGACCGTAACCGACCCGACGCGAGTGAACAACGAAAAACATTCAGCGAACGAAGTAGATTGCGCACGCAGAGATGCACACAACTCACATACATATTTATAGCTCATTCATCTACTTGTAAGTCGCTCGCACGCTCTTTTTGGTATTTCTCTTCACGCTCTTATTTTATTTTGTTTGTGTATTGTGGGTTCTGTTTTATTTTGGAGTACCAAACAGGGACTAAAAGCGGAGCGGAGCAAGCAAATTTTATCGGAGCGTGAAGCGGAGCGATTTAAAAATTTCACCGGAACTTTCGTATTTATGAATGTATGAATGTGCTATATTTTCTGCAAACGTTTGAATAACAAATTCTGATTGCGCTTAATTAATTACACAACAACATTATTAAAGCTCCATTTTATGAAAGCGACCTCTACTTCGAACGAGCAATTCTTAATGGATTTATGCCTCCTGAAGCATTCCTCCATTTAGATAAAAGAGGTTACATTCAAGACCCCAATGGCACTCCAATCATATACCACATTTTGAGGAGAGCGAATTAGAAGTTGATACAGTCAAATATATTGACGGTATAAAACAAACGATTTGATACCTCGATATCAAACAGAGATAAAAAAGCTCAAATATCATCAAAAAAGTATTTCTGGTGGCTTAGTAATATGGATGTTCAGTCTGAATAACCATGTTCCCCTGTCCCTCTTACCTTTCTCAACCCTTTTTTATCTTAAATTTACACTTACTATCGATGCTAATTTTTTTGTTAACTTTTTCTCTTGCGATTTAATTTCTTGTTACTATACTTAGTATTTAATACATAAACATTTTTTTTTGAAACGAAAACCTATCCATAAAATTTATTATTGCCCGAGAGCTCGATCAGAGACTAGCATAAGATCAAAGCTGAATTGTACTTCTATTTATTAAGTCAAATAACCTTATTATCAAAATAAATAAATAATAGAAGAAAAAAAACACACAAATCAGCCATAGCTCTTAAAATTGTACGTCCGTCGTTGCGAAGATACAATTTAAAACTAACGAATAAACTTGGCTAACACAAAGTGGTCCCTTAAAAGAGAAAGTGACCTTGAATACAATAGAACATCTGCTCCGGCTGTAAATAGCAAAAAGGTCGTAAAGAATAAAAATAATTAAGTTACTTATTTTAATTAAATATAAATAATTAATAATTAGTACATAAATAATAGCTATTGTTTAATAATAATAATATTTTTTTAGTAAAAAATTAACCTTATACAACATACGATTTTGCATTAGGCCATATATGACTGTGCGCTGCGCACTCTTTACGCTCTATCTCAAAAACGGTTAATCGTATGAAAAAAAAGTTGAAACAAAAGTTGTAGGGAATTTTATACTCTACAACTTTTATAATAGGTGCAAATCTCATTTAAGGTATAGGAAGCGAGATATCTTTTTCTATCGATACGATCTCCTAGTAAAGATATTTTGGTTGCTACCGCCAGGGTCCCAATTTATCGTCCTACTCGATACAATGGAAATTTCCACTTTTTTCGATTAACCATGCCAAAGAACTTCGATCGATTTGGTTTTTAGTATTTTCAAAAACTTTTTCGAACTTAGTGTAGACACCATGCAATTTTTTATACAAGGCAGTGCCATCTATTGACAGGTAGAGAATGCAGCTAGCATATTTTAAAACATTGGCTCCATCCAGGGGATGCATTGCCACCACCATAATTACAATGGTGTTGGTAGCGCCCTCTACAGGCCAATGGAAACATTGTGTGTTAACTAGCTCCATATATTAGCATTCCCTAACAGCATAATATTTTCCGTTAGAGGGCGCAACAAACGCCATTGTATTCAATTTCCATAAACCTGAGGAGAGTGTGGGAGATAGTAGGTATCATTGGGCCCCCGCAACAGGATATGGGCTCCTTACAAAGATCTTGGGAGTTAGGCGGAAACATGGAATTTTAAGTAGTCATCAGATTTGTATATATTCTAATGCCAGCCACTGCTGATTGCAGCGCCCATTACAAAAACCCATTGGAACATGTTTATCCCACATAATCCTTCCCCGGATTGACCAAGTGGCATATCCCCATTACAATTCTTTGAAACTAATTCCATACTTCAGTTTCTGGAATATCTTTTTTGTGCCATTTTCTGGAGAGGATGAGCTTAAAATGGTACAAAAAATCATTCATCAGTGTGGGAGATAGTCAGAATCATTGGGCTCCCGCAACAGGATATGGGAATTGAGGCAGAAACAGGGTATTTTAGGTGGTCATCTGATTTGTATATATTCTAAGTGGCATATCCCCATTACAATTCTATGGTACTAATTACATACTTCAGGAAACCGCAATCAGTTTCTGGAATATCTTCTTTATTGTGCCATTTTCTGGAAAGGACTAGCTTAAAATGGTACAAAAAACTAGAGGAGAGTATGGGAGATAGTCGGTATCATTGGATATGGCCATCTATTAGCATTCCCTAACAGCCTAATATTTTCCGTTAGACGCAACAAACGCCACCGTATTCATCGAATCCAATTTCCGGTTTCATCGAATTCAATTTCCGTTACATAAAATTCATCGAATTTTGTAATGACAACGATTCTAAAGAAGTTTCACTTCAAAAAGAAAACTATATATCCATGTCCGTCCGTATGTCTTGTCGGATAAATCTTAAACAAACTAAGCTCGCGGTCAGGGATCTACAGCTGTGTACGCAATTTCGCTCACAATGCCTCAATATTCCTTATCTCTACTGCGCAATTCTAACTGAAACTCAAATTTAATAACAACGTCGCCATTCTCACACAGAACCCACATTTACCTATAAAAATTTCTTAATCGAATGGATCTATCCATGTCGGTCTTTTTCTCTATTAGTCTGTTTTGATGCAAATTAGTACCTCAGTTTTTAAGATATTGATCAGAAATTAATACCTACTTAAGCCAATATGATCGAAGACTGATAATATATTCAAATTTAAAATATTAAAAAAAAAAAATATGTACATAATATAAAAAAATCTTAATATATAAAATCGTTGGTGCGTATGTTGGTGCTCTTATAAGTCGTGAACCACTGAAGCTATTCATCTCATATTCACACCATATGTTCTCTTGGCCTTCCGGTTTGCACAACTTTTTTTCACCCGGTAGGTGGCACTGGGTTCGAGATATTTTAAAAATTGGTCTTTATGGTCCGATTTGGCTCAAATTGACATTTTATAATATTTAAAGACTTTTTTTTTGGCAAAATTTGGACCCGGTACGTAGCGCTGGGGTCAAGATATACACGAAAATGTTTATTTAAGGTCTGATTTCGTTGATGTTGTTGTTGTAACAGCTTCGTGTGAGCTGTATCAGGAAATACACAATTTATTATATATGAAATGAATGTAGTAATGCAAAGCAATTTGTGAAAGTAAGAGAAAGACAGACCGAAGTGCAACCTCAGGTGTCAAGGTCTAGGAAAAAAGCAACATCAGCAACGGGCAATTGAACAGATGAATAGTATCATGGTGATTGACCGCAATCAGGGCAGCAATTAGTATTTCTTATCCCAATTCTTTCCCTGTAGCACTCGAGCATAACGCTCCATCCGGATATTAACTGTGCAAGTTTCGTCCTGGTGCTAAGAGGGAGATGTTTTTCGCTCTCATGAATAGGCAGAGGTCTTCCACCTAATATAATATTGTCCCTAAACGAGCGAATGACATGTTCAGTTGCATCTTTATGCAACTGGGCCCTTGCACAAGTATACTCATACTCCTCAATGTTGCTATCAGTGATAAAGCGATTTATGCTCGACTTATTAATCCTGATATCTGATCTTATTCGGGTAGGCGCTGATGTAGTGAGGGTGCCATGGTTCGAATGATCACCTCTGTACGCACCCAACAAGAACTGCTTCGAAAGCAGCTCATTATGTTGATGAACAGGAAGTATCATCGGTCCATTGTGCAAATGATCCTCATGGGTCATTTGCAAACAACCAGTGGCAGTCCTCAGCGCACTATTCTGACTTCTTTGCAGGCTTTGCCATTGAGTCTTACTCAGGAAAGGGGTCCATACAGGAGCAGCATAATTTAGGACAGAACGTCCAATAGCTTTATAAGTTGTTATTATAGTCTCCTTGTCCTTACCCCAAGAAGATCCGGCAAGCGCTTTCAAAACTTTATTTCTCGACTTAAGACGGTTATTTGTCTTGGTGACATGAGCCGAGAATCTAAGCAATGGGTCAAATGTAGTTCCCAATATCATCGGGTACTGGACAGTAGGAACCCTTTAGACCTCCAACAAAGACATCTAGTTCCATTCTCACCTCCTTAGTCCAGGAAGTGAAAATGGAAGCAGATGACTTATGAGCCTAAAGTTGCGAGCATTGAAAAAATATAATAAATTATCCAAATAGATATTAATTCTCGCACAGATATCATCTACATTCAGGCCCGATGATAAAACAGAACAATCATCTGCATCTTTGCCAAATAAAGGTTGAACGGAAGAGGAGAAAGAACCCCACCCTGTGGAACACCTATCTTTAACTTACGATAACCCGACCTCACACCCCTGAACTCAACGTATGCCCTTCTACCATTAAGATAGTTCAACAGCCAGCGTTTCGTTTTATCAGGTAGTGAGGTGGAGTCCAGGTCTTGAAACAAGATTGCATGATCAACTGTGTCAAATGCCTTGTTCAAGTCTAGAGCCACCATCACTGTATGTTTGCATGGCCTCGGTTTATTAAGTCCATCAGCTATAAAAGTAGTGATTTCGCTTAGTGCTGAAGTCGTACCACGACCTTTCCTAAAACCGTGCTGATGATCTGCTAGAAGGCAGTGTTCTGTCATTGAAGGAAGTAATAATGACTCAAGAACTTTCACTACAGGTGAAAGAAGCGATATGGGCCTATAATGGTGTTCGACAGACTTAACGAACCTAGCCATTTTGCCTTTCTATGTTCCGCAACGAGATTGTTCACATTGCGAGACAATGCAATACGACTATCACCTGGATCATTGGCACGAATTTGATCACGCAAGGTCGCTAAGCGTGCAGCTTCCCTTGGAAAGCCTGGCCTAATATTAGGAAACCTGCCAGCAGGAATATGCCTCTTTGCAGCCTTAGTGATCGCGTCTCTAAGAATTCTTTCACCTACCTTAACATCATTAGGAGGCAAAAGACCGCTGATTGATTGATCAAGTCAGACCTATTGTAGTTCACAAAGACTCGTCTATCCGATTCAACAAAATCTTCCGGACGAGTAATGTTAATCACAATAGGGATATGGTCCGAGCCCAACGATATATCAATCGACCACTCAGAGTATGGAATAAGCGATTCACTGACGACAGTTAAATCAGGGGAGCTGGATGTGGTAGTACTCATCCTGGTTGCACAATCCTCTTTGATCGTACAAAAAGGAGAGCTATCTATTTGGTCCGCTATACTAATACCCCTAAGGTCATTACCTAATTCCGAGAACCACATCTCATGGTGTGCATTGAAATCACCGAGAATAACTCTATGATCCCCTTGCAGGACATGGCTCAAAATCGGATTATACCCAGGGTCGCAGCTGTTGACTGGTGGAAGATATAAGTTCACAAACTCAATCTCGACATCTCCGGACTTTACAGCCAGACATTGTGTCTCCAGAAATGAATTCTGTTGACCAACAGAAGGCAGTGAAAAAGGTCTGAAATTAACCGTTCGATGAACGATGAATGCCAGTCCTCCTCCACTGTTCCTGTCTCTGTCCTGCCTGACTATATTAAAGTCAGCAACAGATGCCAGCCGACATGAGTCTGTGAGCTTGGTCTCTTGCACTGCTGCAATTAAGACGTCATGACGCACCATGTAGTCCACAATCTCAGCCACCTTCCCACGCAGACCATTACAATTGAGTTGCATAACTCTAAAAGAGTTAAATCGCTGCTCAATTAATGGGCTGAGAGCACGCATAATTTGTTGACGGGCGGCGGAAGAATTGGCCAAGACTGCGTAGAACTACAGAAGCTACATGACGTCCGCACGGGTGACCGGGACATAGACGGGACAAGCATATTACTATGCACAGGTAGACAGCACGACGCAAAGAAGCCAGCACTCCAATCTCTATGAGATCTAAGATCAGTGTACCTCCTCATAGGACACCAATTGTGACAGCCGTTACATCGCACAGATAAAACATTGCGATGTATCTGACTGCCACAAATGAAGCATACCCAGCTTGCAACGGCAGTTGCTTGTGAGGAGGAGGTTGTTGCAGTTGCATTAGATGTAGGTACAACAACTGTGCTATCATTGGTAACAGAATTACAGTTTCCTAAGCAACAGCTACCAACAAATTGCTCTGTCCAGTCTCTATGAGATTGGAGGCCCGAACAAGATCTCAGGTGGCACCATCTGCCACATCTAGAACACTGGACCGAGGTTGCATTCCTGAAAATCCTTCTCCCACAAACAGAGCAGAACTAGGGACCAGGTCCCGGGTTCCTCTCAATGCCGGCGCGGCACAGGATTATCTTTAACAGTTGCACCGACAGAACTGTTGACTCCATATAAAAAATTGTATACATATAACCCTGATACAGCCACTGGATACATATATACTTGATATTTCGTTGATCGTAAGGGGTGGTTGGAGAAGGGGTGGTAGGGACAAGAGAAGAGGGGTAGGAGAATTGGAGAAAGAGTAAAGGGATATGGGGACAGTGGGGCAGGGGGAAGGTGGGGCATTGGGAAAGAGTGACAAGGGGAAGGGCAGCAACGAGCCTTGTTTCAGCTAGTACGCATATATTTATATAAATACAAACAATGATGAGGAAATATAATTAGGTAGTTCACGTCATTCAAAGTGGTTCTATGGTTATCTGATTATAAGCGAAATGTATGAAAAATTAAAATCAAGCCGAATAAGTACAAAGTGCCACTAAATAAGCGGATACTAAAATATGTATTACGAATGTGAGAAATGGAGACAGATATACACTGCCGCTCAACTGAATAGGTTCAACAATTTTCCAAACAAAACTTAAAAAATAAAAACATTTAATTAATTATTCATAGCTTATTATAAATGTATCTTATAACTAATTAAATGTAGTATGAATCAGTATTTCCCCCTTTTTATATAACTTCGAATATTTGATCTTTTTAGGACTTGTAATAATTTTCAATGACTAACTTTCGTCACTCTTAATGGCGTCAATTAGAGTCTCGGTGTTTTCGTATTGTCTCCCGCCCTCATAGACTTTGCGAGACAATAGTCCCCAAACGTTCTCAATGATAATCATGCCATATGGGCAGTATGGTGGCCATTCAAGCAACTGGACATTTTGGTCGCTTATCCACTGTTTGATGACTCTCGCAGTATGGATGGGGGCGATGTCTTGTTGGAATATCCATGGAATCGGTCCAAAAATATTGGACCAATGTGGAAACGCCTTCTCTAGTACAGTTTTGTACACATTCGCTAACTAACATGAACCATCCGGTCCGTCCATATTAAACTTCTGTTTATCAGAGAGCACGACAGTGTACCACTCCTTGATCCATGTCATGTCATTGCGAACAAACAGTAGGTGTGCCGCCTTTCGCGCATCATTGAGAGGTGTTTTTTTTTTAAGCTTCAATCTCTTTCTGTACAGTCGCCAAACTGGCATTAACACCACATTCTTCATTAATTTTGGCAGCAGAACGTTTTGAATTTGACGTGGCTCTGATGATGAGTCGTCTGGCTCCTGGCGTTTCGCGTATTGAACACCTCCTTTCATATGTCGATTCATTGCGAATAAAATTGCCAACTACATTTTGACATCGGCCGACTTTCTTACCGATGTCACGCTGATTTAGGCCAGATTTAAAATAAGCCTTTATTTGGCATTTTTCGAAATCGTTTAATAGCTTCCCGTGACCCATTTTATTAAAAAAAAACGTCGACAATTACTTTAAATGTACATGCATTAGAATACGAGATCAAAGACAAAATGCAAGCAATATTCTTTGAACCTAATCAGTTGAGCGGCAGTGTATGTAAGTATGTGTGAGCTGTGTGCCAAAAAGCATACAGCTTACTGACGTATAAAAACGTACAAATAGTAATTTTAATAAAAAAATTGTTTTTCTTTTTTCTTTTAATATACTTACGTATATTAGGTATTTGAATTAGTTCGCTGCGTTTTCTAAGAATTTGTATTACTAGTTCATTTCAAATATTCCACATCAACATAATCACTTTCGAAGAATTATGGTTGCTTCTAAAGACGAGTCGTTCAACCAACGTGGAATCCGTATGCTGCCAGAAAGATGGGAAAAAGATATGGCTAGCGATAGACAATACTTTAAATAATCTATTTGTAACCGTTTTACACAATAAAACCTCTATTATTAATTCAAACGTCCAATAGATTAGAAGTATTTATTTAATTCAGTAAAATTAAATTGTACAATGCTTGACATTTTAATTCACATGTTGGTGCATCGAATGTTTCAATTGCATCACTTTCAGTTTCAGATAGTTCACCATTCACATCATCCAAAACAATATTATATATAATGCAACAAACTTGTATCCAGTTATTAAAAAAGAAATGATTCTGTTTATCACTAATTCTTATTCGCATTTCTTTTAAACTGCAAAACTTTTCTTTTAGTATGCCAAAGCAATTTTTACCATAACGAGATACTGGCTATGCCGTTTGTTAAATTTATTTCTTCTTTCCACATGCATTTTACGTGAATTGTTAATATATGGAGCAATCAAGTATTTTGATAGTGGATAAGCGAAGTCTCCTGAAATACAGTGTTCGCCGCTAAATAATTGCTCGTTCATTGCGAACAGTGTTTTTTTTTTTCAAAACCCTCGCCTCACGATAGCTCCCTGGGTTCCCTACGACAACACATCTTATGCGAAGTTTATAGTCGCACACCAATTACAACTTTATAGAGTACTAGCTGATACCCGGCGCGTTTCTGCCTCTGCCTCTACTTCCCCTGTCCCACCTTCCCCATGCCCCCTTACACAACCACTCATTCTCCAACTCCTTCCAATTTGGTTATATTACCGGGTTTCAAATGATTGAATAAACTATGTTCATTTTAATTGTTCAAAACTTCTCTGTACACTATACATATTAGATGCAATATTATTATTTGGTACCAAAATATATTGTCGTTCAGGAGTTCCAATCCGACATAAGCCAACATATAACTGCCCATAGGAAAAACACTGCATTCTCAGGTCAATGCCCACCAGAAAGGATGTTTGACCCTGGGACTTATTAATAGTGAGGACAAAAGAGATCTTGACGGGATACTGCAGCCTTTTAAATGGTATAGGTAAATCCGTCCGAATCATGGGTATGCGCGGAGCATAAGCCGATTGTCCCACTGCTGGCTCTGTGAGAATGGCCGCCACGATTATATTCTCCCGCAACTCTTTTATAAGCAGACTTGCGTATAAATTGCGTCTATCAGATGTTCTAACCTATGTATTATGTGACCTAATCTATCGTCAAGTTTAATGTCATTACTGAGAACTTTCGGTGCTAGTCTCCCTAGCACGTCTTGCTGAGGTAATTGCTCTTTGGCTGTCAAGCCGCTGCGAAAGTTCGGTGCTAGACTCCATCTCACGTATTTCCGACATATTCTGCCTATGGTTAGCCAGTCGCTAAGTCCTTTCGGTGCTAGTCTCCCTAGCACCTCTTGCTGAGGTATTTGCTCTTTGGCTGGCAAGCCGCTGCGAATGTTCGTTTAGAAATCACCCAAAAAAGTCTCGTATCGAATGGGGCAAAGAAATGTTGAAGAAAAAAAGTATGTGTGTGCAAATTCGCACACGGCAGAAGTAAAACTTCAGAAAACTAGCCTACAAGAGAATGAGATAAATATAGAGTATCAGGAGTATTAGGATAATTAAAAGGTTTATTATTTTTATAATAACTTTACCAAGCTTAAAAATTATTGTAAATTTTAATGCAAAATATTACATTTCATATATTTACACATTTAAGATATATTATAACACATATTATCCAGATTCCATGTTTTCACTTTGAACAAATGACACGAGAGGTTTATGATAACTAAAATAGGAAACAAATGCTCTAGTTTCAATTTGATTAATCTTTGATTATCTTTGGAACACAGCGTCAATTAGTGTTTTCGATCTGGTAGTTGGCTGAGTGCGACTGTTGCACATTTTTGAATTAAATTTTGTGTCGAGGAACTCAAGTAAAGGGAGCGCTGCATCTGATGCAAAACTCATTTTAAAATCTGCCGATACTTACGACAATTTTCAGCATTAGTTTTTGTCATTTTTGGAAAATATTTTATTAAATAAAAAGATAAAAATATTGTGAACATAAAATCAACTGTTCAACAATTTTCTTATACGTGTCCGCAAGATCATGACTACTTGTTATAAGTTATGACCATTTGCCTGTGCTCATCTCACATTTCCGTTGCTATGTACTCACCACAGTTCTGCGCCATCTATCGTCGTACTCCAACCTACCAGACGTTTGTGTGGTCATAAGTTCAAAAATTGTTCCCATTTATGGAAATTTCGACTTTTTTCGATTAACCATGCCAAAGAACTTCGAGCGATTTGATTTTTATATTATTTTCACAAACCTTTTCGAAATTATCAACATAGTGTAGACACCATGCAAAATAATCTATCTCATTCTCTCGCAGGCTAAATCGTATTTAGTAATATGTTTGTCTCTTTTTAGTGTCGCTTTTTCGTTTCATCCTTTCAGCAGGGGACGCGTTATGGATCTAGCATTATGAGCCCGAAGCAAAATCGACTGTATGGGTGTTCCAAGACGAGCCAAATCCAACAAAATTTGTTCGCAAACGAAGCAAGTGGTATTTTGTTTTTTTTTCGGAAAAACTGTCATGTCAAACTATTGCATAAGAGCAACGTAGGATAACCAATTCGACCACAACCTATTCTATTAAAAACCAATGCTACAAGTTTTGAGAATTGAAGAAAACCAACTGCCGAAGACGCATCATCCTCCACCACGACAATACGAGCTCTCACACATCGATTCGCACAACGCTTGAAGCAGCTGTTGAATCCTTTATACAGCTCATTTTGGAAGTATCCACTTCAATGTAAAAGGCGTACTATTGAATTTTTTTGCATGCAAATGTGTATATGTAAGTGTTACAAAAAGCGCTTTACAAACGTTTTCACAAAATTAGTATAATACTATAAATAGATGTAGGAGAATGTAGCGTCCAATTACACATGCAATTAAAAATTCATTAAATATTCGTATAAGATGGTGAAACTTTTTGATATAGGTGAAACATTTTTTCACCTAAATCACTTTCTTCTAGTGACAAAAGTAGCGAAGTATCAATTTTTATAAAAATATTTGTTGTTTATGCTAATTTTTGCAGTAAAAAGAAATAACGAAATATAAAGAATAAAAGAAAGATTCCTCCAGATAAATACAGGGTGTCTCAAAAGAAAGTTCACATTTGATTTGCTGATTGCGTGAACGCAACTATACGTGAGTTTTACAAAAACGGTAATTCAGAGACTGTAGAGCTTAGAAAATTCTGGAGTATTCGACATGTTCGTCATTTAAATGATGCGCCAAGACTTCGACTCATTGGAAAGTGGGTCGAAAAGTTTGAAGAGACAGGTTCAACGCTAGAAAAATCAAAATCCGGGCGTCCAAGGTCTTCGAGAACGTTCGAAAACGTAGACAGTGTTACTCAGTCTGTCCGTCACAACCCAAACCTTTCGATTCGGAAGCGTGCTGTTGCTTTAAACGTGCATAGATCATCATTGTTCCGCATTTTTAGCAACTTCACACACGTCCAACAGGTCTCTACCACGAGTTCATGAAATTTTTCCTGGCAAATTGATCTTCAGGAGAGGTGACATAAATTGGCCTCCATGAAGTCCCGATTTAACCCCAATGGACTTTTTCCTGTGGGGTTACGTCAAATCTAGAGTTTACTGCGACAAACCGACTTCCCTGACACAATTAAAAGGAAATATCACGAAATGGCAGCCATCACGGAGAATACCTGCCTAGTGATAGGAAATTTTAGTGCTCGATTAAATGAATGCCGTGAACATAACGGTTTACATTTGGATAATATCATTTTTAAGAAATAAATTCCCAAAGTGTGTATTTTAATATGTCATAAAAATTTTTCAATAAACTACTTACTTCTTTTTTTATCGATTTTTTTAAATGTGAACTTTCTTTTGAGGCACCCTGTATATTACATTTAAAATATGTAAAATCTTTTATTTGTGCGTGTGTTCTGTATACGCGGAACCCATATAAATTATGAAAGAAATCAAACTCACATAAATAACAGATTGAACTGGCCCGGAATTGTCAAAGGAAAAATTTTTATACGATAATGTAAGGCTATGTATTTTATATACCGTACCCATAGGGTAAAGGGGTATATTAAGTCTGTGCAAATGTATGTGACAGGCAGAAACAGGCGTGGCAGACCCTGCAAAGTAAATATATTCTTCATCAGAATCGAAATACGAATCGATATAGACATGTCCGTCTCTCCGTCTGTTTGAAAGAACTAATTTTAGAGACAATAAGAGATAGGGACTTCAAGTTTGGATATTTTGACTATCCTACTCCTTCTTCATATAATTAGTATTAAATGAATATGCCAATCTCATTTTAAGGGGTAGCCCCCATAGAGAACTGTCCCTTTCTTTACGTTTTTGTATGAAAATTTGTTTTGCTTAGTGGTTTATTACGCTACAAACGCCAAATTTGGTGGACCTAACGTAAATCGCAATAAAATACATCGCATAGGTACATATCGGACCGCAATAAGTGGTACCCCACACAAATCTGCCTCCTTACAAATCAGCCCCAATTTTCAAGTTTTTGTATGCAATTTTTTGTTTTTGTTCTTAGTTAAGCAAGAAATGCAAAATTTGATGTATATTACGTCAATCCCTACAAAACACTTCACATATGCCCAGATCGGACAAATTCAAGGGATAGTCGCTTGCAAAAACTACCCCCATGTTGTTGTTCTCTTTATTATTATTATTATTATTATTTAATTTTTCATTAATTATAATAAAACTAGTTGGTCCCCGCGACATTGTATTCGTTTCCCCTGCCACTCCTTCCACATGCACCTTTACTCTACCTCCATTTCTCCTACACCTCTTCTTGTCCCTTAAACCCCTTCTCCAATCTCCACTTGCGCTGCCTCCATTCCTCTGTCCTTTTCTTCAGCTCTCCTTACTTTTCACCCCCTTTTCCCTACCCCCTTCGATCCCATTGACATGCATTCAACATCTCTATCTTAAATGTTACCCAGCGCGTTGCTGCCATTTCCTCTGCTACCACTCATTCCCTGTGATCCCTTACCCTACTACCTATTCCCCTACCCCTCTTCCCCCCTGTCAGAGATCATTAAAATCGGGCCAACCGTTCCCGAGTTATAAAATTGTTCATACAAAAATACTAAAATCGCGATTAATAAATGGGGGAGATTATAGCTTATGTGTTATTCTGATATATGACCTATATTATTGTAAAGTTTCATTTAAATCCATTTAGTAGTTTTTGCGTGATGGAGTAACAAACACACATCCCCACATCCATACAAACTTTCTAATTTATAATATTAGTAGGATATCCCGCATATGTCAAGATCGGAGCACTAAAAAATATAATCTATGGTTCATATAAGGAGTCTTAAACAAGGCGCAGAGTAAACAGAAATCGAGCACACTTGACTGCAGCGTTCTTTCTTGTTTTCTGTTGCACTGAAGCATTTTTCCATAATTTATTTATTTATTTTATAAACAATATCACTTTCTTGCCATTAAGAATAATAATTTAATGAGTTTATGACTTCGAAATAATATTTCATGCTCTAAGGCAAATAATTAATTACACCATAGTGTGAAATGGTATTATCAGTTTATCTAAAGGAGGAATCGTAGACCCCATAATGTATATACATTCTTGATCACCTCGACGAGTCGATCTAGTCATGTCCGTCTGCATGTTGTTGCGCATTTTTGCGGACCAATATTTACATATGCTATTCAGTATAAAATTGGCACATACACTTCTTTTTATTGCAGTTTAATAGAGTATCAAGATTGGCCCGATACGCCCTCTTTTCGGGTAGCCCCCATACTAACCCACCGCCCACTTTTGGTTTTTTGTATTAAAAACTTTTTTATTGTAGTCGATATCAACTTAATAATATATATGGTAGCTTCTAGTCGACGCTTGACATATACATTAATGGGTGGGACCCGCCCACCTTTTGGGGGCCCCATACAAACCTACTGCCCACTTTTGTGTTTTTGTATGAAAAACTTCTTTATTAAAGTCAATATTAATTTGAAATCCGATTTGGTGCATTTTAGTAGACAACCGCTTCATATACATATACAAATGGGCGTGTCCCGCCCACATTTTGAGGTAGTCCCATACAAACCCACATACAAACCTACTGCCCACTTTTGTGTTTTTGTATGAAAAACTTCTTTATTAAAGTCAATATTAATTTGAAATCCGATTTGGTGCATTTTAGTAGACAACCGCTTCATATACATATACAAATGGGCGTGTCCCGCCCACATTTTGAGGTAGTCCCATACAAACCCACAGCTCCCTTTTATGCATTTGTATTAAAAACGTCAATATCAACTTGAAATTCGATATGGTGGCATCTTATATATGGTCGCTTCATACACATCTACTAATGGGCGTGTACCGCCCCACCCCACCCGTGTGAATGGTATTAGAGTTTCGGTTCAACCGTTAACGTTTTTCTTGTTTTGTTTTTTTTTTTCATAAAAAAATTTTAGTGAAAAAAGAAAAAATAAATAAAAAAAACAAATTTAAATATAAAATATAGAACCGTTTTTTTCGGCTGGTTTACCTGGAATATCGCGAATTTTAAGATATTTATAGCCGTATTGTGGGTATGACATTCAAAATTGCTCTTGATT
Source organism: Leucophenga montana (assembly GCA_035044765.1). NCBI lineage: Eukaryota > Metazoa > Arthropoda > Insecta > Diptera > Drosophilidae > Leucophenga > Leucophenga montana. Next base: position 19,772 of record JAWNNQ010001608.1, read on the forward strand.
TGCAACATACGAACGAACGGGCTCAGCTTTCGATGCTGATCAAAAATATATTGTATACACTTTCGGGGGTTCCGTCACGCCTCCTTCTGTCTGTTAGATACATTTCCACAAAGTTAGTATAGCCTTGGTCTCCATGTATAAGTTTAAAAAAAAGAGGAATGGGGTCTTTTGCAGAAGTCCACGTTAGCGAGGAAGGAAAGTTACAAATTGCCACGCACTTGCACCACGCACGATTCCTTTGCATACGGCCCAAGCAGCTCAAAAACGACCGCTAGAACACGTATCGTCTCGTTAGCCTCTGAACAATGCAAAGGCAGAAGGTAACCTTAATTAAAGGTTTGTGCGCTGGGTTTGATTCCTGCCACCGCAAAACTTTTACCAGTAAAGACACAGAGGAAGGCTGGATGCGATCCGGGCCAACGTTCGAGAGGGTGACCGAGCATGAAATACCAAGTCTCCGCAGGTATTAACAAGAACTGGCACCAAACGCACTGGTGCGTGTTCCAACGTGCCGACATAATCAGCAAACGGTTGTAGCGTCAAATAAGTAAGTAAATAAAAAAGCATCTCACGCACAGTATAAAGAAGAATGCTTCGAGAAGCCCTAAAATCTCACTGTACTGCGCATCAAACTGTTGGTTAGCACGTAACTGGCTAACTCTAACTTTTTTACTGATATACAATTTCTACGTTATTAGTTATTATTGAAACGTAATAAACTTAATTGGATGTACCTTTTGTATGTGGTGGAACTATTTCAAAATAATTTTTATTTTAAAAATAATAGCTTAAATTGAAGTACATATTTTCAAAGTATTTTTATGTGGAAATTATCAGGCGGTACTCATTTTCGCGAAAGTGAATTCGATAAAATGAAAATTTTTTCAGGTACAAGATGAATTTGCGACTTGAATTCTGCCGTATACATTCTAGTGGCCATTTTAATAAGTATGTTGCTTAAGATTTGTAATATAAATCAAATAAAAAAAACCCCTTGTAACAACCGGTTTACCAACCCAGTTACGAAAGCCGGCAACTCAACTCATTTGTATTGTTGGAATTAATTGTATTAATTGAGCGTTCGTCATATTACTAAATTTTTTGTTATAAAATAGTTTTTCTTCTAGGACATCAAATTTGTTTCCGTATTTAATTGAAACCATATTTTCGAAAATTCACCACTACATCGCAGCGTGCCAGGAATAAATAAAAAATATGTTTGGGGAGATAGGTTCCCCACGAACCCCAATACTCCTTGGTTATTTTCATCCCCATTATTTTGGAGTGGTCTGATTTTATATTTCCTGAATGTACGTTTCAAGAAAATTTTAATGGTATATAACACGTCTCTTTCGGACTAGTGCTCGTGCTGCAGCCACACCGAGGTGGTAAAGTACACAGTGATAACAAGAAACTAAATTTTGTATTCGTTGATAGTTTATTTCCACACTCTTACCATCTAACTCAGCAAAAATTAGATATTTCATCAGTGCCGAATAGAGTTTTTAAACGTGCAAACTATGCTACTCTCAACAATCATTTTAACTGACCTCATATGGGAAAGTGTTATTAAGTTTGTGTAAATGTATATATGTAATAGGAAAATGGATCTAGATCACCAGCGGAAGACGAAAGGATATAGACATGTCCTTCCGTCCGACCGTCCGTCTGTTTAAACTAACAGATCTCATAGAATATATAGAAATAGAATAGACTATATAGAGTAGAGACTTTCAGTTTAAATATTTAGACTCTCCTTCTTCAGATAATTAGTACAAAAAAACATGCCAAACACACTTTAAGGGTTAGCCTCAACAAACCAAGCATCCCCATTTTTAAGTTTTTGTATGAAAATTATTCCAAGTTCTTGTATAAAATTTTGTTATTAATAAGCTACAAAATTACATTACGCACAAACCGAACCACTATAAGGGGTTCCCCCTACAAACCTGCCCTCATCTTGTTTAAATATAAATTGGTCGCACGTTCATAATGCGTACAATATTATAAGTACTGTATTTTTTTAGTACCAAGTGATGTGTGAAAAAATTCAAATACTTGGAAAATGCTTCAGATTACTCTCGCTATGATTGCGCAGACAGTGATTTTGTCATTAGTAAGTTGATGTCGACAACTCTTTGAGAAACGACTAATATTAAATTTGACAAATATTAAATTTTACTAATATTAAATTTGATTCAAAGGTATTTTAGTCTTCGTAAATATCAAACGTGCATGAACTTTGGTACTAATTTAGCTGATAAAAATCATATCAGCAATTTGTTCGCGGACTTTTAAATTCATTTATTGTTCGTCTGATGGCAATACCTTTATTTATCCACACATTAATTTAGAACATTATTGATGTTCTCTTCTGACACTGTACAATGTGAAATGAATATGCTTGATATAATTTTTTCAACCGGGCCTGACAACATTCTGAATTCTGTTCTCAAATTTATTCCTAAGATCTTGTGTCAACCTCTTTTCTTTTAAACTTATACTTAAAAAAGTGATTTTCTTACACATTGTTGAAAGTAGTCCTGTATTATTCCACTGCGAAAAAAGGATTTATATCATAAATGTCAAGTTATAGAGATATTTGAAAATTATCTGCCGTCCCTAAGTTGTTCGAAAAAAGATAATTACAAACCGACTTTTGCAACACATTACTTCAATCATTTCAGCTTGGCTTTCTCAAAGGTCTTTAGAATAAATGTGTTACTTCAAAATCGATTGATGATTTTTCTGATGGCCAGCAGACTGACGTAATTTATACAGATTATAGGAAAGCATTTGAAAGTGTTATTCATAAAATATTGGTGTTTTATTTATATAAAGTCAGTAATACGCGCTGAATCTAATAAGCTATTTTCGTGGTTTTTACTGTCCGATTATCCGACTATTAATAAATAATATATCTACCCCAGTCATATTAGGGTTTCACCTCGGAATGGAAAAAAAATAAGCTGTAAATTGGTATAAACCTTTGTTTTGGCGTTCTATATATTGTCTCAAAAGTCTCATATAATATCGCAACGCCATCTTAAGATATTCAAGGTCAAAGGTCGCGAATATCTAGCTTCCTATACCTTAAATGAGATTTGCACCTATTATAAAAGTTGTAGAGTATAAAATTCTCTACAACTTTTGTTTCAACTTTTTTATTCATACGATTAACCGTTTTTGAGATAGAGCGTAAAGAGTGCGCAGCGCACAGTCATATATGGCCTAATGCAAAATCGTATGTTGTATAAGGTTAATTTTTTACTAAAAAAATATTATTATTAAGCAATGGCTATTATTTATGTACTAATTATTAATTATTTATATTTAATTAAAATATTTAATTCTACTTAACTATTTATATTTAATTCGTTATATATAACTATTTTATTGCTAAACTTTTTAAACTATAAAATACAGCTCTTTTACTAGGACATAAATTTATTTCTCTATTCAAGAATATTCTTGAAAATTCACCACTGCTTCGCAACATGACGAACGCTTAATCACATATTACAATTGATTCCAACCATACAAATGAAAATTATAAATATATCGTCACAAAATTTATATCAGTAGTTTTGTGTGTTGCAAGTATGCTTTCGTCACTTGATTTTTACCTCGTCAAGAAGTTTTTTTATTTGATTGAATTGCAATACAATTCAATTGCACACAATCGAACGATTTTTCTTTTTTTTTTTTTAATTTTGACGTTGAAAAAGCCGATTTAAATTTAAAAACTAAACAGATTCTCTAGTTTCGTACCTTCACGCAACTGCTTTATTTTTAGCAGAATTAGTTTAAAATCTATTGCGTGAGTACCCATAATATACTTATGTCAGTTTGTTAGTCTCTTAAGGGCAGTTCTCAATGTTTAGTTAAAATTGAACATAGCGTTATTCTAATGGTTTAAACCATTTCATGTTCTCAATTCTGATCGGTATCAGCTGAAATTTGACATTCAGGTGTGGACCCAATGAGAATATTCAAGCGAATATAAATCAATGTAAAAATTTCCATAAGCAATGATAAACAATTAAAATGAAATCTTCCTTTTAAAATTTTTATTTTCACTTACATATTTGTATTTGTTTTCTCTTTACATTTCTAGCAAAGTAATAAGATAATAATAACAAAAAATGTTCCGTTGAACCGAAGCTCTAATACCATTCACTTGAAACTTCAAATCGTAGTGTTAAGCCTTAATTACGGGTTTTAAAGATATCATAAACATTAATAAAAAAAAACCCCCCTCCCCACTATCAAACGGGCATAACTTGTCTCGACGAGCTGATAAAGAGGTCTAGGATGCCTATTTTCATGCGTTACAAACTTTCTGACAGAATGATTATACCATTTTACACTATGTGTGAATGGTATAAAAATCAAAAAGACCTACAGTAAAAGGTAACTTACCCAAAGAAAGTACGATTAAATTGTGAAAATGACAGTCGATTAAAATAAATACATTGTTGGTTAATGATACTTTTCGGCGTGTTTTAACTCTCTCCTTCACTCATTTACAGAAATACGGTCAAATACACACTAACTTGTTCTGGTGCTCATTGGCACATTCGCCTAAAACTATATCTATGACATAGAGGGAATAATGATGATGAGATGTTTGTAGTTGTTTGTTGTACTAATTCTGCTTTCTAAGCTCACACACAGTTCTGATGCTATTTTTTTTTTACTAGTTGATCTCAATATTGTTACTGTTACTTTTGAAAATGTATTATTATTAATGCACTAGTTTTAATGCTGAGCTTTAGCACGTTCCTCTTTTTTTTTAAATGTTATTCACTAATTGCACACCTTTCAATACGTATGTACATATGTACATACATTTTCCTTAAATCTCCATGTCAATATTGCTGTTAACATTATCTAGCTGCTTCACATATCTGTATACATGTACATACATACATATGTATATATAGGTATGTACATATGTACGAACGTACCGTGGTGACCACTTGCACAAAGCATAGCTGATGACAATATAACGGCATTTGTAAGAAAAAGAAAACCAATTAAAGAAGTAACAATGTATGTATGTACGTATGTACATATGTATATAAAATTACATTATTTTCTATATTTTACTGTCGTTGCATTCTTTATAAAAACAAGCACTCACACAATAATAACGACATAGTACTTTAATGCTTCACAGCTTTTTGTACACTTGCATTAATATCATTTTTAACCTATTCCTTCCCTTCTTGGTTTTTTGTTTTTTTTTCGCTGCTTTTTATTAGATAGGACAAACAAAACAACAACGAGACGAGAAAAAAAAATCACACAGCTGCTAGTCGTTCTTATGTTTATAACGGCATTAGAAAATATGTGCACCGCATATGTACATTCACACAAATGGATTACATATGTATGTGTGGATGTGTATAATACATGCATGCAATGTATACGATTGTTTTTGTGAGCATGTTGTTTTCCTTCTCTGTGCCGAAACCTTATTAGCAAAGAAAATTCTAACAAATTTTTCATTTACATAAAAAAAACAGCTGCAAAGTTAATGCATTTAAAAATATTCCAAATCACACACATGCACACGCGCATGTAGCCGATGTAGCGCAATGACAAAAATATTAAATCCTGCAACTCCTTTTTACTTAAGTTGTTGTTATACTATATATTTGTTTCTTTTTTTGGAGCATTGCACTTCTCATGTTTAATAAATTAGTTTATGTTGTTAATTTTGCATTTGTTCGCTCGTTATTGAGGCTACTTCATTGCATTTTTAGTAGTTCGTACAGCGGACGATGATGTTGATCTTGTTTTTTAAATTTAAAATGAATTAAAATAAGATGCATGAAGCACTGAACTACACAAAAGAATGGAAGAAGTTATTGAACAAAAATTACCGTCGATTATACCGTCGAAATTAAGATGATTTGTTTGCCAAGATTCTACATCTATTTTATCTATACAGCTGAAGGCATTGATGTCAACTGCAACCAATCGCATTTGCTGTTTGTCTGCTGTTGTTGAATTTCAAGCTCTGTTTAGATAAAAAACGTACGCGCACCAATCCGTCAGCAAAACACATTCGAAAATAGTATTGTTTGGCGTCACTGGTGTTTTTGTTTGGCTCAAACATTTTTTCAAATATTTCTTGTTATAATCGATTTTAGAGTTAAAAAAAGAATTGTGGTAGAAACATAATATTTTTATCCAAGGAATGTTTATTGTAAAATACAAGAGTTCACGACTTCGAAATTTCAAACTCCTATTAAAATATTTTTTTTTTGTTTTTGTTGTATTGGACTAAAAATATCAAACATTTTTATAACAATACAGATCGCTTTCAGTGTTTTTAACCTAGCCTGGTTTGATCCTCCAGGTATTATCACAAATAATCACAAACATTTATTTTAATTAATTAATTTAGTTTGCGTGTTGGGGAGCTCTGGAGCGCCTCCTCTGTAGTTACTGCAGCAAGTCCCTAAAAGACCTGCGCTTGAGTCTCCTGACCACTCTTCTCTCCGCGAGGCCTCTAGCCAGTCGGTTGCAGTGTCTCTGCAAACGTTCGTTGTATCCTATTGCAAATGCGCCAACTTGGCTGTCTATGGTCTCAATTCTGAGGTCGTTGTGCAGGGTTGTGTTTCGCACGAACCAGTCAGCACCAGTCATTCGGCGCAAGGTCAAATTTTGAAGTGTCTGGATACGTCTTCGACTAGTCCGAGACGCAATGCCCCAGACCTGGATACAGTACCTCCAAATCGCCAGCCAGTTGACCTTGGACATATTGTGGCGACACCGCTTCAGGAGCCCGTCGATGTGCGCTCGAAAACATAGGCTTTTGTCCAGAATGATCCCTAGGTATTTGGCGCTTCTGCCTGGATGAAGAGTGGTGCCATCAATCCAGACTGCCGGAGCCTCACCACGCCTCAGGGTGAAGTTGACAAAATATTTCTTTTTCTTTTTGTATTAATATAAAAAACAAATTATAACAAATATTTTTGAGTGAAAATAATTTAAACAATTTTTTTTCAAATTTGTGTGTTTCGTTGCAGATTTTTTCAGATCATGCCCTTGATACGAACGGGCTTTCCGCCGTGGTCTCCTTAACGTCGGATTTTCAGATAGAATCACATCGCTACTTTCAAAATATCGAAATATATTATTCCACATTTGTCGCTATATTAAAAATCCTACACTGCATCCTTTAATGTCTTTGAAATTAAAAAAAAAAAAAATATTTTAAATATATATATGTATATATAAAGCTTAAATACTGGCATCCAGCCAGATATATAAAAAGTGAGTCCAAATAAATGCGCAGCAACGATCAGATTTGCAGACAGCCAGACATGACTAAATAAACTCATCTTGACGAGCTGATCAAAAATACACTGCGCATCATCACGTTAGTGCCCCCCTTACACTCACAGTCAAAGTTAAATATTATCTGAACCATTTGTGCTATAGCCTTTCCATTAAGCTCCAATTCTTCTTTAAATAAAACAATTTTTTTAAATGAATTTATTAGAAAAAGTATGCAAAACGAATGTAACAAAAAATTGGTCATCAGAATAGGGCCACCTGCGATAATTTTTATTTATTTAATTTTTTGAGCAATAATGATGGGTTTTAGTTTTTGTATATTATATTTTAGTAATTTTTAAGTGAAATTAGTAATGCGTTGACTCGCCTTTGTTTCCAATTACTTTGAAAATTCGATTAGGTATTGAATTGTAGAGTTGTCCGATGTAATTTAATGATATGGTAGACCAAGCGTGTTTGATGCATTCGAATAACTCGGTTTTAGTACTATATTGTTTTCCGGACTCGTACACTTTTCTGGCCAGCCATCGGGCGAGTATTTTTGATCCATGATTTCACAGATAGGGCAGTGTGGATTGGAGCATTATCGTGCTGGAAATGCCACGGGAGATTGTGGAAAAGATTTTAAAAGTGCGGAAATGCGGTTTTTAACAGGCTGTTGTAGTTCTCATGCGTTCTCTCGCGTTCATGCGCGATGTTAAAAACTGCAGCTTGCAGGTGCCATAATATGATATAGCTCCCCACACCATTACATCCCCCACCCGGCTGTGCAACCGATACAAGTGATACCTCTCTTTGCGTTGGTCATGAAAATAGTAATTATATCCATCGGGACCCTCCCTCTCCTTCGACGAAAATAAAACAAAATAAAAATTGCGTACATATGATGATTGCAAAAACAAAACAAAAATTACGAAGTTGCGTGCAGTAGGAATGTACAAAAACACAAAAACAAATAAGTGGAAGGGAGGGCGCTAACCTGATGACGCGCAGTGTATATATATACTTAATGGGGTCTACGATGCCTGCTTTAATGCGTTACAAACTTTAATACAAACAAATAATACCTTTTCACATTATGTATGCATGGTATAAAAAATTAATTTAAAAAAATAAACGACTCTGGTAGAATATTATAAGGTACTGTATTCGTTCTTTGGCCTGTTCCTAAAGAGTTAAAGGTCTACAGAAATAGAAACTATTCTGCCAATTAAGAAAAGGAGACGAAAAGAACGAAAATGAGAGCAGGAAGGCGAACTCCTTCACCTCATATTATTCCACCTTGACCTATGCATGTCATTATACCATTCACTCACAGAGTGAAATAGTATTATCAGTTAATCTGAAAGTTTTTAACGTATTAAAGGAGGCATCGTAGATCCCATTAAGTACATATTCGTCAATATGAGTCGATCTAGCCATGTCCGTCTGATAGTTACTGCGCATTATTTATCGCTATGCCACGCCCACTTTTTCCGAGCTCCTATACAAACCCATCGCCCACTTTTGTGGTTATGATTGAAAACCTTCTTTAGTTAAGTCAATATTAGCTTGAAATTCGATGGGATGGCTTTTTACTGGACAGCCGCTTCATACACATCATACACGTAATGTCCGTGTTCCGCCTACTTTTTGTGGTAGGCAGCCATACAAACCAATCGCCCACTTTTTTGCTTTTGTAAGAAAAATTTCTTTAAGTGATTATCAGTTTGACATTAGATATGGTGATTTCTTATGAAGGACTGCTTCATATTCATATGGTAATGAGTGTGACCCTCCTTTTTTTTTTGTGATATCCCCCATACAAACCGCTCACTTTTATGCGTTTATGTCAAAAACCTCTTTAGTTAAGTCAATGGGAGCTTGAAATTCGATATCCCGCCCACTTTTTGGACTAGCACCCATACAAGACCACCGCTTACTTTTGGGACTTGTATGAAGAACTTATTCATTACATTGGAAATCAACTTGAAATTTGATATGGATGATTCTTAGGAACGTATGTTTATCATATATATCATAAGGTGTGTCTAACTGACTTTTAGGGATAGCCTCCATAGACTCCACCCTTTTTTTGGATTTTTTTTATAAATATGAAAAAATTATAGTCAATGTCAACTTGAAATTGGATATGGTTGTTTTCTTATGAACAAAAGCTTCACAACTATTTGGTTGGGTTTTATTTCTTTAGGATATAAAATACTATTAGAAGAAATAATTAAAATGAGTGTACAAAACCCTTACGAACAAGTTCTTTGAGCATATACATGTGCATACATTGAGCAGGATATGGTTTTGAAGCATTGAGCATGATATAGGTTTATTAGACTTATCTTACCAATTCAAAGTAGCTGCTCGAATTCGCTTCCGTTTCAATATGTTTAGTCTGTACCCAGGGTCATCACGAGGCGACCATCACAATTGTAATGGGGTCATTAATTAATAGGACCTTCGAGTCGACTTGAAATCACTTGAAATTTCAAAAATTAAGGACTCTTGACAATAAGTTATTTCCTTGTTCCCCAACTAACTAATTTCCAATTAACTCCTTCTTTGTATTATACAAAATAATGATAATTCAGTGATAATAATTCAATTATGACGTTGTCAGTAAAAGTATCGTCCGTAAACCGCCTTTACAGACAACCAATTTCTTGTCATAATGTTTTTTTAACTGAATATTGATCGCTAATGCTAATAATTAATAGTGTGCCAAATCGTCTTATGCTTGTTACATACATACATACCTACATACACACACATAGACACTTGCCAAATATCTTATATCAATGAACACAAAATCCGCTGACTTGTGACCACGGCAAGTAAACGAAATAAATAAATCAAACATGCATAAATATAAGAATGTATGTACATATCACCACATCCCAACAAATGCATCAATGCTCTGGGAGGAGCCGCGTCGTCCACTCAGTAATTGCTCTCTTTCTTTTTCAATTGTGAGAACAAAAGAGCGCCTGAACAACATTTTTAGTGACAATTCTTTGCATGAAATGACTTATCGATATTTTGTCTGGCTAGTATATTAAATAATATTAGTTATTTATCTTTAGTTAAGTCAGTACGTTATTGTAATTCAAATATTCTGTTAATTTCTAAAATAATAATCGGCACGCGGAAACCGGTTTCAATCAGTCAGCGAGTTAGTCATGCAGGGCTTTAGTGTGAGTAGAATTATTTAGTATTTATTCACAATCTTTGCAACGCCTTAAAGGAAACATCAGAGACCCCTTTAATATATATATATATATATATATATATATATATATATATATATATATATATATATATATATATATATATATATATATATATATATATATATATATATATATATATATATATATATATATATATATATATATATATATATATATATATATATATATATATATATATATATATATATATATATATATATATATATATATATATATATATATATATATATTATATATATATATATATATATATATATATATATATATATATATATATATATATATATATATATATATATATATATATATATATATATATATATATATATGTATGTAGAGAGAGAGAGAGAGAGAGAGAGAGAGAGAGAGAGAGAGAGAGAGAGAGAGAGAGAGAGAGATGTATGTACTCTCTCTCTCTCTCTCTCTCTCTCTCTCTCTCTCTCTGCTAGAGAGAGAGAGAGAGAGAGAGAGAGAGAGAGAGAGAGAGAGAGAGAGAGAGAGAGAGAGAGAGAGAGAGAGAGAGAGAGAGAGAGAGAGAGAGAGAGAGAGAGAGAGAGAGAGAGAGAGAGAGAGAGAGAGAGAGAGAGAGAGAGAGAGAGAGAGAGAGAGAGAGAGAGAGAGAGAGAGAGAGAGAGAGAGAGAGAGAGAGAGAGAGAGAGAGAGAGAGAGAGAGAGAGAGAGAGAGAGAGAGAGAGAGAGAGAGAGAGAGAGAGAGAGAGAGAGAGAGAGAGAGAGAGAGAGAGAGAGAGAGAGAGAGAGAGAGAGAGAGAGAGAGAGAGAGAGAGAGAGAGAGAGAGAGAGAGAGAGAGAGAGAGAGAGAGATATATATATATATATATATATATATATATATATATATATATATATATATATATATATATATATATATATATATATATATATATATATATATATATATATATATATATATATATATATATATATATATATATATATATATATATATATATATATATATATATATATATATATATGTCCGTTTGCCTGTCTGTATGGATGTCTGTGTCCTACTCCGTCAATCTTTGGAATATTGATTTCAAAGTTTATATGAAGATTTTTTATAACCATAAGCAACACACGTATCAAAATGACTGAGATTTACCCACTAAAAGATATAATTCCCATACAAAACTCATTCTATTTATTTTATTGTATCGAATATGTTTAAATTAAAGCAATTATTTTTAATATAGTAATTGTTTTAAGATTGTCGACTATATACAAAAAGTGAATCCAATTAATAATATCTGATATTGTATAAATTGTACAATCGCACCGCACCAGTAAACATTAGAGGACTCGAGAACTCAACCTGGTTTCAAACCCCGCTCGATGAGATTTTGTACATCTTTAAAGATCACAAAAACAAAAGACTTACTGGCAAAGTAAGCCGTACCACGTCCCATATAATAAAAAAAATGGACGCCGGGTACGCAAGTAAAATATAAAAAAAAACAGTTCGGAAACCGAACCAGTGTGTACCGCGAATCACCGAACCAAGCCACTTCCAATTTTCGCAATAGCAGGTAAGTATTAAATTTTTTTTTATTTTTTACAAATTATGCTATCACCATCATGATGCAGCATTGAAATCTCTGGACAAAAATCCGTCTGGTGATTTGAATTTCTCTAAAAAATTCCATAGGTGTCACAGAAATCTCCGAGATTTCATAGAAAGCAGTTTTTAATGTACAGACGAGTTTTGTGCTACGCAGAGTTGTTGTGTTGGCAACGCTGTCGTTTGTTGTTGTTTCGTAAATCGATCTTGTCGGTTTTCAGCAAATAAATACACATTTTTATAAATTTAAATTAAAAAATAAAATGTGCTAAATGCTTAAATCCTAAGATACAGTTACGAAGAATATACATTAAACTAGCACATTAACATTAACCTTCTGATTTGAAGAGTTTATACATATGCAATTAACAATTTCACCAAGCAAAAGGCTGGAGATTTCAAACGGTCTAAAAGAGATTTCTGTGACACCTATGAAATTGATTTAAGTCGAAATTGGGATGAAAGAGATTTCTGTGACACCTCCGATAGTGTAAAATGGTTTGCCTGAAAGTTTGAAACGCATTAAATGAGGCATAATGGACCCCATAAAGTATATGTATATATACTTCATCAGTTCGACGAGAAGAATAAATCTAGCCATGTACATCTGTCTGGATGTTGTTGCGCATTTATTGGTCCAATATTTTTAAGTTATCCGGTTGTAAGTTGGCACATAGACTTATTTTTATTGCAGTTTAATAGAGTATAAAAATTAACATGCCAAGGACACTTTTTAAGGTAGCTCCAATACGAACCACCCCTCCACTTTCGTCTTTTTGTATGAAAATCTTTTTTATTGCTGTCAAAATCATCTTAAAAATTGACATGGTGGATTGTTATGAAGGGACTCTTCACATATATATGAGTTTGTGTGATCCCCCCCCCCCCCTTTAGCTCCCATAAATTTCTATATGGAAAACGCTTCACATAAATATCAACGGGCGTGTCACGCCCACTTTTAGGGGTAGCTCCCATAGAAATTTACCGCCCAATTTTGGAATTTTGTATGAAAACTATTTTATTACAGTAAATATCAACTTAATATAGTGACTTCTTATGGACGAACGCCTCACATATAGAGAAATAGATGTATTTTTCCATTTTAGGGCCAGCCCCATACAAACACCCACTTTTGGGATTATTCATAAAAAACTTTATCATTTTAGGCAAAATCAACTTGGGGTAGGCTCCTACAAACTTACATCCGACGTTTAGGTTGTAAGATTTTACAAATATTTTTTTTTCACCTGCAACTTAAAAATACCACCAAAGTTTCCGCTTTTTTTATTGCTTTTAGTTTCATATAAATACAATTTTGAAATAACTTGAGTAATATTACATAACAAACTGAATCGCCCTCTCCTCCCTCATTTAGCACTTCGTAACAAATAGAAAACCCCCACCCCCCTCTGCGCGTTAAGTAATTCTTGGACGACCCCTTACAATAGCATGGAAAGAGTCGCAATTGCAATTTAAAATAGCAATACCATAAACAGTTTAAAATAACTCATATAAAATCTGCAATATCAGTTTAAAAAAGCAATAGAATTTAAAAAATCGAAATTTAAAATGCCAGTAATTAAAAATTTCCGTAATATTGTCCCCATAAACTACCAAAATGGTAGTTAACATGAAAACAAATTGGAATATCATGATACTAAAGAAGTGATTAATAAATAGCCGAAATAGT
>JAWNNQ010001609.1:0-352876 GCA_035044765.1 Leucophenga montana
TGCAATATAATTTCTTGTTACCATACTTCGTATTTAGTACATAATTAAACATTTTTTTTTTTTTTTTTTGAAAAGAAAACCTACCCATAAGATTTATTATTGCCCGAGAGCTCGATCAGAGACTAGCATAAGATCAAAACTGAATTGTACTTCTATTTATTAACTCAACTAACCCAGTTATCAAAATAAATAAATTAAAAAAACGAAAGCATTCTCTTCTATTCAGATGTTCAAAATTCAAAAGCAACATCAAGTGTTTGCACAAAATCAGTGCTAATTGTTTTCATTATAAATGAAGAAGCAATCGAACCGACCACTTTAGCTAAAACAAGCTTAACTTGCTTGATTTATGACAATATTCAATTAAAACCGCACAGAAGACGAATTTAATTGATATTGCAGCTTTATCCTCATTGGATTGCACGTCATCAATACCAACAAAAACGACGGTGATGTAAGTGCACAATAAAAGTACAATTGGTGGGTGTATTTTTTTGTTTTGTTTTTTTTTTTGCGAGTTTTCGCTTTAATTAACAGCAACAAAATTGTGCTGCCGAAATGCAAGCGAGTAAATTTGTGCGCGAATCGAATTGGGAAACATAAAAGTAGAATAGCAAGGGGACATGAGATGAAAGAAAATTGAGGAAGAACATGGGTATAGCTTTTCAAGGTCGTCGTGACTTGAAATTTATACACATTATTATTGGTTTTTTTTTGTTCTTGCTGTGCGTGATCTGCATTCAAAGCACACCCATTATAAAAATCCGCACGCACTACCGTCAGTACCTTCAATTTCATACAATTGCTTGCATTTATCACGCCAATTGCCTTGACTTTGCCTCTTACCCTTTCCACCACGCCACGCCACGCCACGCCACACCGCACCCTACCAACGCACACTCCACATCTCTCAACCCAAATACCAACTTTGGCTTGCGTGCGACACGTTTTCCCATTCGAATTTTCTCAACCAAATGGTTTGTCCAATTTTCATTTTACTGAATTTATTTCACAGTCTTCGTCGTCGTCGTCGTCGTCGGCGCCATTGCCATTTCGATTGTTATTGTATTTGAATCCTGTTCATATCTATTTCCGGTTTTGCATTTCTCGTGCGTGCAAGAACAAAAAATAAAATAAAACCGAAATCCAAAAAGCAATAAAAATTAATAGCATTTTCTTTCGAATCTGATAGTATCTGATTGCCGCTGCACTGGCTATTCTTATCAGCATTATGGCAATTAAGCTTTATACATAGTGTATCTCTTCTTTTCATTTTGTCAATGGCAATGCTTTACTCTATTCTAGATTACCAAATTAACTTCCATTCGACTTAAGCACACGTTGTAGGTTAGTAGTAAGTAAAAAAACAAAAACAAAAAAAAAAACAAAATTTTAAGTCGAGGTGCTCAATAAAACAAATTTTGGTTTCGGATAGCAACTTCTCAAAAGTATTTATACCAAACTGCAAAATAATATTTTAACAATTTAGGGAATAGTTTACCAACATTCAGACAGACTAAAACGTTATCGTTGCAAACACAGTGATAAAACTAATATACAGGTTTTGAGATCGGGTAATGCCAGCCCCCGTTCGACGCGACAGTTCAATTAAATTTTTGACATGGATCATGTGTTGCTACCGCACGGCTTTAGCCGGGGATTTTTAAAGTTCTAAGTTAAAGTTATCCGACATGAAATAGCCGCATTACACATTATACCATCTGCGTTAGATGCGATCAGTATAATTTTTAAAAACTGATCAAAAGCAATTTTTAAGGTCCAAAATAAAAAATGTAACACTTTTCCCAAAAAAAAATAAAGTTTTTCTTTTTTTTTCCTATTTGTTGAAAACAATCATGGCAGGTGTCGGCCCACATTGTTCCAAAATTAAATTGCTTTTGCTCTAAATCGCTACTAAAATATATATACATACTTACTTTGAATAGATATGTTTCGTAAATCTCAAAAAATGTTGTTCACATTATTTTGGGGTTCCTTTCAATGGGTTCAAACTCACACCATTTTTCAATTTTACATTTTCTGTACATTACTACATTAAAACTAAAGGGTGTCCCAAAATTCACGCAAACTGTGAATATAGAGCCATTTGTGCGGTAGAGTCCACCCACCTCCCTCCCCCCAACAGATAGACAAACTCACCGCCTACGCTGACGACATATCGTCACATTCCTCGAAGACAACAATAAACAGTCTAACATGTTCATAATAAAGTTTGCTGCAAATTTATTGCACAAACGCGGCGACATAAATAAGACATAAACGCGCTTAATAACAACAAAAAAAGCAAGAAAAACGTTAACTTCGGTTGAACCGAAGCTCTAATACCATTCACACGAAACTTTAAATAGTATTGTAATACATAAGAGTGGCGGTTTAAATAGGGGGTGGTACCCGCTCAGTAGTATATGTGTATGAAGCGATGTAGTCGATGTGTAAGATGCCGCCATATAGAATTTCAAGTTGATATTGACGTTTTCCATACAAATGCATAAAAGTGAACTGTGGGTTTATATGGGATTACCTCAAAAAGTGGGCGGGACACGCCCATATATATGCATATGCATAAGAAGCGGTTGTTCATTAAAATCTACAAAATCAAATTTCAAGCTAATATTGATCTAAATGAAGGATTTTTTCATAAAAAACACCAAATTGCAGGGTGGGTTTGTATGGGGGCTACCTCAAAAAGTGGACGGGCCACGCCCAATTGTCTATGTATGTTTAGCGGCTGCCTCTTAAAAGGCACCATATTGCATTTTAACCTAATATTGACTTTCATAAAAAAGTTTTTCTTACAAATGTCAAAAGTGGACCATAGGTTTGTATGGGAGCTACCCCAAATAGTGGGCGGTGCACGCCCGTCAGTCTATGTATGTTAAGCGGCTGACCATGAAAAGGCACCACATTGCATTTCAACCTAATATTGACTTTCATAAAAAAGTTTTTCTTATTAAAAGTCAAAAGTAGGCAGTAGGTTTGTATGGGAGCTAGCCCAAATAATGGGCGGGTTCCACACATTAATGTATATGTCAAACATACGTCTACTTTAAGTTACTATATCAATTATTAAGTTGACATTGACTACAATAAAAATGTTTTTCATACAAAAAGTCTAAAGTGGGCAGTAGGTTTGTATGGGAGCTACCCCAATTAGTGGGCGTGGCAGGTCAACCTTGATACTCTATTAAACTACAATAAAAAGAAGTATATGTGCAAAATTTCAACTGGATAGCTTAAAAATTGGTCCCCTAAAAATGCGCAACAACATACAGACAGTCGGACATGGCTAGATCGATTCGTCTCGTCGAGCTGATCAAGAATATATATACTTCATGGGCTCAACGATGGCTGCTTTAATGCGTTATAAACTTTCAGACAAACTGATAAAACAATTTCACACTGTGTGTGAATGGTATACAAAAGAAAAATCAAATTAAAAAAAAAATAAATTAAAAAGAGTTTTTCCAACGAAAACAACAGAGTGATATACAAAAGATCACGTTGAATGAATTATGGAACAGCAAAAGCGGATGCTAATATCTCAAACGATGATGCTCATTTTTAACTTGGTGGCTACTTCGTTAATCGTCACATATCACATTTGGTCTACAGAAATGCCATACAGCCCGAGAAACAATACAATACAATAATTGCATAATTGATAATAATGCAAGTTTTTCTTTGGCGGTCTTTCAAGTCTGAAGTTTATGCCAGTAAGCATTTTAATATGGAAATTATGCAATGTATCAATGAAATTTAGCCACGTTTATGAAAAGTGCAAAGCCGTGGAGCCCATTTAGCCGATATGCTACTCCATACATAATCCTATACTGTATACATTCAATAAAAATTTTAACATTTTTAATTAAAATTCTGTGTTTTCTTTCTATCAGAACTATGTATTGCGTCAATTTTGAGACATAATTTACAATACAATTTCATTTCGAACTAAGAACTAAGAATTTGAATGCATAAAACACAAACAAGGTCCTAACTAGTTTTCCAAATTGAAAACTTAG
The DNA here is from genome assembly GCA_035044765.1 of Leucophenga montana. Classification (NCBI taxonomy): domain Eukaryota; kingdom Metazoa; phylum Arthropoda; class Insecta; order Diptera; family Drosophilidae; genus Leucophenga; species Leucophenga montana. The sequence continues at coordinate 4,041 of JAWNNQ010001609.1, forward strand.
GACCTCAACAAACCGCAGATATACATTCTTTACTAAATTTCATTTTAAATGTTTCGCGAATTTGGCGTCTTGTCTTCGCGTTCAAGTGCACACAAATTTGAGAAAACTTTATTTTAATTAAGCCGACACACAAACAGACAGCCATGCGCACACAGACAAACACCAATAAGTACTTGAAAAATTAATTAAAGCTTAAATGGTTCACAAGAACTTGAAAAAAAAAAATAAAACAAGTGGTTTTAAGTGAAAAATACATTTTCCTGGGCAACTCTCGAGGTCATTTCTCATGCTGAAACTAAATAATGAAGTAAATCTCTTTCTCCAACTCTTCTTTTCTTTTATTCTCTCATAAAATGTTCGTTTTCGGTTTTTCAACACTGTTTATTACTTTGTTCTATGTAAACATTGAATATCTCCAATGTATCGAGCTAAATAGTACCACTTAAAATCTTTCGTACAAATAGAAATTATTCGACCCGCTGGCTACAAAAATTTTGTTGTACTTCATTGTGCTCTTATTGTTCACATTACTTTTGATGTTGTTGTATCTATTGTTGTACTGTTTGTGGCAACCACGATGACCATTTAAAGTTACTCTTGGCTACAAGAAAAACAAAAAATATCATCAATTGAAAATTGCTTTGCATTATTTTCAAGCAAAAAGTAAAAAAAAAAACAAGAAAAAACGTTAACTTCGGTTGAACCAAAGCTCTAATGCCATTCACACGAAATTTTATATAGTATAGTAAAACATAAAATAGGGAATACCCCAAAAAGTGGGCGGTACACGCCCACTAGTATATGTGTATGACGTGCTGTAGTTGATGTGTAAGATGCCGCCATATCGAATTTCAAGTTGATATTGACGTTTTCCATACAAATGCATAAAAGTGAACTGTGGGTTTATATGGGACTACCTCAAAAACTGGGCGGGACACGCCCATTTGTATATGTATATGAAGCGGTAGTCCACTAAAATCCACCAAATCAAATTTCAAGCTAGTATTGATTTAAATAAAGAATTTTTTCATAAAAAACACATAATTGCACGGTGGGTTTGTATAGGCGTTACCCCAACCAGTGGTCGGGCCACGCCCATTAGTCTGTATATGTTAAGCGGCTGTCTATAAAATGACACCATTTCGCATTTCAACCAAATATTTACTTTAATAAAGAAGTTTTCATACAAAAACTCAAAAGTGGGCAGTAGGTTTGTATGGGGGCTACCCTAAAAAGAGGGCGGGCCACAACCTTTAGTCTATTTATGTAAAGCGGCTGACCATAAAAAGGCACCACATTGCATTTCAACCTAATATTGACTTAAATAAAGAATTTTTCTAAAAAAAAGTCAAAAGTGGGCAGTAGGTTTGTATGGGAGCTACCCAAATATTGTGCGGGTCCCACCCATTAATGTATATGTCAACCATCCGACCACTAGAAGTTACCATATCAATTATTAAGTTGATATTGCCTACAATAAACAAGTTTTTCATACAAAAAGTCAAAAGTGCCAAAAAGTGGGCGTGGCAGGATAATCTTGGCACTCTATTAAACTGGAATAAAAATAAGTATACGTGAAAAATTTCAACTGGATATCATAAAAATTAGACCCCAAGAAATGCGCAACAACATACAGACGGACAGACAGACGGACATGGCTAGATCGATTCGTCTCGCCGAGTTGATCAAGAATATATATACTTTATGGGGTCTACGATGGCTCCTTTAATGCGTTACAAACTTTCAGACAAACTGGTAATACCATTTCACACTTTGTGTGAATGGTATAAAAAGTCTATAAATAGGGTGTGTTTTTAGCAGGTAAGTTTTTTAATGTGGCAACACTCAAAAAGTTTATCGTTTATCGATAAGCCGATTTTATATTTACATACATATGGCAAACCATCGTGCAAAGACTTTGGCAATTGAGCGCTTCAATAGTTAAAGTTGATCCACTTTATTTCCCGTAAAATTTAGTTTAGTTCTTCGGCTGAGGTTTTGTCAATAAAAAACTTATTACATTTAGAGTGACGAAAATCTAATGGTGATCATTCATCTACCGACACTCCCCGAAAAATGCTCGGTTTGCTGCAGTTTATGGGCTGGTGGCATCATTGGGTCATACTTCATCAAAAACGAAGAAAATACAACTGTCACCGTCAATAGCGCCCAATGTCAAGCCATGTTAAACGATTTTTTGTTTCCAAAAATAAGTAAACATGGTCTGCAAGGCCTTTTGGTTCAACAGTATGGCGCCACATGTCATACTTCTGGAGCAACCATTGACTTATTGAGGAAAAAGTTTGAAGATAACATAAAAAAATTACTCATTAAATTTACTGGTATGTGTTGTAATTCAATTTAAAGTTTTATACCTATCGAGAAACTAGTGTACAAATGGTTAATCAATCATTTTAATGATGATTTTTATCGACTTTGAATTTTGAACACGAGTCCGAACTCAAATATATTGTATCAAGAATTTCGAAAAAGTGTTAGAAAAAATATGTTATACAACTTTTTAAAAAGATTCTAATTAATTCTCTTTATAGAATTATTCTAAATACAAAAATAAAAAAATACCTTAAATTTGCATGAATAGCTTTTATACTCTTCACACAGACTGTGTGAATTATAATTTAGTCTCAATGTTTGCAGCGCCTTAAAAGAAAGCAACGAATGCTCCATAAATGCAACATACATATATGGGTCAAAATTTGCCAAGTGATACCGTCAAAAACTTTATAGCATTCGATTTTTGTGCAATTACTTTTTAATTGTAGTGTTATGAAATCTGTAAAAAAGGCAGACATATTATGAAGGGTTTTCAAGTTTTTTGCTTTTGCTGCGAACGGTGATTTTCAATTAATCATAACTTTCATTACAATTAGTCGATTTCACAGTTTATTTATTTAAGTTACAATTAATATTTGAAAGTAAAATATTAATAATTTATGCATTTAATTAAGTTTAAAACAATATTTTTTCTCTGTGTTTCTCTGAATTTACAAGTTCAATTTACAGTTTAATATCCTTGTTTCCTAGTTTTTTATCTTTACGAAAAACATCATATTTCAAAAATTTAAAATCGACTAATTGTAATGAAAGTTATGATTAATTGAAAATCACCGCACGCGGTAAAAGCAAAAAAACTTGACAACCCTTCATAATAGGTCTGCCTTTTTTACAGATTTCATAGAGGTGCACTAACACTACAATTGAAAAGTAATTGCACAAAAATCGAATGCTATAACATTTTTGTCGGTATCACTTGGAAAATTTTGACTCATATATTCTTGATTACCTCCACAAGGCGAGTCATTTTAGCCATATCCGTCTCTCTGTCTGTGTGCATGTTTCGCTTTTCTCTTCATCTTTGAAATACTGATTTGAAAATGAGTAAGGATGCATCTTATAACTAAAAGCATCAATCTTATGAAAATCGTGGCATTGATGTGGCCACTAGAAGGTATGCATTTACTTTATTGCATTCAAAATACAATATTTTTATATATAAGCAATTATTTAAAAAAAAAAATAAAAATATAAATTCTTTTGAAATTTGTCCAATATATATGCACATATGTACATAGATATATAAGATAAGTTTTAACAATAGCTGACATTGTAATTAATAATATATTTTGGACTTATATTGATACAGATTTGAGGCCTCGATCGATGCACATCTGTTCAGTGTGCAGTAAATTCCAGCGATGCCGTCAAAGACCAAGCGTGAAAAGCTTCGTTTTCCCCGAAGTAAAGTTTTATCTTGTTTTTATTTAAAGTAGGTCCAGCATTATTACAGTAAAATCTATGAAAAGAGTACGCTGCATACAACATACATACTTTTTTTCTAACTTTTCCGTTCGCACACGCTCACGCACAAGCTCGAAACTCGTTTAGGACAATGGTGCTGCAGACATTCTATTGGAAGTGCACACACCAATACATATGAAATTCTTATTGCTGTTCTATTTGGTATACGCAGAAAGATAACGAATAACATGGAAATTGTTTGTTTAATTTTCGCTAGTTTATGCAAAGAGCTGTGTGTATGTGCTGTCCATAGGCAAAACAACAACAAAACCACGTAGTATGCGAAATTGATGTTGTTTTGCACTTTGGTATAGCATTGTTCTTTGCTATACGTTGAAATAAAACGAAGAACGATGATTATGTTTATGTTTATGTTTATGTTTATGCAATTTGCACTGTTATTTTTCTTAAAACTTCAGATAGGTAAGGAAAGCGAACCTGGTCGCCATCGATGGTTATGTTATTAGCGTGCAAATATTTCACATACTAAGTAATTAGTTTGCCTTAACTTCAACAAAAAATGAAGTTTTGTAGATAAAATTCAACTTGAAATATATATTACATAGCTTCGTAGCTATGTATCTACTTCAAGAGCATCTGAAACTGGTCAACAACGCGAATCAAGTCTTCGATAGCTTCGTAGCTCTGGATATCTACTTCAATTGCATTTGCAATTGGTCTACAACGAATCACGGCTTACGCAACTCTGTAGCATGAACATTGGCAATTAACAGCAAAATTGGCTGGGTGTGTACTCGGGTTGAACTATTTGATGCAAATGGATGATATTCTGTATAGCCCCCATATAAAACCACCACCGACTTATGTGTTTTTGTATGAAAAACTTCTTTATGTAAGTCAATGTCTGTTTGATATTTTAGATTTGGATACATCTTTGGATTCTATTTAATAAAAGCGGTTTCACATACACATACTAATAGGCGTGTCCCGCCCACATTTAGTGGTAGTTCCATACAAACCCACTGCTCACTTATATGTGCTTCTATTCTTATTATAGTTAAAATCAATTTAATCGAAATTTTAAATGGTTCTTCTTTATAGGCAGACGTTTTGCATATAGTATATAAATGCACGTGTCCAGCTTCATTTTAGGGGTAGCACCATAGACCATCAGCCAATATACTCGTAGCATAGCTACGACAAGATTGAAAATTTACAATTGGAAATATAAGAGCTTAGGTTCAACCGAATTCAAATTATTATTTATTTATTGTCTCAGTTCTTTAGGATTACTTATGCTCATTAAAAAAATATATCGGAAAGAGGAAATTTAACTAAATTAAATGAAATATTATGATAAATTAAAAGTATCTTGTTTTATCTTGTTTTTATTTAAAGTAGGTCCAGCATTATTACAGTAAAATCTATGAAAAGAGTACGCTGCATACAACATACATACTTTTTTCTAACTTTTCCGTTCGCACACGCTCACGCTCACGCACACGCTCACGCACAAGCTCGAAACTTGTTTAGGACAATGGTGCTGCAGACATTCTATTGGAAGTGCACACACCAATACATATGAAATTCTTATTGCTGTTCTATTTGGTATACGCAGAAAGATAACGAATAACATGGAAATTGTTTGTTTAATTTTCGCTAGTTTATGCAAAGAGCTGTTCTCCAAAAAAAAAAAAAAAAAAAAACAGGGTATAAAAATACATTCAGTTTGAAACTGCATGCTTTCTTTAAGATAAAACACTTCATTCTTTGATAAATCACTTATTTTTCTTAGTCCAAGTTAGTCGGCCATAACATTAAATCGTTTTTGTTTTTTTTTCGAATCGCTTGTGATGCGTTTAAAAGCTTAGGAAACATTTTTAATTTTAATATTTTCGAGATTTAAAATTTCCTACTTTGTAACTTACTTGTATTCATACGTTTTGGGGAGCACATCAGAAAACAGCTGGCAATTGTGAAGCAATTTGTTCTATTGTTGTAGAAGCAATTAAAAAAGTTGTTTTTGTTGCAATTGCCACTGGCGAAAACATTTGCATTCGAGTGAGTGGCGCACAATGCCAACAACTACAATAAAATAAACCGAGCGACAGCAAAACTTGAAATCACTTTTCATTTATTCGACGAATTTTCCCTGCGTTTGGCACAAATTCTGAAATGAATATAGAAAAAAAAACAAACCTAGTATATTATATTAGACAAAGAAAATTGTTGCAAAATTTATTTAGAAAATGTATTTATTTAAGTGTTTATGCGAATTAAATATAAAGTGCTTTAACAAGTGCAAACCAACTTTAAAATTTAAATCTTCCTAAAAAATTCTGTACGTGTGTAATGTAAAAGCATTGCAACAGCGTGTTGGGTGGTGGGGGATTACAAGTCAAAAGTGGGCACTCCGTTTGATATTTATGAGATGCGTCCGTTCATAAGAAGCCACAATTTCAAATTTCCTGTTGATATTAGCTGCAATAAAAAAATTTGCTTTACAAAAATGTAAAAGTATATCTAACAAATTTATACCCATAACATGCTCAACAACTAGTACCAGACAAGATGGACATGGCTAGATCGACTCGTCTTGTTGAGCATATCAAGAATATATGGACGTGATTCACATTCACAAAACTGCATACACTCAATCTGCGTCTGTATAAGTTATAGTCTCTTATAGTTTTCGAGATTTCATTGTTCAGACATATAAAAAAAAAAAAAAAATGGACAGACGGACATAGTTATATCGATTCGACGTTTGTTGCTGATACTAGGGTGCGCCACGCCTTCTTTTGCCTATGACATACATTTGCACAAACATATTTACCCTTTTACCCTATGGGTACAGGGTATAAAAATGTTGTATTTTTGTTGTGAATTAAACTAGAAATGCCTTAAGTCAATGCTAATAAAATTTGCTAAATTGGTCCAGAATATTTCCCAATACATATATCTCTGGTTTAAATAAAAGCCCTTTTACTAAGTAGAGAGACTCTCTCTTGATAGAACACTCGACATTATAGTTTTTGCTTGTTATTATTTAATTTCTTAGTATTAAATGTGAACTGCGCGATTTGAAACTGTTGAAAAAATAAATAAGTAAAATCTTTGGTTAATTTAGACGTATTCAATTTTATTAATTTCTGCAAGTATCTGTAGTTAACGAACTGAAACATATTTCAAATATTTGCATTTATTAAAATGTTTGTACCCGTTCATATTATTATCTGTAGTTTAAGGAACTTTTTGCAGTTTGCTGCTTCTGTAGTGGAAATCATGTGCTTCATATAAACTCTGTACTTAGATTCTTGCATCCTAGTTCATACGTTTTCAATACCTTACCACTTTGACTGCGACTAGTCCCGGCGATTTTATTTTAATTTCTTGCTAGCATTTATTTACCATTGTCTAATTTGTATTTGTTTTAAGGACGCACACACATACACACACACACACACACACACACACACACGCGCAGATGCAGAGGCAAATAAACATATAGCGAGTTTGCAGTGTGCTACCGTGAGATGGTACTGTTGATATGCACAATGACGGCAACTTTCGCAGGTGGGACACTAAAACAGTTTCAGGTCCTTGCCAACTAATGTCAAACATTTCCATCGTAAAGTTTAGTATTTTTTAGCATAAACGTGCTCAGAATATTTTGACATACGATAACTATTTGTGTTCTTTACAGAGACTTAAAAAATGTATCTCATCCAAAAAATAGAATTAACTCGTTAACATTTTCGTACGAATATTTACTACGAATTTCGTCGTGGATCAACAAGAGTACATCAATCAATAGTTTGACAATTGGCGATATAGCGTTAAGAAAAACTACTGTTTATGAATGATACGCTAAATTCAAATGTGGTCACAATTTGCTTAAAGACTAATGTAGATAAGATCAAAAAGCAGCTGTTATTCCATGTAAAATATTGATGCTGTGCGTGAACTGATAAAAGAAGAGCGTCATGTGATACACCGCGATGTTGAGGCATGCATAGGAATTCACGTTCGTACTCTGCATACAATATTGCATCAACATTTTGATGTGAGAAAGCTATGTGCTCGTTGGATCACGCATAATTTAATCGATAAATAAGAATAGGCTCGTGTGGATAGGTGCAAACAAATGTTCAAAAGTACAATAACTCTTCGCCCAGAGAGATAAATCACCTCGGCACAGGTGACGAGTGTTGGATAAAAGCGTACAAGTCGGAAAGAAAATGTCAGCCTATTGTGTGGGTCTTCCAAGAAGAGCGTAAGCCAACTAAAGTATCAGTTCGTTGTCGAAGCGATGCAAGGCAAATAATCGCCTGTTTTTTTTTTCGGGAAAAATGGGAACAGTTGCATTGGAGTATCGATAGACGTTTAATTCTGAATGATATACAAACATTTGTTTGCCAGAAATCTTAAGTGAAATAGAGAAAAAACAACGCAAAACGATAGATCACTTTGCATCATGACACATCGAGTCTTTCATAGGGCTTGTTGGAATAAACAAAAAAGAAGAAATTGACCGGTCGGTCACACACCGTAACAACACCGTCACACACCCTAATTTGGCAACCAATGACTCTTCTCTTCTTATTATCGCAAGTCAAAGATATCAGTTGAAAATCGGTGGAGTTGTTCAAATTGCACGATTTTGTGGATACTCGTACCATTATCAAAGTGAGAAAAATGCTTTTCGCATATGCGCAGCGATAACTTTTAGTTTTTTCTTAGGTTTCCTCAAACTTTTATAGTGCCTCGCGTATGAGTGTACTGAATTCCTAAAAGTCTGAGTGTATATGTTGAAAATGCATTTCATTTGTTTGTGAATTCAAACGAAGTGGTTTTTATGCAAATGATTATTATGAGAGCACCTAGCGAGGAATAACTAGGAGACATTTATGGTAAAGAAGCGAACGAACGTACAAACGAGCCAAGCAAATGCGAACGCATAAAATGAATCGCCGTCTACAGGACCACAACGGTGAAGGCGTTACATTGACTGAGCGAGCGAGATAAAAAAGCTTGCCTGGAGTGATATTCTGGCGTTAAAAGTCTGTTTTTGCTATACAAACTTTGTTGTGCGAGAAAAATTTGCATAAGCAATTATTAAATGCGTACAAAATGGAGACAAGAGAGTGAAAGGGATAGAGATGCTGGAGAAAACATGCAGAATAAAATGCAGAATAAACCGTTGCACTGTGAAACAAAGAAGGTGTTATGACATCACAGAGGTTTATGTGTGGGTCAGCATTTGCAGTTGTAACCATTAAAAAGCGGCATTGACATTGTAGTACTACATGCTTTAAATACAAGTGGTATATAAGGGAGAGAGAGAGAGAGAAAAAGTGACAGAAATAGGGAGAGATTGGTACAGGGCGACAAAAAATTAAAGGTAAACAAACTTTACAGTGTTGTGCAACAAACTTTGCAGTGTTGATATACGAAAGTACCGCGCATAAGCGGTACTTTCCTATATCTACTCCTATATCATAAGCGGATTGTCGTCGAAATTTGCCAAACAGGCAAGTCAGTCACCAAAACTTCACCTGATGTAGGTATATGTATATATATAAATATGTAGACACAATAAATAGTAACTAATATTATAAAATACATCAATTCTATTACTCACTTTGCCTTTGCTAGAATACCATTTTGTAGCACTTATAACGTCACAAAAAAGTCAGGATATAACGACACATGAACGATATATCTTCAGCGAAAAAATATCGGTCCTATTCGACCCTTTAATATATCTATATATATATCGATACATTTTTTATATCCCTAGCCCAGTTCTTTTATCACGTCTGTGCCAATGGCAAAAATCCCTTTAATACATATAGTATGTGTCAGAGGGAGTTACAATACACCAATATGTGTATCGTCGCGACATTATGAGGCTGTAGGCACTCCCAGTGTCTAACAAAACTATGGCGAAGAAGGATGCACATTACAGCAAGAGAGAGATTCTGCATTTGTTTGTAGAGCCACCAATACACAGGAATAGTGCAAAATCAATTTTATCGACTTTATCACATTGCAATAATGGGCTCCCACATCTTAATCCAATAGACTACATACAATGTACATTTTGAAGGGTAGCGTTTGTATGCACCTTAAAAAATTGGAGGCCCATATCCGCATATTTTACGAAGTGTTTGAAACTCTTTATTCGTGCTAAAATTGGCCACTTCGAAAAGTGATAAATCACAATGGACGCATAAATCGCATGTACACAAAATAAATAATATTAGGCACGCTATAACGAAATTGTTACTAAAGAGTTGAGAATACCCGGCTGCAAGGAGAGTATTGTAGCTCCTGCTGTTCCAGCTTCTTTTTATTCTAGGCACTAAGTTCAACGATCATAAGAACAAGAAAAGCGGACCATCTATTTAAAACTTACGACTTTTGAAACAATTTTACGAGTTAATGAAATAGTGTTATGGTGTTTCATTCTTTTAGAAGTTAAATAATTTTACTATTGTACACAAAAAACTTTCGATCTATGACTTTTCTACAAATGGTCGGATTTTTAGAGTATCATCCGGAAAATTCAACACTATTTCGCAAGATGCCGACGGTCAATTTAAAATCATTTCTTATTTCAATTGATATCAAGAGTTGAGTGATGCGTAAATTGCAGGAGGGCCTTCGTCACTTGGTTTTTATTCTGTTAAAAGCATTTTGACAGAAAAGATTGATGAGCAATATGGATACTACTGTAAATAATTATAGTAGACAGCGCAAGTTAACCGTTGAAAATCAATGACCGTTTTCAAATATTTGGATTGGAACATTTTGGTATTACACCAGCTTCTTCTTCAACTTAGTAATTTAAGCTCCTTCAGATGCATAACATTTTTAGGTGTTATTTGAATTATTACCCAGTGGGTTTCAGATTGTCTGAAAGTTTGTAATGCCTTTCATCCCCCATAAAAAACTTTCATCTCCCAATCTACTTCCTATTACACAAAATAGGATCACAAAATTTTTGAAATTTATTTTGATCTACAACTTTTGATGTTGCAACTTAGAGTTCATTTCAAAAATGTTTGAAAGACTTTTTCAACGATATTATACAAAAGGTAAAATAGGATCGGATAGGACTTAAGAGTGTTGGAAAGATACATTCTTTTCCAACTTCCAGTCAAAAATTTTATGAATTTTGGTTCATTGGAAGCGAGACCTTTCGAAAAAAATTTATATCGGCATAACGCATTCACAAATGCAAATGCATTTGGAATGCGTTTGCATTAGCCCCCATACAAATCCACCGCAAACTTTTGACTTTTTGTATGGACGGATGCTTGACATATATATTAATGGGTGGGACTCGCCCACTGTTTGGGGTAGCCCCCATACAAACCTACTGCCCAGTTTTGAGGTAGTCCCATATAAACCCACAGCTCACTTTTATACATTTGCATGGAAAACGTCAATATCAACTTGAAACGCGGCATCTTACACATCTACTACATCGCTTCATACACATCTACTAGTGGGCGTGTACTGCCCACTTTTGGGGTAGCCCCTATTTAAACCACCACTTTTATGTTTTACAATACTATTTAAAATTTTGTGTGAATGGTATTAGAGCTTCGGTTCAACCGAAGTTAACGTTTTTTCTTGTTTTTTTTTTTCTTTTCTTCATCTTGGGCTCGTTGGATTCGGTGCTTTGAGGTGGATGTTTTCAAACCCTTTGCTTAGGACTGGGGTAGTCCGATTCATGTATACTTAAATTTTCTGAATGTACGTTTTAAGACCTTTTTAACTGTATATGGCACGTTTCGATCGGACTCATTAGTAAAAACTTTATCATTGCGTGAATAAAATAGTGCTGCTGCGATGCTAGCATGCGCTTGCGAGTCGAGTGCAGCCTGAGGCGGCATTTGAAATGCAGCTAAAAGGTTTATCCCTTTTAATTTTTTCACTGCTAAATATAATGTGAACGAACAAATGATAGAACGAGCGGGAAGAACACGCCGATAGAGAGAGAGAGAGAGAGAGAGAGAGAGAGAGAGAGAGAGAGAGAGAGAGGAGGATGTTAGGATATGAGTATGCCAAACAGCTGCATATGCTGATGCATTGCATGCATAGGGTAGAAATTACAGGAGCCGTCAAAGGACAGCTACAGCTGCTGGTTACTCTCATTGTCCCACAGCACTGTTTTTGTGAGACTGCAAGCAGCAGCTGCAGCTAATTCTAAAATTACTGCATGCAACAGTACACACACTCAACATCCGATTTGAATGCACTCGATGCATTCGCCACATTCAACGCAACTCAATTCAACTCGCCTCGCCTCGACTGTTTGTCATGCTGCTAATCGTTGCATAACACAAGTATAGAGTCGGCTTGGCTTATTTGGCCAACTCTCTGATTGGCTATAATAGCACATAAGCCTATGCATACCAGCACTTACAAAAATGCTTTCCACATTGGACGTGTCTGTCTCGCAGACGCATCCGACACATTTCGAGACGACTTAGAAAGTCTACATTTTCATAATAGTTCGAAAATATGGCAGCAGTGGGTTCAAATGGCAGCAACAAAACTGAATAGTTTCTTTTCAGCGCTGCAGTAAAATTATATTCAGAAGAAACTGTTAGGCACACACATTGGTTTTCGATGCGCACAGTAAAATTTAAGCATGATACTTAATTTTCGGGAATTAGATTAAGTTTGATCAGAACTTCACCATCAATTGTTTGTTTTCTGTTTGAAAAGTCTAGTTACTAGTTTTTACAATATTGTGTCAGCATTGCCAACCTGTGTGAATTTACGAACATTTATTTTATATATCAAATTGATATGTTATGTATTTTAATGCTAACTAATTGAGGAAATATATAATTACATATTTAACAAAAAAGTTGATTTGCATGTGAGATTCATGTTACGCACCCTCAATATGTTGTGTTCATAGTTTTGGCATCTCTGCTAGTGTACAAAAAAGTAATCAGCTGATACCTTAATTATGAAATGTTAGTAAATTTATCGCATATTGCTATAAATTTTCAGGAGCAAGCAAAATAGGGCAAGTTATGATGATGAAATGTTCCTTCAATTCATTAAGGATAAAAATCCAATGCTGTGAATTTTATAAATGGCGAACGTGTAGTTGTGAACGTGGCATGTACAAAGCTGGCTATGGACATTGGATGTGATGCATCTTTTATCGGGTAACGCTATAGATTCTCTTCTGCTAAAAGTTTTCTCTTTAGATGATCAATTAATAAAAAGTTTTAGTGACATTTTCGATTTAGTATTGTATAAATTGCAATGCATATTTGAACTTTAAACAAAACATGAACAGCTGATTTGAGGAGAAAAGAACTGTTTCAAACACTGTATTCGAACTTGTATCTTTCGATTAAATTCTGTCGCTTCATGAAACATTTCGTTCGAAATTGAATTTTGATTGAAGGAAATTTTTGATCGAATTCTATTACAAGCATATACATAAAACAAGAAAGAACCCTACAGTCGAGTGTGCTCGACTTCAAGATACCCTCTACCTTGTTCAAGACTTCTTATTTTATACTTTTTATATATTTTTTAACTGTCCGCTATGAACATTAGAGGGATTTTTTATTAGAATGAATGAAGCTCAATTAGTTAAAAACAACAAATTTTATTGTAGCTCAAAAACTAGAATATGGGGGCAGGTTTGTATAGAGGCCACCCCTCATAGTGATCTGATATACAAGTTAGGGACACACATTTTTATACCCTGAAAAATTGGTGCCTCTAGCTTTTATAGCATTCCAAATCAAGAAGCCAACAACGAACAAACAGAAATTGCTAGATCGGCTCGTATTATTGAGCTGATCAAAAAAAAAATGCTTATATATACTTAATACATGCTTAGAGTTCAACAAAACTAACATATACCTCACATTATGTGACAACTTTTTCTTGCTAAATGCATAAAATTATGCCTGCATTTTGGCATTTCATTAATTTCTACACAATAATAACTGACTTTTGAAAATTTAACTTACAAAAACAAAACAAAAATTTCGTTAATTTAACAAAATTTTATAGGCATACAAAATTGTATCGAGTAAAACACATATGTACATACATACCCCCAAGTGGATGGTGCAATACAAATTCGAAAACTTTGTAAAACTGACAACGACGATTTCGAGGACACACAAACACACACACACACACACTTACATGCAGAGATTATACACAAATGGGCGCGCTGGGCTTGACTCGGCGCAACGCGACGCGACGCGACTGGGCTCTTTACATGTATAATAGTATCTACTTATATGCTACACGCTATATGCCACACCAACTGGTCGTCTGGAGTATCTAGATGGCGATGGGTGAACGAAAATGCAATAAATTCACTTGGCCGCATGAAATTTTTTCCACATTTTTGTTATTTTTTTGTTTTTTTTTTGGTTTTTCGGTACTCAAATAGGAGTATACAGAAGACAGATAAGGGGAGGAGAACGGAGCACGTGTGGCACCGCAACAAGCAAGAAATTTGAATGCAATTAAATTTTTGCAACCCAACTAAGCGAATTAAAGGGAGCGGAGGGAGAAGAGCGTGCGAGTTGCAAATAAAAGTAAAGAGCAGTAGATTGAGGGTTGCATGGAATCTAGGCCCACGGGATTATTAAATCATATACGATGAAGTTGAGTTGTGTGTTGAGTAGAGGGGTAGGGTATGGATGGTTGGCATTTGGTGGTTGCCTTGCTTTGCTGAATTTTAGGAGCTCGTTCTATAGATCTGTAGGCTAAGTTAGATAGGCACTCATTCCTTATGCCTTCTCAGTACAGTCTGCAACCACTCAAGGGCAGATTTATATTACTATGGGATGCAAGTACCGATTCTTTTTCTTCTTTTTTTTCGTTTGCACACCCTTCGCTCACTTTGTGTGAAGGCAATTTTAGTTTGTCACAACGTTTGTAATGTCATAAAAACTTCACGAACTTCTTGACTAGATGAATACACTTAGTATATTGTTGCAAAGTCTACGTTTTACGTTTCTGTAAAAACAAGTTTAATTAGCATTTTAGTGAGTATTTTTAATACCAACGTTTGGCGCGGAATGCGACTCGAACGATTTCTGGCGATGCAAAAGTTGGAGCGGAAAAAGGCTTGGTCACTTCCGCTGCATTCATTTTCATGCACTAAGAAAACTCCAATGTAAAAACAGTGATATTATATGAATGTAAAACATGGAGCAATAGAATATAGATAAATATGGGGATACATCATTTAAGTATACTCTTCACACGTGTGAATAGTATTATAATTTTGTTAACTAGTTTTGTTGGAAAAAACTAGCAAACTACCAAAACACTTTTTTATTTAAGTCAATATCAGTTTGGAATTTGATGTGGATGCTTTTTATTCAGATACAGTGTGTTTTTTAGCGGTTCCATTTTCCGACAGGGATTAAACTGTCATAAATTTGTCAGCACTGGCAACGCTGTCGTCATCTGTGCTCAGTTTGATTTTGCCATTTCATCATGAATAGACCAGAGACTCCAGTGATGAGGCTTATTTTTGCCTCAATGGGCATGTCAATAATCATATTTCATTACTTCTTTAAAAATGAGGTGGACGGAAAAGTTACTCTATATGTGAAGCGTCCGTCCATAAGAAGCCACATGTCAATATTCAATGTGATATTAACTGTAATAAAAAAGTTTACCATATAAAGAGTTAATAGTGGGCGGGTGGCGTATATGGAGGCTAAACCAATAACTGACCGTGGCATGTACATATGACTGCAGTAAAAACGTCTTGTTGCCGACCTTCAACTGGATGTCTTAAAAATTGAACCGCAATAAATTCGTAACAATATCCAGACAGACACGCGGACATAGCTATACAGCATGGGGTGCATAATGCCTCCTATAATGCGTTACAGACTTTCAAACAAACTGATAATACCATTTCACATTAAGTATGAATGGTACATACAACATTTTTCGTACAAGAACACAAGTTCAGGTGTAAGGGTGAATTATACGTAGTGCTTGAATCACGCCTTTTTCATATGACACTAGTTTGGAATAATGGAATCATAACAATTTGAATAACATGGATCGAATAAGTGGTGTATATAGAAGTGCCTTCATATTTCTTGAACCAGAAAAATAAATGTTCTGGATGCAGTAAAGAAGTTTGCGTATTTATTCTTAATTTGTTTTTACCCTAATCGGTCTATGCAAAGGCTATATAAGTACCTATAAAATAAAGCATTTTTTTTTTTGAGTGCATGTATAGAGTTTCTGTTTTACAGAATATTTTTTTTTTTTTTTTTTTTTTGGTTTTGTTTTTATGGAGGAGTTTGTCCAGTAGACAGTCTCAAATGCGTCAACTCCTTGATAAGTGAATGCGGTGGCGTATCCGTTATGTTGCATGCAAATAAGTCACTCGCAGGGTACCACCATGAGCAATAGGAGAAGCGCACTGCATTCGATAATATTTGCATACTAAGAAACGAAGAGCGAGCATGGATGAGTGGAATGAAGTAGGCACTTTCACAACATTTCACATATGCATATGAACTTCACGTCCCAACTTCAAAACACGCATTGCAAATTAACACCCAGAAATATACACATGAAAGACGCCCACATATGCATAAATAAAACATAAATAACCTGCAGCGCTTTGCTAATTAAAACACTTTGTGGCCGTCGGCCTATACCACACTACGACTCACACACACACACTCCATTCCACTTTATGAACTCATCTACATCCCGTCTAGACTTAATGAACGCGCACACAAAGCTTGGTGCCAAAAATTCTAACCCTGGGCGCTGAAAATTACTTCAACAACGCAGCCACCCATTTCATCGACTGTCACTTTGAATGCATTTTAGCAACAACTGCGTTCAGCATAGCGCACAAAACTTAAATAGGCTTCATTGTGCGCGGGCTCAAGGCGTTAAATTTATTAGGGATTTCCATGTGCAGTCTTCTATTCACTGCTCTTTACTTCACAGAGCTTGTCTCTGTGTTCACTCGGAAGTGGCACAGATGTCTCTGTGAGTTTTTGATGAGCATACACTCTACTCTAAATTGAGCGATATGGACGGATGGATGCATGTTGAAAGTCGGACGTATGCTTGGGTATGTAATTCTCTGGGTGTCATCATACTATTGAAAGATGCATGCATTTATTTTGTATTCGGTTATGAATATTTATGATGCATTGACTTGCTTGAGTTAGAAGTAAATTTTGTAGATGTATTGCAAAATGTTGCAGTATTTATAGCTCTAAAGAAGCAAAACATATTCAAAGCTCTAAACTGCATGATTTCATGTGTAACATATTTTTATGCTCTATGTCAATAGGGTAAGGTAAATAGGTAAAATAAGTGTGCGCAAATAGAAAGGATGTTCCATTTAGACATTTGGTGTTTTGTTATTGAGTGAATCTGCATTAACGACCTTTTATTTAACATGTTATGCAAATGTCATCGTAGCACTATAGAATTTCAGTTGTACAACGTTGCACGAAAGAACAATTCAATTCGAAATCATCGAACTCTGGATCTCAAATTTCAAATCGATGGTAGAAATGCTAAGATCTATACACCAAAAAATTTGGTCGCAATCACCACATTTATGATACAACTGTGTGCAATATTTAAAGAAACCAGGTCTACTGGGTCTCTGGGGCTACACGAAAATATAGTCTACGAGGATGCGCCAAAAATGATACCAGTATTAAATCGGAAATATGGTCAAAAAGAGTTGAATTCCTACTAGACAGTCGATTTAAACAAACAGTTTTCCATTACGAATCAGTTTGTTTGGCCTTCCGAATGCAATAAAATATGCGGAACAAGAACGATACAATTGAGTGTGCTCGACTTCGAGATACCTTGCAGCTTGCTTAAGGCCCCTTATATGAAGCATAGATTTGTATGAGGCTTTATACTTTAGTGGTTCGCTCTGGACATATGTGGAATATTTATTATAATTCACGAAATATTTGAATTATTTGAAAACGAGAAAATATGTTAACTTCGGTGGAACCACTTGCTCTTTCTGCTGGGCAACGGTGATGTTTTACTTTTTTTCATATATATTAATTTTTTTCTTATTTCTTAATATCTAAATATAAATTGGCAAGTGCAAAACGTTAATACCCTTTTTAACCCCCCTAAACACAACATATTCGTTTGATTTTTGTTTGTTGGAAAGGTTGTGAATGTAATTTTTTTTCTAAGGTAAGTATTACGTCTAAGCTAGGTAAAAACCAGGTAACACCCGCGGCCAATCAAAAAGACCTGAGCTCTCTCCCTCTCTCAGCTTCCTCAATTTGTAAAAAAATAACAACAACAAAAGTTTTGGCGCTGCAATATACACACAATGAAAAAGACGAATATGATTTGTTTAGTTTCTTATTTATGTACATCTCTCTATACACCTCAACGATTAGGCCATGGTCGAATAATATAATAATGTATCGTATTCCGCATAGCTGCTCTTTTTTTGTTTCTTTCCATTCCGTATAGCATGTCGGTCGAGCAGCTCGACGTAAGGCTCGAAACTGTTCTGGGCGCACTTGCCAGCATGTTGGCGATCATCAGTTGAGTGTGTTTTTGATGGTATTTTTCTTTCTAACATGTTATACTAATGTATTATTGTCTCTCTGATTGACATTTACGTACGATAATAAAAAAAGAAGATATTTTTGTTGGTATAAAAGGATAGGGTTGATTTAGATGCAAACGCGTTTTTCGCGCCACTTCTAAAGAAGTACGATTGATATTTTTATTGGGTACTTTTAAGACGAAATGTCAAACAAAATGGGAGAACTTAGTACATTTTATTATGTTATTCATTCCACTTAAGGAGATTTAAACATATTAATAACAATTTACAAAGTGATAAGTGAAATTAAATTGAATCAAAAACTGTTGGCACGTCAAAGTCTCGACTAATATCCTTGTTACATACAAACCACGGAGCATTGTTATGCTATGTTGATGTCTGAAGCCAAACTGAAAATTCGACTGTGGTCACATTATATTATAACATTTTTCAAATATTTTCGAGAATATAGACGAAAGACTAATCGGTCTATAGGATTCAATAGGATTCTATAGGTCTATAGGATTCAAATTGACCACGCAGTTTACCTTTGATACTCGGGAACAAGAAGAAGTCATTGGGTGCCAACTCAGGACTGTGCGGAGGATGAGTCATTAATTCGATGTTTAGACTGCTCAAAAATGCACTTGTTAGACGAGAGATGTGTGAGAGCTCGCATTGTCATGATGGAGAATGATTCGTCTTTGGCGGTTGGTTTTACCAATTTCTCCGAAGACTTCCGGAAAACTAATGGTCGTGCACCACTCAGAATTGATCGTCCTACGTTGCTCAAGCGGAACAGTGGCCACATGACCCATTCGGCCGAAGAAACAGGCAATCATTTGCTTCGAAGTTGTTTGCACTCGAACAACTTTGGTTGGATTTGGCTCGGCTTGGAAAACCCACACGGTCGATTGCTGTTTTGTTTCCGGCTCATACGCATATATCCATGATTCGTCACATGTCACGATTTTATACACTTCTTTTAAAGCACCACGGTCGAACTTTTTAATCATTTCCTTACACCAATAGACGCGAGCCTTATTTTGAGCGATTGATAAATTATGGGGTATCGAACGGGATCAAATTTTTTTTACAGCTAAGTGTTCATGCACAATCGAATGTATTGAAGTGGAACTAATGTGCAAGGATGCCTCTATCTCACGATATGCCACATGACGATCTTGCATTATCAGTTCACGCACTGCATCGATGTTTTTGGGCACAACAAACTATTTTGGACGACAGACCTTCACGGAATTCGTCGGCGACCGAACTGCGACCACGATTGAATTCACTATACCAGCGATATACTGTGGTTTTTAATGGTGCTTTATCGCCATACAAAGAACTGAGTTCATTGACACATTCTTGTTGAGATAATCCACGTCGAAAGTTTTGAAAAATAATCCAACGAAAACCTTCTCATGAAATTTCCATTTGTTGGCCAAATTGCTTTTATTAACTCACAGTAAACAAAACAAATAGCAGTTGTATATCAAAACTTTGTGAGTACGTTTATGCCAAAAAATTACAAACTTTATTATGGTGTTGTCAGATTTAAGCTTTTGACATTAGTGTTGCCAGTATAGTGTATGTTTAGTGTATAAATAGCAGCCCTCGTACAAAAACCAAAAAAATGTAGGCCACGTTTGTATGGGGGTTACTCCTTAAAATAAGAATGGCGTGGTCATTTAATACTCTTTATCTAAAGAGGGAAAATAAGAGTCTAAATACCGGACGGATAGACGGAGACGTCTATATCGAAGCATCTTCCGATGCTGCTCAAGAATATATATACTTTATAAGGTTTGCCACTTACTCCTTCTGCCTGTGCTACATTAATTTCCACAAACTCAATATACCCTTTTACGCTATGGGTACAGGGTATAAAAATGCGTATACGTTTGCGTTTTATTTAAAAACAAAGTACCATACGTCTAAATGGAATACTTTGAAAAATAATCCAATCCTTCATCACCATCATAAGACGAGTCGATACAGCCATGTCTTTTTTTCTGTTCTAATGAAAGCCGATATCAACAAGACTAATTTGAAAATTTTGACATAAATAATTATGATATTGGTCAGATAATATATATGACATGAACGAGCCAACCCCACTGACTATCCATTGAAGAGTATAGTCCAAATTAATCTAAACACTTACTTTTATTTGTTGCTATCGATTTCAAGCCCCGATTCCGTATGTGAGTATTTGCATCAATTACTTAGCATATTTGTGAGAGATGACTCATCTTTTGAAAAAGAACAATAAATTATTTATTGTAAAACAGCTTTGAAACTAGTAGTATAGGTACGTTACTACTAGTTTCAAAGCTGTTTTACAATAAATAATTTATTGTTCTTTTTCAAAAGATGAGTCATCTACTAGTTTATACACCCGTATATATTCTATATTGTGGAAGGCTAATGGGAAACTATGTACATGATATATATAGGTTTTTAAAACTAATCGCTAAAACATATACTAAATTCACGCGTTACTTACTTACTAACTTACTTACTTAAGGCAATCTAATTTTGAAAATATTCCAGTTAAGTCAACATAAAAAGACAAATTGCAAATAATACTCCAGAACAAAGTTATGCTGTATTATTTAAAAATGTTACAGTCTATCAAACTCACATTGTATTTTTTGCATAAAAAACTGCATGTATTCATTTGTTGAAATTTTCATGTTGGAAAAATAAATATCGCAGAAATCAGTTATCAAAATGTATGCATTAAAAACTAAAAACGAACATAAAAGTGCGTGTGAAGATAGTTTCTGTATGTAAAAGCTGCGTAGGAAATAAAAATTGCCATAAAATGTTTTGATAGTTTTCAATTATTCTTTTCGGTCGGTCTGCAACGCGCAGAGTACGAGGTATTATTGCAAAGCCATAAAAAGTGTAAGAAGAAATTTTCTCGAGCGTGTTGCACAGCACTGGTTAAAAGGTGAGAGTGTGCCCATGCGAATAGGAAGGCATATTTGCTTCATATACTTTTGTTTTACTTTTCTCTTTCGTTCTTTCTTTCTTTCTGTAGCTTTCACTGTCAATGTGGGTCAACAAATGTATATCCTTTTGCAGCTTAACGCTACTTTTATCTTACATTCAGAATGAACTACGGCCATCTCAAGACTGGGGCTGGCAACGTTGGCAGCCCAAATCCCGAACGGATTTTTGTACAAAAGTGTTTTTTAAGCAGTTCAAGTGCCGCAGATAGTTTAATATCCTTGGGTGAAATTGTACAAAAACGCCACAGATTAAAAAAAAAAACAAAAAAAAAAAAAATCCGAAAACTTAAGTGATGCGATTATTGTGTTGCGACAAAAGTTGAAACTAACGGAAATCGTTTAATAAACAAATACGATTTAAAAAAAAAAAAAATTTTTTTTGAAATTACAAAACACTTTCACTGCTCAATTCGATAATTGGGTTGTGAGATTTTTCTGTAGATAAAAACAAAATGTGAACAAAAAATCACACGCAACTAACTGACTAATGAGTCTGGTTATATTTGTCTCGTCTATGTGCTGTCAAGAAGCCAAACAAAATAATGATGCGCGCAAGGATTTCAGTGAAAGAAGCAAAAAAAAAAAAACAATCTTCTTCAGACGGATCTCCGTTCCAACTGCTGCTCTGTCTGTCATGTATCCGTTCACTTTGCCAACGAAGGAACTAACCAAGCAAGTCATCTATCCGAGCCGGCATCATTCTTCTCCATTTCTGTCTGCGTTTGTTGTCTGTAGTCTGTAGACTGTAGTCAAAAAAGCAGTTCTCATAAAAATAAATTTAAATTATTTTTCGTCATTGCCATAACGTTGAACTAGAACCAACGAGTGTGACAGATGCAAAAAAAAAAAAAGAAAAAAAAGAAAGAAAAATATAATAAAAATTGAGAAGGAATGTTGCAGTTCAATGTAGTCGACTTTAAGATACCTTCTCTAAAGATTTTTATTTGAATCAAATAAAAAATATATTCTATAGTGGCATGATCTGAACATACTTCTATATCCATACCAATATTGGTGTTTCTTGTTTAAGTATTAAGAAGTATGTAACAAATGTTTTCAAAAGTCAAAGATACTCATCACGACATTGTTATCTATATATGTATATACTGAGTCGAATCAGTCACGCTTCGTTTGGGTGTTAAATAAATTGAACAAATTGGTACACACCTAACATACACTGTTTCCTATGGTTACAGGGTATACAAAGAAGGAAAAATTGTACGTGTTTGGAAGACGTACGAGGGTGGTCACTAAAAATTTGTATTTAAAAGAATAGCTAACAAGACAAAATCTTAACATTGGTGGAATTGAAGCAGTCATAAATACTATTCACATAAAGTTTCAACAAATATATTTGTAAAACGTAAGAAACTGAACGTAGGTGGCAAGTTTGTATGGGAGCTACCACTTAAAAGTGGGCGGAACGCATGCCATACTGTTTATGTAAAGCGATCGTCCATAAGAAGCCACCATTTCATATTTCAAGTTAATTTTGCATGTACTAAAAAAGTTTTGCATACAAAATTCATATAGTGGGGTGGGGGGGGGGGCTGGCGATTTGTTTGGTTGGTTTGTATGGGACCTACCTCAAAAGTAGGCGTGGCATATTAATATGGATACTTTATTTGAGTGTAATAAAAATAAAATTTTCAGTTGGATATCATAAAATTTGGTTTCCAAAATATTCGCAGCAAATGACATTGTAAAGTGATCTTCTAGCACGACACCGCTCGGCCACATTTTGCAAAAGTCGTCAAAGGAACTTTGGAGGCTCTTCAATGGGATGTGCTTCCGCACGCGCCGTATTCACCTGACATTGCTCCTTCCAACCGTCATCATATCAAATTTAACTTGCAGGTATCCGCAATAAATATGCTTTTCATACAAAAACCTTAAAGTATTTTATCTCTAATTGAGGACATGAATAATTTCATTTAATAAATTTGCGCAGCCAGTACACCAATCCTTAAGTGGATTTTAACTGTAATGAATAAATGTTCCATGCAAAATAAAAAGATGCTTTCGAATCTTTAAAGTTATCCGAGAAAAGAAGTCTTATAAGTTTATTGGACCCATCAAATAATTTACATTGTAACGCGATTCAACAATGTCAAATAAAATTTTTGGACATAATAATCTTGTATAAAAAACTTGTTTATGCCAATTTCAGAAGACTCCCTCTAAAAGATGCAAAATCTATTAGTAAAATGTTTGCCAAAAAGATGTCTATGAAAATGCTTTCCCAGAACATTAATAACAAATACGCAATCATTTTGGAATGTATTGTATATGAACAATTACCTTTAATCATATCACATTTGATTTGCATAGCACATATGGATATATGTAGGTAACAAAAAGTTGTTTCATATGTGTGAGTGACTGTTCAGCGACTCGTTGAGGATTCCGAAACACAGTATCTCACCTGCAAATAAAAATTTTCGAAATATAATGCTGTTATTTTTTTCATTTCGCACAGAGAAAAAATGTTTTTCAATGTATTGAGTCAGCTAAAAAAAACTCATATTGTCTGTTTATATATCGTTAAACTAAAAACATATATACATACAAATGAAAAACCTATAGCCTTTTAAATTATATATATAATAATACATGGGATGGCACACTTTATATACTATTGCATCGCTACTTAACCCATTATAGAGTTACATCGAACCGACTCAATCGGTTTCTATAATGGCAATACATCTGATTGCAGTTCAAGTTCCAATTCTCAGACAGTTGTATGCTGCTTAAACGTGCATCCACAACATGTAGCAAGTATAAAACTTTTCCGACCACACTCGCGCTAAAAGACGCATATATTATACTAGAATAACTAAAAATACAGAAATGCAGCAAAAAGGTCATTAACTTCGGCTGCACTTCACTTTGAGAGCGCATTTTTCGCGTTGTTCTGTCTCGTCCCGATACGCTTGATTTTGAAAGTGAAATGTGTATATGCGAAAATTTTAAATATTTTATAAATTTAATATTGTTAGTTTTTTCTATTAACTCTTTAGACGTTGTATTACAATTTTGTCGCGACGTTTGTAACGTTAATGCATCGGATGCCCCATATATATACATAAACTCTTGATCAGTTCGACGAGAAGAATCGATATATTCATGTTCATCTGTTTTGTATCTGTGGCGACGCAAACTAGTAATTCCGTTTTTGACATATTGCGCCGCCCAGTGGAAGATTACTGCTATACGAACATATCATCATCTTTCTTCAGCTACTTGAAACTGGATGCTGAAGCTTCGTATTGTGAATAGCTTCCATTTATACCCAAACCCTGCTTATGATATTTATATGGGAAGAGCGATTTTATTTTCGTCACGTTGGCAACACTGCAGTTTAGTCTGACTTCTCCACTTTGCAACGGGACCGTATGTTGAAAATTGCGAAATACGTGGCGTCATTCGTTATCTCGTTTGGAAGGGAAAACCTCCGTTTGAGATTTATAATGAGGTGAAAACTGCATATGGCGATAAAGCAATGAATCGTACGAGTGTGTACAAGTGGTGTCGCGAGTTTAAAAACGGTCGTACGTCTGTGCATGATGATCAGAGGAGCGGAAGACCTTCAATTGTGACTGACGAAATTGTGGAAAAAATCGAAAATGCGCTCCGTGACGTTCGCAGAATGACTGTGGATGCAATTTCTCCAGATCTCTACTACACGAAACAATCACAGAAACCCTCGAATATCGGAAACTATCCGCGAGGTGGGTCCCAAATGGTTGGCGGGCAACTACTTCGAGGAAGGCATAACAAAATTGATACCCCGCTTTACCACCTGCATACAGAGGAATGGTGACTATGTCGAAAAATAGCTTACATTATGTACTAAAGTATCAAGTAATTTTTTTTGTTTAAATAAAATTTTAAAAGCTACAAAAATTCAGTACACTTACTTTCTGGATATGCCTCGTAATTTATGTGAGCCTTGGCAACAACAAACACATACAAGAGACGATTGTAAAATTCTGTCTCTTTCCTTGCATTGTATATTCAGTGTCCTGCACATAATGGAAGAGACGGCACGCAGGGAGCAGTATGTGTCAATGTTAGATAAGTGTGTGGCATCATTGATGGTGAGGAGAGAAAGGGAATGAGAGGGCAGTAGAAAACACTACTGCTTGATTAGTACGATTATTTCGTAGTATGTATGTGTGAACATATTTCTAAAAGTGAGATTGAACATACGTATTGGGCGTTTGAAGTAGTTTGTAGCGTTTCTTAAGTGATGAAGTGACTACTGCATTTCCAAAAAACCTACTTTCATTGAGCGATTCACTTATTTATTCGATTCGTTTATTACATATTAAAATACACACTTTGGGAATTTATTTCTTAAAAATGATATTGTCCAAATGTAAACCGTTGCGTTCACGGCATTCATTTAATCGAGCACTAAAATTTCCTATGACGCCGAGCCGTCATAGGTATTCTCCGTGATGGCTGCCATTTCGTGACGGATATTTACTTTTAATTGTGCCACGGAAGTCGGTTTGTTGCCGTAAACTTTAGATTTGAGTTAACCCCACAGGAAAAAGTCCATATTGGTTAAATCGGGACTTCGTGGAGGCCAATTTATGTCACCTCTCCTGGAGATCAATTTGCCAGGAAAAAATTCATGAACAACAGCACGCTTGCGATTCGAAAGGTCCGGGTTTTCACGAACAGACTGAGTTACACTGTCGAACGTTCTCGAAGAACTTGGACGCCCGGATTTTGATTTTTCCAGCGTTGAACCGATCTTTTCAAATTTCTCGACCCATTTCCCAATGAGTCGAGGGCTTGGCGCATCATTTAAATGACGGACATGTCGAATACTGCAGAATTTTCTACGCCGTACAGTCGCTGAATTACCGTTTTTGTAAAACTCACGTACGCACAACGCACGGTTCGCCCCCGAGAAACGCTCCATAGCGACTAAATTCCCAAAAGCTAGGCTACCGATTGACATACCGCCCGCGCACCACGGAATAGTTGCGTTCACGCAATCAGCAAATCAAATGTGAACTTTCTTTTGAGACACCCGTTACGACAATAATAAACGCAAAAGACCGGCAACCATTAACATCAACAGCGAAGCCATATATCCATGGATCCCAGGTTATACTCTGTATTTGGTGGAATCAGCTTCGTGCAGTGCACTATAATCTAATCAAACCCAATATAACCATTACGGGTGATTGCTAAGAACAATAATTAATAGAGACACGATTAATTGATTTTTCAGCACAACAATTCTCGCTGCCACACTGCAAAACTATTTCAAATCAAGTTGGAAACGCTCAAATCGAAAGTCCTACCCCACATGCTGTATTCACCAGACACCAGACATTGCTCCTTCCTATTCCCACTTCTTCAGATTGAATAATTTTGGCCTGGCTTATACAGCACTCCCGTAATTACGAGGAAACCAAAAATTGGGTTGATTATTGGATTTCTTCTAAAGACGAGTCGTTCTTCCGACTCTGCCAGAAATATGGGAAAAAATAGTGGATAGTGATGGACAATATATTGAATAATCTATTTGTAACCATTTTTGCGCAATAAAGCCCACTAGTATCTGTGTATGAAGCGATGTAGTAGATGTGTAAGATGCCGCCATATCGAATTTCAAGTTGATATGGACGTTTTCCACACAAATGCATAAAAGTGAACTGTGGGTCTATATGGGATTACCTAAAAAAGTGGGCGGGACACGCCCATTTGTATATGTATATGAAGCGGTTGTCCATTAAAATCCATAAAATCAAATTTCAAGCTAATATTGATCCAAATGAAGGATTTTTTCATTAAAAACACAAAATTGCAGGGTGAGTTTGTATGGGGGCTACCTCAAAAAGTGGACGGGCTACGCCCAATTGTCTATGTATGTTTAGCGGCTGTCTCTTAAAAGGCACCATATTGCATTTCAATCTAATATTGACTTTCATAAAAAAGTTTTTCTTAAAAATGTCAAAAGTGGACCATAGGTTTGTATGGGAGCTACCCCAAATAGTGGGCGGTGCACGCCCGTTAGTCTATATATGTTAAGCGGCTGTCTCTTAAAAGGTATCATATGGCATTTCAACCTAATATTGACTTTCATAAAAAAGTTTTTCTTATTAAAAGTCAAAAATAGGCAGTAGTTTGTATGGGAGCTAGCCCAAATAATGGGCGGGTTCCACCCATTAATGTGTATGTCAAGCATCCGTCTATTTTAAGTTACCATATCAATTATTAAGTTGATATTGACTACAATAAAAATGTTTTTCATACAAAAAGTCAAAAGTGGGCGGTGAGTTTGTATGGCGGCTACCCCAAAAAGTGGGCGTGTCGGGTCAATATTGACACTCTATTAAACTGGAATAAAAAGAAGTATACGTGCAAAAAAAAGAAAAAAAAACACATTTCTTTCATCCACCATCCTCCGTATTCGCCTGATCTATCACCGTGTGATTATTTTCTCTTTCCAAAAATGAAAACTGAAAATAAAGGATGAAATTCCAGGCATACAAGCAGCCGTGACACAGGTGCTAAAGTTTAAAAAGCCTATGGTTAAATTGGTTGAGCGTTCCAAACGTTGTATTGAGTTAAATGGAACGTATTTTTAATAAATTTTAGCTTTGAAACATAATACCATGCATGTTTTATTTTATTACAAAATGTTTCGGTTGTTTTTAGATCCACCGTGCATATACAATGAATTTACATCTCTTCACTGCTGTAAAGCTGAAAGTGCTGAAATAATGTATAATTTTTTTACATGTGAACAGTATTAAAGCTTCAGTATCACCGAAGATAACGATTTCTCTTGTTTTGGATATATACTCGTATGTGTATATGTACATATATACTTATTCATTTCCATTTTTTTTTTAATTTTTAGGTGACGACATTTGTTGCGAGTGAAAATTAGAGCAGGAGTGAGAAAAGAGAGATGAGAACGTACGAGCGACAGACAATGCTCTTGGGCGAATTCCGCTCCACAGAGGGCGCCGTCGCCACTGTTGTTGGCGATGCGTGTCGAGCATTTCATTTCAGTTCCATATTGGAGAGATAAATACTGAATGTACGAGTAGAAAGTAAGAGTATCAAAAAAAAAAAAAAAAAAAAAAATTCTACCAAATACTCACAATACATTTCATCTAGTTTCCAGTTTTTTTTTTTTTTCTTTTAAATAAACTAAACCCAAAACTGACGTTGACAATAAAAATATTTTTGAGTGCATCCCAAAAAGTTCGTGAACAGAGCAAAGTTCAGTTCACTATAGTACAGTGTTGAATACTTTGCTGTAGCCCGGATTTTTTTTTTTTTTTTTTTTTTTTTAAGTACACAACGACAATACCGACTATTTGGAATAAAAAGTGAAAAGTTCTTTCAACTTTTCATCACGCCTGCCGCAGTCGAAGCACTCTCATGTTTGGCATCTGATTTTTCAGTTTATTTTTTCAGGCTCTCCCTCGAGTGTTTCGAAGTTTTTAAGGATTTTTGAGGCGGGTTGAGTAGTAAGAGTTTGTGGGTGCTGTTTACTGTTTAGCATTCTGAGTTGCAACTTTTTACGTTTTCAAATTTACTTTTTATTATTTAGTTGCAGTTTCGTTTTACTATTGCATTTCTTTTGCATAATTTATGTGCTATTTTACATTCAGATACTTTTCTTTTCTGCTCGAAGTAGCAGCGCCGAAATTTGATTTGAACTTGAGTGCAACAGTAAATTTTTTTTTTTTTGACTGAGCGGATTGCATTTAAGCGAATAAATATATATTCTATCTGTAAACCTTGGTTTGAGATGACGTCAATTGCATAAAGTAGCAGCGCAAATAAATTGTATTTACAAAATATAGAAAAGATACAAGTCAAAATTGTTGAAACGCTCATATACTTGTAATATGAATAAGGACGTTTTATATATTGTAGTTACTTTAAACAAAAATTACTTTTATGACTTCAGTTTTCTATAAAACGTATATGGACGCGGAAGTTACATTAGTGTTGTTACGTCATATCTGGTTTCAGAATTGTAAAGTTTAACATTTTTAATGGTAAACGGCCCCAGAAATTTGCCTAATACAAGGTCTGTTGCAAAAGAAACTGGACTTTTCAAAAATATCTGTTTCTGGTGGCAAGGACATCTTGTAAAAATTTTATGACAATCGTACCACTACAAGCAAAGTTATCGCGCTAAAAGTGACAGTATCTTTTGGGCATCGGTCGAAAAATGAAACTCGAACAAAGAGCAAATATTAAGTTCTCTTTTAAACTAGGTAAAACATTAACCGAAACGTTCCAACTGATGAAACAAGTTTATGGTGACAATTGTCTATCCCGTAGCAATGTTCACGAGTGGCTTAAACGTTTTCAAGAAGGTCGTGAAGACCTCTGTGACGATGAAAAGTCGGGCCGGCCAAAATCAGTGGTGATCGAAATGAACATTGAAAAAGTGCTTGAATTCATACAAAATGAGCCGAAATTTTCGTTGCGTTATATGGAAATGAAATTAAATATTCCCAAAGATTCGATTCATCGCATTTTGACGGAGAAATTGGGTCTACAAGGTCTGTCGCAAAAGAAACAGGACTTTTTAAAAATAGCTGTTTCTGATGGCGCCAACTATTGGTAGGTACATGCATTGGGAAGTTACATACTTTGTTGTACTCGCCGGATTTGGTTCCGTTTGACTTTTATCTATTTGGAAAACTGCATTTGGCGATGAAAGGACACCACTATGAGGACATTGAATCCATCCAATAGGCGTCGACCGGCATACTCAACGACATTCCGAAATATGACCTAAAACACTCATTCGAACTGCTTTTTGACCGTGCAAAATGCTGTATTGTGGCACAATGAAACTATTTCGAATAAAAAAAAAAAAAAAACACTTCTGCAAAATATTAAATGTTTATTGTTTTTTTTCGAACAGTCCTGCTTCGTTTGCGACAAATCTTGTATAACTGTCATTTGTCTATAAATTCAGGGTCTTTTTCGACACTGGCCGCTACGGTGACTGTTTTCCTCACTTCGAACATTTCTCTCTCTCTGGCTTAGGGTCAAAAATAGTGAACTTGAACCAACATAACCTAAAGTTATTTGGTCAGCATTTTTTGGGCATTATTTTTTGTAGTCGATTTCGATATAAATAACTACAAATCGAAAAAAGTCAGCATCAGGTGCAAAGAGCGTTTGCACGAGCACCCTATTCATTTCACCCTCAGCGTGTTCGGCAACAGGAAGAATTCTAAGGATAAATAAGTACGTTGAACCTGCTGTCCTGGACCTAAAAAACTTTCCACTTACTTACTTATGTGGCTCTACAACCGTCTATTGGTGGAGGCCGCACGTAGGAAAGCTCATCATTCGGTGTAGTTTAGACTTATTCCGCCAATCGTTGGCAATCTGAAGCTTCTTCAGGTCTCCACAGGCCTGATCTCATTCACGGACGTCCTCTCTAACGCTGTTCACCAGTCCACCAATCAAGTTTAGGTAACCGTTGTAAACCTTTAGTTGGGAAGCTTCGGTGTTCATGCGGAATTTTACACGCTGAACTATGTCAACCTCATCATACAGCTCATACAGCTCGTGATTTATACGGGTCCCGACTCGACGCCAACTCTAAGCCGACCAAAAATCCTACGAAGAATCTATTTCTCGTACACTCTCAAAGACGCTGTATTCGATGATGTCAGTGTACCACTAAGTACTTTGTCTTGTACTCGTTCACCGCTATGCCCATGAGACGTGACTGTTTCTCAATCTCTGATAACGCCCTGTTAACTCGCCGTTCGTTCGTGCCGATGATGTCAATGTCATCTGCATACGCGAGTAACATCTCTACCTTATGGAAGATCGTGCCCGACCGTTCTACGAATGGACACTGGCGTAGGATGTACTTCATCAAGAGATTAAAAAAGTAGCATGATAAAACATCACCCTGTCTGAAACCTAGGTGCACGATCTTTGGTGGGACACCAAGTTCAGATAGGACGTTAAAGAATTTCGTGTTTATCGGCGTGTCGAAAGCGAGTTTAAAATCGACAAATAGGGGTGTGGGATTGTGTCTTTGATGTACTCACGGATCTTCTTCAGGATTTGTCGTAGAGTGAAAATTTGGTCTGAAGCCACACTGTTAGTGTCCTATCAGTGCATCCGTGTATGGCTCCAGACGTTTATACAATATGCGGGACAGAATTTTATATCCAATTGAAATACTTATTCCGCTGTTGTTTGTGCAGACAGCAGGGTCTCCTTTCTTGAAGATAGGACAAATAATAAAATAATAGATTTCAATTCATCGGACCATATTTTGCATAAGAATTGGTGCCTATGCATTACCAACTCTTCTCCACCGGTCTTAAATAACTCAGCTGATAGCTCAGCGCAGCCTGCTGCTTTATTAATCTTCAGATTTTGAAACAACCTACTTATAATCCGGTGGCTCTACACGAAATTCATCATCAATTGGTGGTTCTAGATATGCTTCTTTATTGGCGGTATTATTCTCTTTTTCGCCCCAAGTAGATTAGACAAGTGGCTTCTCCATAGTCTCAGTGATTCCTGTGCATCTCCAACTTGTCAACCATAATCGTACTTGCAGAAAGAAACTCCGGGCTTAAAGCCTTCAGTCAGACGCTTGAACTTTTGATAAAAAATTTTTAACTTTATTTCTATCACATAGCACCTCAATATCCTCAAGCTTACGCCTTTAGAAAAAACTTCTTATTAGGATATTTCTATTAGAATGGTTTTAAGCTATAGATCTTTCAACAGACATAACATTCAAACCGAATAATCGCTGTTATAGTAGTTTAGACTTCTAGAACAGCGATTATTCGCATTCATTTCATGTTTTAATCGGTTAGCTCCACTAATAAAGAAGTTTTATCTACAAAAACCACACGATGAGTTTATATGATAACGTGGCAGGAGGAGCATTGAGTTCAAGTATAAGATTGAAATGTTAAGATATAAAAGAAAAACGTTCCGATAAAGTAGGTGGTGTTTGCCTAGGAGCTTTAGTGGGCCTACCGGACATATTTCGATATACGAAACCTCCGTACCGAATTCCAAGTTAATAACTTAAGAACAATTTTTATCTTTCTATACAAAAATTTCAAAGTGGGCTAAGTGGGTGGGATTGTATCGGATTTAAATAATACTTTATAAGGTCTTTAACGCACCCTTCTGACAGAAGTATAATACGGTTTTATAGTAGTAAAAAAAAACACCCTTTAATTGTGATTTTCAGTCAGCACGCACAGCACACAATACGAATATGGAAGAGCGGTGGCGGAAAGAGAGGTCGAATATTACATATACACTTTATAGTGCTGATTAAAAGCGTATGATTAAAGTAAACGCAGCACAGCGCCTAAAAGGCTGCTACAGAAAATTTTGTAAGCAAACATAATTCTAAAATCGGACCACTCACAAACACACACACACACACACACAGCCCTTCACATATACTAACACACATAAAACTGGTAAGCAGTGCATGAGGACGACCTCATTGCGCTAAATGAAAATTAAATGCGTCACACGCAAGAGGGCGCTACAAGAGCAGAAGTGTTGTAAAGTGCGCGAATCTCGAGCAGCTAGCTAGCGAAACGAAATTTTTGCTTTCTAAGTGATTTTCATTTTATAACGCGTACAATTTTAGGCAAAATGAAGAAAATTGAAAGAAAGGCTTTAGCAGTCTTTAGTTGAGATTTTGTTGTTGTTGTTGTTGTTCATTTTTGCATACATACCTAACATTGCCAAAAGGAACTTTCTCTGCCCTCCTTTTCCTACTCATAAACTTTTGCTGCGGATTTGTTACAACCAAACAATTTAATGCCTCGTTTTATTTGTACTCATACATATTTGAACTTTTTTTCTCTGCGCGTAAAATTGCGAAGTATGTTTACTATGCAGTAGTATGTATTCTGGCAGCTTCTATAAGCGGGCGTTTAAGGAACGGAAGAGAATTTGGTCTTTGGGTTTGGAGTTTTGTTTTTATATGCTGTTTAATACCCTGCACCCATAAATATAAGATATACGTACATATGTATATATACTTGTATATAAAAAGGTACATATAAAATATGTAACATCATAAGGACTGAAACTCAAAAAATTATTTTTTATCTAGTACTACTAGGTCCCCGCGAGGTTGTACGCGGCCCTCCCCTTTCCCCTGCCACTGCTTCTCCCTTCCCCGTTCCATATGCTGCTTCTTATTGAAACTAATAAACAAAAATTGAAGGAAAATCTAAAAAATCCAAAAAAAAATTCTGTTTATCCAATCGCCACGAAACTTCACAGGATTACCCACAAAATTTGATCAAAATAGGTTGAGCGGTTTCGTAGTCTATAGGGAATACACAAACATACATCCATTTTTATATATAGAGACAAGATCATATAAGTGGCTTCAACGATTCACAGATTGCAGAGGTGATATGAGACTATAGTTAAAATAATAAAGAAGTAGCCAACACATATGTTCTCCATATGTATATCTAAGGTTTTTATATAGATTTCATATTATCGAGGTAAAATGTGAATCAATGAATTTCAATGGGACCTATATTAAAAATGCCCATGCCGAAATTGAAGTCGTTACTTTTAGTACTGAAGAAGCTGTCTATACATGGATCACAACCTGGACCATAATCTTTTTTTAGAACTTTATGCTAAAGGGATCGAAATTCTGTTTTGCTATATGGGATCGTTATATAAAAAAACATTTGTTTTAAATTCAGAGATAAACAAAAAACAATTGGTAGGTTTGTATAAGGTAGGTTTGCATAATCTCCATACAATTAAGTTTTTATATATTGTAGCAAAGAAGAGATAGTAGTATAAAACATATGTTTCGAATTTCATAGAAGCGGGTTAATATGACTAGATGGAATTGTCTGGAATTATTCTTACACATTGAGAAATACGTACATATTTTCTAATGTAAAAATGAGCTTCTGCCTTCTACAATTCATGTCTAATATTCTCCATTAAGATTAATAAACTTTTGCCTTTGTTCAAACCAAGTTTCGAAGCATTTTCTCACAGCAAGAATAGAGAAAGTCTCATAGAAAATGTCAACAAATTTATGAAATAATTTTTTTGATGGTCAAATGTGCATGAAACATTTTGTTGATCCTTGTTATACTATTGCCCAATGATGCCTGAACGACGATCTTGTACTACCAATTCACGTGCATCATTGTTGTTTTCTGGCAAAAGAACCGATTTAGTTTATGAGCTAACGACGTCCGTGAATGAACACCGAATACCACCGACATACACTGGTCCTTGATGTTGCTTAATCATCGAGTTCCCAATCACGCATGCACAGTGTTGATATAAACCACGTCTAAATTTGTGAATACACTTATCTCACGAAAATGTTCAAGATTAAGTTAAATTTTCTCTCCGAGTTAAGTTTTTTAACTTTTTGTAATAAAAGAAAGAGCACTTGTAAGTCCAGACATTCTCAAAACGTTTATGCTAAAATATGCCAAAGTTTATGTTGCTGCTGTTGAAATTGGTGGTGGCTACACCAATCACGAAATATATATAGTTGTCTTTGTAGATGCAATTTGAGCAACATTGTGAATAGGGCTATCGTAAAAAAGTATTTTTTTTTTTTACTATTTTAATATTATTTATTTACCTTCTCATGGCTACACCAAAAGAAATTTAGTTCAAAAGGTTCTCACATACCTGCAACAAGAAAAAAAATATAAGAGAATTTAGCAAAGATTTGTAAATTTATTTTTGTATTGAAAGTAATTAAAATTTGAATAAGAATTAAGACCCTGTTCACGTAAGAGAAATAATAATTTTATTTAGTAAATCTCACTTTTTTATACGAAATTTATTGCGCATGTTGAAGAACAAGTGCGATTGCTATTAGGTCGGCTAAGGTTTTTACTTTTTACTTTCATATATATATATATATATATATATATATATATATATATATATATATATTCTATCTATCTCTCTATCTTCTCTCTCTCTCTCTCTCTCTCTCTCTCTCTCTCTCTCTCTCTCTCTCTCTCTCTCTCTCTCTCTCTCTCTCTCTCTCTCTCTCTCTCTCTCTCTCTCTCTCTCTCTCTCTCTCTCTCTCTCTCTCTCTCTCTCTCTCTCTCTCTCTCTCTCTCTCTCTCTCTCTCTCTCTCTCTATATATATATATATATATATATATATATATATATATATATATATAGAGAGAGAGAGAGAGAGAGAGAGAGAGATATATATATATATATATATATATATATATATATATATATATATATATATATATATATATATATATATATATATATATATATATATATATATATATATATATATATATATATATAGAGAGAGAGAGAGAGAGATATATATATATATATCGATCGATCGATCGATCGATCGAGCTGATATATATATATATATATATATATATATATATATATATATATATATATATATATATATATATATATATATATATATATATATATATATATATATATATATATATATATATATATATATATATATATATATATGCTCTCTCTCTCTCTCTCTCTCTCTCTCTCTCTCTCTCTCTCTCTCTCTCTCTCTCTCTCTCTCTCTCTCTCTCTCTCTCTCTCTCTCTCTCTCTCTCTCTCTCTCTCTCTCTCTCTCTCTCTCTCTCTCTCTCTCTCTCTCTCTCTCTCTCTCTCTCTCTCTCTCTCTCTCTCTCTCTCTCTCTCTCTCTCTCTCTCTCTCTCTATATATATATATATATATATATATATATATATATATATATATATATATATATATATATATATATATATATATATATATATATATATATATATATATATATATATATATATATATATATATATATATATATATATATATATCTCTCTCTCTCTCTCTCTATATATATATATATATATATATATATATATATATATATATATATATATATATATATATATATATATATATATATATATATATATATATATATATATATATATATATATATATATATATATATATATATATATATATATATATATATATATATATATATATATATATATATATATATATATATATATATATATATATATATATATATATATATATATATATATATGAATTTTAGCTGCTTGAAGGCAACTTTTACAATGAGAAATATTTTTAACATATTTTTTTTCAGTGCGAATCTGTATATGTATATGAAGCGGTTGTCCACTAAAATCCACCAAATCAAATTTCAATCTAATATTGATTTAAATGAAGAATTTTTTCATAAAAAACACAAAACTGCACGGTGGGTCTGTATGGGAGTTACCCCAAAAAGTGGGCGGGCCACGCTGTCTATAAAATGGCACCATTTCGCATTTCAACCCAATATTGACTTTAATAAAAAGCGTTCATACAAAAAGTCAAAAGTGGGCGGTGGATTTGTATGGGGGCTACCCCAAAAAGTGGGCGTGGCGGGACAATCTTGACACTCTATTAAACTGCAATAAAAAGAAGTGTATGTGCAAAATTTCAATTGGATAGCATTAAAATTAGTACCCAAAAAATGCGCAACAGCATACAGACAGACAGACAGACGGACATGGTTAGATCGACTCGTCTCGTCGAGCTGATCAAGAATATTACAAACTTTCAGACAAGCTGATAATACCGTTTGACACTATGTGTGAATGGTATATAAAAAAAAAATGTTTTAAACGCAGGTACACGTTTTTCGAATTCAGCTTGGCCGCACATTTTAAAAGTTTGCTATCATGATTTTACGTATGGTTTATATATATTCAATGATTGTCTTCGAGAGCTCGATGTTTATACGGACGGACAGGCGTACATAGCTATATCAACTACGCTTTTGATTGTGGTTTAGAATATATACATTTTCGGTGATATCCCAAGCATCTATTTTTCTTTTACACATATCATACTAATCCTACTAATATTATAAACGCGAAAGTTTGTATGGATGTGTGAATGTTTCTTACTCTTTCACCCAAAAACTACTGAATGGATTTTAATAAAACTTTACAATAATATAGCTCATATATCAGAATAACACATAGGCTATAATTTATGAAGATTAATTTAATGCATTTAAAACAAACACAGCGCAAACATTTTAACCACGTCTGCTGCTCTGAGTAGATGACAAAAAGCTAATAGCTACAAAATCGTCTAGCGTTCATGTGTTTGCCTTAAATGGTCATGTGTGCGGGACGATATTAGAGAGGCAGAGAATGAAAGAAAACCGTTGGCTTTTTGAAAGTTTAAATTTTAATTTATGAAATTTTTGTTAATAGATTTTGGGTTTTAATGTCGTTCAAAACGAAGCATTTGTTTAAAAAAAGTATGCATGTAGTATATGCCGCTAATCTGAATAAATTCCAAGAATTGTTATACTATAAATTTTTATATATAAAATGAAAAAAAAAAATATATATATATATATATATATATATATATATATATATATATATATATATATATATATATATATATATATATATATATATATATATATATATATATATATATATATATATATATATATACATATGAGAATAGATCGTTAAGTATTTTTCACCGTTCTACCCTATTTTTTAATCGCGAATTTAGCATTTTTGTATGAACATTTTTATTATGAACAAGGGCGAAGTGGGGCAGGGAGGAGGGCAGCAACGCGCCAGGTACTAACTAGTATTTATATAAACTTAAAAAAGTGAGTATAAGAGATACTCAATAGGTAAAGGGTATAATAAGTATAGCATTTTGTTATGAGAGTACGTTCGAAAAATCGGAAATATATAAGCAAAGTTCATAACTTTACGTTCTATTTTTTTTTTTGTTATTAATATCTACAATATACGCATTATTTGCATACATATACGTAGATATTAACAGAATATATGCATATTTAAATAACACAATCGATTGAAATCTTCAGTATCTACTAAGTAGCTTTGCAAAAAAAAAAAAAAAAATGTACAACAAACTAATCTACATAACTTTGTATTCCCTGTGCAGTGTTGCAAAATGCGGTCAGGCTAATAAATTTGGCTTTGTCACATAAATATTTGCAAATGTTGACATTGTCGTTGCCAATATGTAGTTGCTGTTAATTATAATTATGCAAGTTTTCAACAGATGTTCAAGAGCGCAACATTGAAATGAAGCCAGAAATCTGTTGGGCAAAACTAATGCATATCGGAACACTGGACAGTAGTATTGGAAAACGTTGGCAGGATTAGCACGCATGCATGCGTCAGTGAATTTTGCAATTTGCCTGTGGGAATTCTGGAATGGAATGCTGCACATTTAATCTCGTATCTCATGCGGATTCACTCTCGAGCTCGACCAAATATGAAATCATTTAATTTTAATTTGATTTATTTTGCGTGTTGGCCTTATTTTTCAACAAAACAAACAGCGAATGTTGATAAGATATAAACGAATTTCTCGGCTGTGAAATTAAAGTGATTCAGCCAAATTTCTTTAAAGAGCAAGAGCAAGTTATCTAGATGGTCTTATTTTTACCACTATTATTCTGTTGATGTTTGTGAATGTTGGTTAAAACTTACTAGGATTCATGCAGTTTTAGTTTTCTTCTTTTTTGTTTGTTTTTTTTTTTTTTTTTTTTTTTTTGTTTGTGCTGTTGTTGACGTGAAACATACACAATTATAATGGCATATTGCCAAAATGTAGAGCTACTAACAAAAACAACAACTATATTTCAACAAGAAGAAAAGTCAGTAGACGAAACTATAATGCAAGGAAATGAAACTAGTTGATGTACATAGTTGTAGGCGGTTCTGAGCAACAAAACATTTGCCGACATAATCCATTTTGAAATTACATAAACGAAAAAGCGAAATACCGAAAGGATATCTAGATCAACAAAAGTACACACATATTTACAATATAAAGACTCAGTCAGTCAGAGATACATATATTGGTCGGTAATCTCGAAAACCAACACACTTATACACAAACACATAGATTCCTTTTCAACACTGTAGTAATGTTGCTGTGTGTACGAGTATCTGTCTGTCGACATATGCATGTATGTCCAAGTGTATTTGTAGCCCGAATTGTAGCAGACTTTGACTCCCGGACCCTCTCTTTTTCTGTTTATGACTACATGTATTGACATGCAACATTTGTTGTAAGTTAACATGATTTTTAAGTTATTTCTCTCGTAACATTTGGAGAAGAAACATAATGCAAACAGACAAAAATTTAAAAAATATTGCTTACACATTTTTATTTATACTCTTCATAAGGAATGCATGTTTAAGTCACAATGTTGAAACGCATTAAAGGAAGCATCGAATACTACATACATATAAATGATGAAAGGAAAATTCAATTAAGCTTTGACGTTAAGTTTAATCACCAATCTGCGATAAGAGTCCTGCAGGCACGCTCCATCTCTTCCAGAAATGTCCAGCCGAGCAGGGATGCAGAAAAGTAACAACAGATGTCCGAATCTCTCCACAGACACTATATAGCAAACTGGAAGATGACTCCTGGACCAAAGTTAGAGAGAAAGAGAGAGAGAGAGAGAGAGAGAGAGAGAGAGAGAAAGAGGAGGAAGAACACCCCCGGCTACGCAATATCTAAGATAATGTGCAAAGAGCGTAACAAGAAACACTTGCACTACATGTTGCAGCTCCAGAGGAGAGACTGTAGATTGTTGGTAGGCACTGTCTAGCAGCCACTCACGCGAAAAAAAAAACTAGGCATATCCAACCGGGACGGATGCAGAAAATGTAAGAAAACGTTAGTCACGGAAACTCTGGAACTAAAACACCTTGACACCATCGGACTCGTGTCACTGGAAGAGCCGGCCAGCAGGCCTCCTAACAGCCTATTGGTGTTCGCCCAAACACGGACTTCAATAGCTTCTGACTGACCTCCATCATTGTCCTCGCTAAGGACCATATTGGGCCATATTATGACCTCTTTCAAGGGGTCAGTCGGTGCAACCTAACCTAAACCCTGTACAAACAATCTTTGTACAGCGAATGATTTTGAACAGCACGAGAAGACAAGTCGACAAATTCGACATTTAAAAATAAACATTTTTCCACCTACTTATCAAACACAAGACAATACGTTTGTTTCTTTTTTTTCACAATTCACACTATATGCGTTTTCAAAATTGTCTGCAATGCAACAATGTGTGTTCGTAGGGTATATGAGTTCAACCGTAGCCGGGTAGCCGTAAAAAATTTGAAAAGAAATGCCAAGAGTTATGCCAACACTTGGTCGCAATAATAACAACAACAAGAACGAAATTGCAGAATGCAAACGTCATCCTCAACATTGTTATAGAGCATTTCTTATTGCAGTCGTCATCAACAAGTAAAATGCGAAAATGCAACTTTTCTATTGTACTTTGTCCCTTTTCGGGGGGAGGTACGGAGCGCACAAAAAAAAAACGAGAACGAATGTTGCATATCATAAATAAATGTAAACGCAAATAAATCAACTTTGTTGACATTTGGCAGCTTGAGCGCTGTTTTGCAGACAAAGTGAGTCAAACGTAGGGAGCTTGAAATGTTTTAAAATGCACAACAACAAGTAACAAATAGTCCACTACTTTAATTATTGTAACACAGCTTTTTTTTCAATTTGTTTCAAAACCAAAAAATGTTTCAAACCCGAATTTTCTTTACAAGGTGCGTAAATAAGGTGCCAAAATAAATACCAAATTTGGAATAGGTGTAATGGTTACATGATTAAATGGTAGTATGTGAAGTGTGAATTAGTGTGATGGAAAGGTGTATGCTTTTCCTAACATCCAGTTACAAATTTATGACGTGTGGACCATTCGCAATGAAGTTATTGCATCTGAAGTGACAGTATGTTTGTTTTATCGGTACAAAACTGATTTTAAACTTGGTAAAAAATTTACAATATTGTAATACTATTCATACTATGTGTGAAGAGTATAAAAACAACACTGATTTTCATTTAATATGTCACAACGCGATTATTGATATATTTTGTAGAAATGCTGGAACTACACTTGCACTATATTTGGAGAAGGAGTAGCGACTTATGAAGTGGTGAACTCACGAGACGAATCGATCTAGCTATACTCATCTGTCTGTCTAATGTTTGTGTCAATGCAATACTTTTGAGTATACATATATTAAGAGTCACAATGAGCTTCCCACTCCCATCACAGAAATCAACTTTAATGTAGCTTGTTTTTTTTTTGTTTGTTAGCATTTTTTCTGATAATGGCAACTGAGAGACTAGTATTAGGTTTATACAACCTAAAGCCAACTGTCGTATCAATTCGGAATCATTTATGCAACCATTTTATTGTTTTCAATGTTATCAAAATAGCTTTATGTGATTTTGGATAAGATTAACACTATTTGAACCACTCTCGTAGAAATGCAATTTTATTCTATATGCAGTTAGTGCACGATGAAGACAGCTACATACGTATGTAAATCTCATTCTACAATGGCGCCAGCATAGAGAGGTAAAGTTATCGTCATTGTCATCGTTGGAGAAGTTGTCTTCACCAGCAGATGTTGAGCGCAGCATTTTTTAGAAAACCATTCAGCCAGTCAGTCACTCACTCATAACTGTCGTCCATTTCATGGTATTCGAATGTGAGTCGATGATGAAAACAATTTGGAAAGCAAGGAGATAAGCATAAATCTAATATGCACGATTTTTAAATATACATAGGTCCTCTAGATCAACGGTGTTCAAGTCACAAAATGTCTATATTTTTTAACATGTACAACTAGCGCAGTTAATGGGTAATGGCTTGCGAGCATAAGCTTGAGCAGGCCTGCTCCAGATATATGACTAAATGCATTTTCGTTTTTTTAGTTGGTTAGAAATACAAAGGGTCTTTGTGACAAAATCTGTATTCGAGGAAATCCAGTAGTTCAAGCCTTTGGTGGATAACTTTTAAAAATTGCTCTCGTTGGATACCCCATAATTTATCAATCGCTCAAAAAAAGGCTCGCGTCGATTGGTGTAAGGAAATTTTTAAAAAGTTCGACCGTGGAGCTTCAAGTGACGTGTATAAAATCGTGCCAGGTGACGAATCAAAACAGCAATCGACCGTGTGGGTATTGCAAGACGAGCTAAATCCAACAAAAGTTGTTCGTGGAAGAAGCACAGCGAAGCAAAAGATCGCCTGTTTCTTCGGCCGAATGGTTCATGTGGCCACTGTTCCGCTTGACCAACGTAGCACGGTCAATTCTGAGTGGTACACGACCATTTGTTTGCCGGAAGTCTTCGGAGAATTTCGTAAAACCAACCGCCAAAAATGAATCATTCTCCATCATGACAATGCGAGCTCTCACACATCACACGTCAAACAAGTGCATTTTTGAGCAGTCAAAACAACGAATTAATGAC
Source organism: Leucophenga montana (assembly GCA_035044765.1). Lineage (NCBI taxonomy): Eukaryota > Metazoa > Arthropoda > Insecta > Diptera > Drosophilidae > Leucophenga > Leucophenga montana. The sequence goes on from JAWNNQ010001609.1 coordinate 46,870, forward strand.
TCATCCTTCGCACAGTCCTGAGTTGGCACCCAATGACTTCTTCTTCTTCCCGAATATCAAAGGTAAACTGCGTGGTCAACGATTTACGAGCGCCGAAGAAGCAGTTGAAGCGTTCAAAAACCATGTTTTGGAGGTGTCTCAAGAGGAATGGAAAAACTGCTATGACAAATGGTTTGAACGAATGCAAAAGGGTATTGATCATCAAGGGGATAATTTTGAAAAACAATAAAGCCATTTTCATTTAAAAATGTTTGTTATTATTTGCTATTCCCGAAATATAAATAGTACCCCTCGTATACTTTGCCAATAGTATGTACTTTAACGAACTCGACAGCATGACTTATCAAGCTGATCAAGCATATATGTTATGTTCTGGGGTAGCATTTTAGAAATGTATTCTCTGGCGTGTCTTCTATAACAGTACTTTTTGGTTTTATTGAATTTAAATCAGTTAAAAAATTTAACGGGTGCTAAAAAATGTATAACTGGCTTGAAGAGAAAAGAAGCAGTGAGCAGAAGTTTATTTCGGTTATTAGGCCACTTTGCTATCGAAGAACAACTGAAAAAGTTAGAGCCTAGCAAAGTAAAATATTTATTCAGCAGATTGAACTAGTTCAAGCTAGGCAGGAACTTGTAGGGTACCAGCTAGTTGAAGCAGGGCGAAGAGCTTAGGGAAAGAGGCTGGGGAAGGGAGAATTGGGGCAGGGGAGTAGGACAGGGAAATGGGCGGCAACGCGTCGGGTACAAACTAGTATAATATATATATATATATATATATATATATATAACAAGAGAACAAGTTAACTAGGCAGATGCTTCAACACTCTTCACAAGGATCTAACAAATTACTGTCTAGTCTTTTAATGCTATATGGGACAGGCCCAATAATATATGTATATCTGAAATTTCCGTCCATAAGATGCCATCATATCGAGTTTTAAGTTTATATCGACTGAAATAAAAAAAAAGTTTGTCATACAAAAACCGATAAGTGGGCGGTGTGGACGATGGGTTTGCATGGTGGGCGCGACAAGCTCAATTATGTAATTGTGAAGTTTTCGTCCATAAGAAGCCATCATATCGAATTTAAAGTTGATATTGACTGTGGTAAAAGGGTTTTGGTTGAAATTCTTTCACATACTCAGATTAGACTCGTAGTATACCTTAACTAGCCTCAGAAATTGTTTTATCATTGTTTCGTAGCCTATTTTGTAATATAGTTTGTAGAATGCAAATTTGGATGCGCATCAAGGTCTACTACGGGACTAATAAAGAGTTTGCAAACATATCAATCCGTTTTCCTTCATTTTCGTATTGGCTTTTGCCTTCAATCGTAACACAGTAAAACAACATTTATGTATGTATGTATATCGGGTACCCGCTGGTAGTTATGCACGTATATATATGTACATAATTAACGTTATGAAATATGTGAAAAAAAAAACAATATGGCTTTGACATAGCTTTAGATTCAATACTCTATAATGAGAAACTAGCTTCAATATGTGTAAGAAGTCATTGATGTAACACTATTACTGCAATTTCATATACTATATGTAGGTATGTATACGCATATTCTACTGATTTCATAACTCATAGAATATAATATTTTATTTCTTCTGACCACATATGTCTAAAGTATTACGTTTGTAAATTACTCCAACTTACTCATGTAACACAATGAGAATGTGTAAGAGACAGAAAAACCACTTGAATATGCAACAATCCAGCGAACTGAAGCCAATGAAATGTTTGCTGTCATTTGAAACGACATCATGAAAGACAAGTGACTGCATATAAGAACACTATTCTCAACGCAATTTCTTGCGACAGCCTTAACAACAAGAACAACAAGGACAACGATGTCCTAATAATCGCTGCAATAGCCTTCGAGGCGATGTTCTCAACTTCAGGCACTTGGATGCGTGTGCACTTCTTTCATGTTTGCGCATGCAAACAAATGTAGTAGATGTATGTTTGGGTACTTGGTCAAATGCTGCTGCTGCTGATGCTAAGTTGAGTCAACTGAAGTCAACTCGAGTGGTGGAGTCGTGTCGAGTGTGTTTTGGTTAAAGAGAAGTCTGACAGAACGAAAAAAAAAAAAAATGAAAAGAAAAGAAATCTAAAGAGAAATGTACATTCGCGTGTATCCATATGAGCGTTTTATGGTTGATACAAAAATATTAAAGTCTTAAACTTAAATTTTGGCTTATTTCTTAGATACATAAATCATGGATCGCTGACGCAGTCAATAGGATTTTATATAGAAAAGCTATTTCAATATATTTAACACACATATATGCATATTTTTGAAAGCTTTAGCGCATCATTTTAAAAAAGTTGATTTAATATTGTATGTTGAGTTGATTTAAGATTGTATATCAAATCAGAATAAAATTATAAAACGAGTTTTCTATATACATAAAACCAGCTGACTTCGGTTGGTTTAATAGAAATGTTCTGTTATTTTAATACAAATTCAACTGTTTACCCATTTTAATCAGCCGTTTTTATAATAATTTTTAATCAGCTTTGTTTTTGTGCATTGTCAACACTTCTAGCGAAGATTTACGTTAATCACTCTACTAATTACTTTGTGCTAATCACAGCAACAAGCACATCACGAAATGCTTCTTTATGGTAGTATTAGTTGGCATATTGTGACATAGTTTTGTACGCAATTAAAGCATCATTATCATTTTCGTTGACTTTAAAGCTACCGACATCATCATGAATATCGTCGTCTTGGTTGGCAACATTTTGGTGGTCTCTTCATCATTTACTGCTACTGGTGTCGCTTTGGAGTAATTCGCGGCATTTCCCTTAATTAAGTTAAACGGCCAAGCGAATTATAATTTAAAGAAAAACATAAACTCATAAACTGCCTTTGTGCTACACTTTGGTCTAGTTTTTAGACTTTGGAACTGTGTATTTATAAGTAGTGTGGGTCGATATGGGTCGTAACGAAATAGCGAAAAAATTAAAACCCGCAAACTCAGCAGAAATCAGCCGATGTCTATGTCCAATATCTTTCAACACTAACTGTCCATATTTGGTTAAATAGTCTTAACATCCGTTCTTATGTGTCTGCCTGTATGTCTGTCTGTCTGTCTGTCTGTCTGTCTGTCTGTCAGTCGTTTGTTCAATCTGTTTGCCTTTCTTGATGGGATTTTCCACATTTTAGCATTTAGTAGTTGAAGTTGGCAGTTTTTGGCATAATTTCACAGCAAAGTGTTAAAAATGCAAACGAAGCAATTACGAATTTGTGTTCTGTGTATTCTGGCAGGCAAAAAACTTACGACAGAGTGAGTGAGAGTGATTGAATCTGTGCATTTGAGTAGCTACATATCTGTTTGCCTTGAGACGCTTTATGTCGTTCTTTGCGTTTCGAGAAAATAAATGTCTGTTGTTTTTTTTTTTTTGCGGGTTTGTGCTAAGCTAATCGTTGTATTTGTTTAGCTTTAAAGGCATCAATGTGCTAAATTCGTTCTGCCCGTTTGCAAAAAAGTGAAGTAAATATATAAAACTACGGCAATACAAGATATGTACTTTGTGTAGATAGATTGCAACTGCGCTAATGGAATGACATTGTTCAGTATGTGTGCTAAATGAAATTAAAACTTGTCCTGGGGCATATTGAATTTCAAAATTTCTGGCCGGCTCTGACACCTCTTCTACTCACATACATGCACAGTGCACAGCCCATACCGCACTCACCTCATTATGGCTTCGTGTTCGCTAACACCATTGCATGTGAAGCAATAATGCACTCAATTTTGTATTTTCAATTGGAATTGATCTCGATTTTCACAACGAATATGACGTTCGAATAAATACTTTGTGCTTTGTCTTTGTATGTTTGCTGTCAGCGTTGATATAAATGAAAACTTAAACCTTTGACCTGAAAAAAATTGTCTTTAATTATCTGAAACATTTTCATATACAACTCGAAAAAGCACTCTGGTTTTGTTTGAACTTGCATTTACTTATATGAGAGCATCTCGAATTGTTTTTATTTATTAGATTATGAAAAACACATGCCAATAAAGTTTGCAGACCAAGGTGAGAAAATAAAATATTTGAAAATGTGAAAATTTTGTGCAAGTATGTATTGTATACTAATCTTGTGCTCCATCTAAAAAATTTATAATGAATATAGAAAATGTAGCAGCTTAATATATGTCGAAAAGCATAGATGTTGAAATCCAATTTTGTAAAGCAAGTTTTGTGCTCTAATTAAAAAATGTTTGCTCGTGCCTAAATAAATAAAAAACCTATTGTGAATGGTATAACAAGAAAAATGTTAACTTCGGTTGAACCGAAGCTTCATACCATTTCACAGAAAATTTTAAAAAGTATTGTAATACATACACGTGGGGGTTTAAATGGGGGATACCCCAAAAAGTGGGTGGTACACGCTCACTAGTAGATGTGTATGAAGCGATGTAGTAGATGTGTACTATGTCGCCATATCGAATTTCAAGTTGATATTGACGTTTTCCATACAATGGGACTACCTCAAAAAGTGGGCGGGACACTCACATTTGTATATGTATATGAAGCGGTTGTCCATTAGAATCCACAAAATCAAATTTCAAGCTAATATTGATCTAAATGATGGATTTTTTCATAAAAAACACAAAATTGCACGGAGGGTTTGTATGGGGGCTACCTCAAAAAGTGGGCGGGCCACGCCCAATTGTCTATGTATGTTAAGCGGCTGTTCTTAAAAGGCTCTATATCGCATTTCAACCTAATATTGACTTTCATAAAAAAGTTTTTCTTACAAAAAGTCAAAAGTGGACCATAGGTTTGTATGGGAGCTACCCCAAATAGTGGGCGGACCACGCCCATTAGTCTATGTATGTTAAGCGGCTGACCATAAAAAGGCAACACATTGCATTTCAACCTAATATTGACTTTAATAATGAAGTTTTCTTACAAAAAGTCAAAAGTGGGCAGTAGGTTTGTATGCGAGCTAGCCCAAATAATGGGCGGGTACCACCCATTAATGTATATGTCAAGCATCCATCTATTTGAAGTTACCATATCAATTATTAAGTTGATATTGACTACAATAAAAATGTTTTTCATACAAAAAGTCAGAAGTGGGCGGTGAGTTTGTATGGGGACTATACCAAAAAGTAGGCGTGGCGGGTCAATCTTGACACTCTATTAAACTGGAATAACAAGAAGTATACGTGCAAAATTTCAACTGGGTAGCATAAAAATTAGACCCCAAAAAATGCGCAACAACATACAAACGGACAGACAGACAGACGGACATGGCTAGATCGATTCGTCTCGTCGAGTTGATCAAGAATATATATACTTTATGGGGCCTACGAAGGCTCCATTAATGCGTTACAAACTTTCAGACAAACTGATAATACCTTTTCACACTATGTGTGAATGGTGCAAAAAATCATGACTTCGAGGCAAAATGCCGAGACTCAAATTCAGGTCTCAAGAATGACCAAATAACCAAATCATGATCAGTGAAATATTCTGAAGGTTCCATTGTAAGGGATTTCATTAAACAAAAAGGTGGCATTTAAAATTTGGAAGGTTAGCAAATCCTTTCTTATGGGATCATGTTATTTTGATGTTAATTAAGCAATAAACCCAAATGGGTCAAAAAAGAAAAAACCTTTAGACATGGCACTAGAGAGGTATCTCAAAGTCAAGAGCACTCGACCAAATTGTGGTTTAAACTATTGCCACAATGATTTAAAGCAAAACTATTTAACATTTTGCCCTCGAATTGACAATTAAAACAAACAATGACAATTATTATTGTACCAAATGCACCGAATGAATTCAACACGTTGCTTCAATATAGTTTGACTTTTTTGTTGGTTGGCATTAATTAAAAACAATTTGATATGCATTTTATTACAGGCGAGTAGACAGACAGACAGACAGACAGACAGACAGACAGACAGACGACAGACAGACAGACAGACAGACAGAGAGACAATCAGCTAAAATTTCAACAAGAAATACAGGCAACAAGACAGAGCAGTACACAACAGAAAGAAAAAAAAAACAAAAAACAAAAAACATTCGATTGAATTGATTTTAATTGACTAAAACAATAAAATATGGGACAAATTATGGAAAACTGTACAATAGCATGTACATATAGTATATACAAATGTTTAGCGAAGTTTACACATACAACACTTGTACGAGGTTAGCACTAAGTTTCTCGTAATAGCATCTTCCGGATTTAATTTTCTTGAACTATCTTTACTCTTTATTTCTAACTGCTTTTCTCGTTTGTAAGAGATCTAATTTGATTACTATTAGTATCCAATTATTAATGCGCTGTGAACTTTGTTGGTATTGCAAATTCAAAGCTATGCATATGTCTACCAAAAACATTTTAATATTAAACATAGCAAGATAACCATACAAAAAAAATTTGTTAATAATTAGTTTGCTTAATCGAAATGAAAAACATCTGATGTATTTTAACGAACTGACGATTTGTCATCACTAAGCACAGTTATCACTTTAAAAGAAATGCTACAGCAATCGGAAACTACAATTAAAAAAAAAAAAAAAAATACTACAGACATTTTTCGGACAGTTTTTTTCTTTTAATGATACTCAGTTCAATAGAAGAAAAAAAAAATCGTACTGAAACAAACGAATAGCAGCCTGCCAACCTTTATGCAATATTTGGTATTGATGATTATTTTCGGACATAACGAAACGATTCGATTACTTAATTGAAAATATTGTATATATAGCATTGCGCAAGAACATTCGATGGCAAGTGCATAGAAGCGACTGACTATATTCTTCATTTAACTTAGTACTGATAGAATATTGCACATGAATCAAACCAGTTCCAACAAGTTGTAAGTTGAGGTGAACTTGGTTCGATTGTATTCATTTGAACTACAAATCTGAGCAATCATCTGTCAAGCAAGTAAATAGAGTTGCATACAACTCTAAGCCTTTAAATGCTTGTTTGCCATTGCAAATGCATTGTTGCAGGCCTCTAGTCGATGTATACTTTTGTTGTGTTGCATACAGAGTGAATAAATTTTAATAGACGTACTGTTCACAGTATGGGAGGTGTGCTGTGAAAACGCTTACTACTACGTCTCGAAACCTGTCAAGTTTCATTGAAAAATCTTAGTTTTATGTATAAAATTTGGCGTTTTTGAGACGAATGCATTTCCACAGCAGACCGCTGTGTGTTTGTAAATTGAACAAGTTGAACCGAGTCACACATTTATTATTGCAGAATAGAAGTTCAAAGCACAAAAGAGTGAATTTTGATCTGACTGTAAAATTTAATTTTGGCCTATTTTTTATTAAGGCAAAAATGTTCCAATACTGTTTGCACACCAGCATAAATAGATTTTTCAAATTTGCGCAGTCAATTTGCATCGTTCATTAATTTATTTAATAAACCAGTACAGTTCTAATTGGATTGATTCAATAAATTGTGTCATTATCTAATGCTGCAAAATTGATTAGAGAGGGCGACAAACATAAATACTTGTGCATTTAAATTAATATGCTACATTATGCATTTATGCTTATATGTAAAAACAGTTTTTTGACATTTATCAATTATGAATTTGAATATATTAATAGCTTTGTTTAAATTTTGTTTGCATTTAACAATGCTCGTTAAAGAGTTCTAGATTTTATCAAAACAGCAGGCAGCCAACATATCACAACACTTTTTGAAAAATGTAAAATGAAAATATACATTGTGAACGATGGTCCGATATTCGTTGTACCTGTCTCGGTACCACGAAAAAAACAAAACTTAATTTGGGGCGATCGGCTCCAATACTGTATCTCTCTTTTGAACTGCGGTGGTCCGATTCCGTATATGTTAACCTTGATGTTTTAAAACATTTTTAATGGTATAAAACATGTCTTGGTCGGATTTATCAGTAAAAACTTCACGCTATATAATGATTGCTGATATTGTATATAGTAGGGAAGCTCGGAATGCTAAATTTGCAGTAACTAAAGCGTCATGGGGACCCATTGGATTGTGAAGATTAGGTTCTAAAACTAAAAAAAGTTTATGTTAAGTTTTGCATTTTAGTGTACAAATTTTCAAAAATGTGTACAAATTTTCAAAACAGTCACATGGCAATACTCGAGCGCGTCAGACATTCATAGTGTATACGCGCTTTGTCTTTCTGATAACCGAGAGATATTAATCTGACGATTAACTAGTGGAAAAGGGGTAGAAAAAAAAAGTTAAACGAGCGTGACAGATATTCAGAGGGAATATTGAGTTGGGTGAGAACTCAAAAAAGTGTCCCATTCAAATGGCTGACGATTTGGACGTGGCCAAAAGTCATGACCGATTTTTGAAAATGTAAAAAACAAAAAATGTGACCCTTGAAATATTCGAGCGCGTCAGATTTTTAAACAGACGGTTCAACTTGATATCCTAGTCGTTCTAAATGATAATCTGACAATTATATGGACGGATATTGTAAATCTGACAATAATAAACTTTGATTAAAACATAATAGCACTTATAATTCACAAATAGTTTTTACGACGCAAAAGTTCGAAATATTCTAATGTTCCGCTCAACTTTCTTAATTTTTTCTTTCATATGAACCTTCTCCTGACAATAATAAACACAACAAAAAAGCAATTAGCGACATTCTTTCATCCGTTCACAGTTTTCAGCATCTGTACGCTTCATCTTTTATTGATGTTTTTAGCTACATCGCCCCATGAAAAACGTCAGATTATATGTTTTTCGTAAACCTAATAGAATTTCTTACAAAAAAGAAAAAAAAAAAACCAATCGCGCTCGAGTATTTAGAGGTGACGGTTTTTTTTTACAACTTTGTGACTCCCACATTTCCTTATGTCATGCTCAAATTGACAGATTATTGAAATATACACCTTTCTGCATGTACTTAACTTACCTTGTCTTAATCTAATGCGCTCGACTTTTTCAGATGATCGATTTGTTTTTCCTAATCCAACGGGCTGCCCTCAACGCACGCACCCATATTAAGGGTTCATATATGATAGGCGCAAAATTCCCGCTGGGGCTCCCCCTTACTAATAGATATATATGGAAAAATCAATATTAGTTTTTGACACGATAATATGAAATATTGTTTTTTGTTTTGTTTAATTTTAGATATTGTCAATCCCTATTAAATCGTTACTTTTACGGTAAAATATCATTAATTTTTTACGTCTTTTTCTAACTTATTTGTATACTTTGAAAATTGTACTCGAGCTCCGTGGTATATACGCAATGACAATATTCATAACGATCTTCAGATGCCAAGTATAGCTGAAGAAATCAAGAGACATAGCAACAGATACATAGAAAAACTTGATCAGCACTGTAATATTCTGGCTATCAATTTATTGGATAATTCAACAACAACGAGGCGGCTTCAGCGAGTGCACCCGTTAGAACTGTCATGTTCAAGAACATTGAGATTAAGTTAAGATTAGGTTATTATGTAATTATATGTTAATATAGTATGTAAACCGTAAATGTGAAAATGAAGTAGTCAGAAAATTTGATTATAGTTCCTGCATCGAACTGATGGCAAATAAAAAGATAAAACAAAAAAAAAACTTTGAAAATTGTGTTATGAAAAGAGATGTGGGAGTTATGACAAACATTTTGTTTTCGAGTAGTTCGGATGGTTTTAATCTAAAAACTCTTTCTATACTATAAGTTTAGTATTCATGTGCATTTACAACAAAATCAATTATAATACCCTGAAACCTTGCATAGTATCATATGTATGAATTTCAACGTGCTGATATGGTATACTAATAAAAATATAAATATAATTCAAAATTATTCGAAACTTTTCTCACACACCAAGTATGTAGCATGATGTAGCATGATGTAAGTAACATAATAGTTCTTATTGCCACAGCAAAATTGTCGGTTGGTTTTGTCAGGATAGCTCCTGAGGGCATTTTCATATTCCAATGCTCGTTTTGTCATATCGATATTCACTTTGCACAAATTCAAATTCAATTCCCCAATTAAATTTAAAATGTTGACAGATTATTTATTGTTGTTGCTGTTGTTACAATTTAGTTGTAATGGTTGTCACATAAGTCATTGAAAAGTGCATAGTGCGTAGTGCGTATGTAGTGTGCAAAATTCCAATTGATGTTGTATGTTAAAAAAAATCAATTTATGCATTTTATGAATTGAAATTACCAGAAAAATTAGTTGCTGCACAGATTTTTGTGTCAGGCATAAATTTTATTATTGTTGTTGCGGTTACAATGCAACCGTGTTATTGTCCTAATGACATTATTTTCATTGGCAATTGTTGTAAAACACAAAAAAAAAAAACAAAAATATATATATATAATATATAATATAAATATTAAAAAATCAATGCAGCAAACAATAATATTAAATTATAAAATGCGTGTTCAACATAAACACAACAAAATTCAATTGGTACATGTTAAAAAAAAAAAAACAAAAAATAATGAAACAATAAAAATATTATTGTAACTTTGGCAAAACCGAAACTTTCACACTCTTCAAATGCTCTTTATAAAAAAAAAAAATAGTTTATATGATATTCACATTTTGCAGCAATTCAAATCGAACTATTGAATTTATACAAATGGAAAGCGAAAATATTCAAATTTAGTTTGTCTAAATTATACACCCGCCGGTACGCAAAACTCGATAGTAAACTCGTTCGATAGTAAATGCATCAGTTCCGTTCTGCATTACCGAGGACTAGTGAATTTACTAGGAAAGCAATAAAAATTATTTTTGACTTTGCAACGACACTCAAGAAGAAGAGCCAAATGTGTGGAATTCAGGAAATCGAAGAGTTGGGTGACTGTTAGCTGAAGTAGCTAAGTTGGTCAGACTTTGCACGCAGCGCCGTTGGTCATGGTTCGAAAACTTAGTCCGACCAACTGAAAAGTTTTTCCAAAGCTGCATAAATTCTACAAAATTATATACGAATAAAATTTTATACAATTTTATACAGAACTACAAACAACAAAAAAAAAAAAACAAAAAAAAAAGAATGAAAAAAAGAGAAAATTTTATAAAATTCAATTGAAAAACAAATCAAATTGAATTGTGCGTTTTTTATGATAGTCAGTTAACGCTAGCGACATCATTAGCCCGTTTTCACTAGTGACGGAATTATTCCGTTAGAACTCGTGAAGGGGCTAGTGCATGGTAATGCAAAGAGTAGCAATTCACAACTTACAATGACATCGCTGTGCTAAATTCGCCAGTCAAACCCATGTAAAAGAGACATAAGTGGAACTGGTGTTACGCTGGTTACGAAAGATCTGGTTCCGTGTAATGTGTAGGTTCCATGCTTCAAGAAATTTCGCATATATAGTTGTTTTGACGTGCTAGCCTGCATAGTAGAATTAGTACTAAAATCCCTGATCTATACCTCCAAATTAAATATGTATAATATTCCCCTTCTATTATAGAAGGTCATAAAAATGTATAGCGTACGATAAACATTTAATTTATAATTTTTCATTGTCATTTATATTCTTTTGGTTATGTGATTGTTGTTGTTGTTGTTTTTGTTGTATTTGCAGTGTAAAAACATTTGTTAAATAATTGTTTATGGAAAATAACTTAATTTTCTCCGTTTTTTGTATTCGTGTACAATAAACGAATATAAATTATTGGTTTCTGCGGTTGCACGCATAATTTGCATATATACTTCATATATGTATATTGATTTCCAAGGCTAATAATAGTTTATCGACTGGATTGTAACATTGTTTAAATAAGGGATTTACTAAATATTGGTAATATTTATGCAAAATAATTTCCCGCATTATATGAAAGATATGCTTATTTAAATCAATCGACTTATATCATTGAAGGCGGCTTTTCTTTCGCAAAATTTTTAATTTAGAGCACACAACTTGAAATTTTAAGTCACTTTGTACTTTAGTAATAGTGTGAGTGGCATTTGAAACTTTTTAATAAATTATTAATAAAGCGATTTTCATATGCGTTTTGACATATTTGGATATTTAATACAAAACGAACGATTTCGAATTTCTTCAAGATTTTTTTGACTCTGACAGTCTACCACTAAAAATGCTATATAACATCACACAAAAAGCCGCCCGATTACGTTTCGGCTTAAATGTGCCCCTACGAGCCAATGACGCCTTCAACTTAAGTTCCACAACAAACATGAATTTTTTGCGGATTTGTACGGATTTTTCTTAGCCCAGATACTTATTTACGTACCCATTGCAATGAATATGGTTTCCGTTCGAAAGTACTTATTCGCACCTCTCGAGCCCAAAACAGGAGTAAGCAAAATGAAAATACAAAGCAAACGAGTAGAACAAACAGAGAGGTCTATCGATTGACTTACTCCAACAGTACAAACAGTCTCTTTATCAATGTACTGTTGGCCGTTTGGACTCTACAAACAAAATATCAATGTTTTTTATCATCCTGTATAAATAGAAATGTATGTACTAGACTATTGCGCAAACACACTCATTTGCCAAATGCCTCAAATAAATACTACTCTTCTTTTCACTTAGTTCTTTAAAAAAAAAATTGCAAACGAACCCAACAAGTTCCAATATGTTGTAACTTATAGTGTATTGGTTCGGAACAAAGCAAACAGAGCAGGCTTACGACTCACTTACTAATCAACATTACTTTCTCACTTTATGTTTGAAACCATGACATATCACGTCAAGCTGATGTCTTTTTTGTTCCTTTCGGTTACTTTATTTTTAGTTGGCTGTTTAAAGACAAAAATCTTCTTTGAGTCTGTTACAGTACACAGTTTGTATGTACACAAAATTGCAACAGAGTCATCCATACAGGCTAGTGCACAAACAAATTCTACATACATATTATTGAAAGAATACAAGAGGGGAGAAACAAGTGAAAGAATTTACTCAAGCATATCGCGTTTTTTTACTTCCATTTGTTCTCATTATAACTTAAAATCTTCATAACCCTTTGGTTTTTGATATATGCGCACACTGCTTGCTTTGGTTTGTTTGGTCAAACGAGAACAAACGAAAACGACGCCATGCAAGTTTATAAATGCCTTAATTGTCTTTTCGAATGCATTTTTATTACAATTACATAAAAATCTCTGAAGCTGACAATATTTTGATTGCACATAAATGCATTTGTATGTACATGTGTAACTGCATCACTTATACATACTAGACCACAAAACCATAAAATTCTGTATACATATTTGTGAAATAAGTAAACAACAAGAGGTTGGTTGAAGCAAGCACAAGCTTTTGTCGTTTACTCTCACTTGTACTGCTTAGAACTTAAAATCTGAGCAAGCATCCTGATTGTTTCAAATATGCGCACGAGCACAATGGTTGATTTGTTAAGTTTGATCAAGCAAAAACATGCAAGTCTATAAATGCCTCGTCTTCTACTTGGAATAAATTTGTCCAAGGCTTCAGTACCGACAGAAAGTGTGAGTGTTGACTCCGTGGGATGCGGCACTGAAGAGCTATTGAGTTCTAAAGTGATAATTGAACAACTATTCCGGCTACTGCTACTTTGCGAATTTAAAATAATTTAGCAATGCCCGGTGCAATTTCTAAATAAGACAAAGTAGTTTAAAAATTGTATCAGGCATCGCTAAATTATTTTAAATTCGCCAACTAGCAGTAGCCGGAACCCATATGAACATTTTACAATGCCACCAGTAAATTGAAGCTGCATTACTGGTGGAATTAGGATTCGACAACATTCAATGCACTTTTCCAATTAGAATCAATAGGCAAGCAAACTAACAAAGCCCGTAAGTAGATAAATCAATGCATCAAATGCATTGAATCGACAACAAAGAATACACAATCATCTCCATTCAAATATTTTCATTAATTTTTATCTTAAGTAGCTTTAGTAGTTCGCAATATGTCGGTTGCATCTTCAATATATTACGTGCTCCAATAAAACAATTTGAAACAAATTCTCATGAGTTTTCAATTATATATTATGTTAAATAAATACTATCGTGTTCAATTCAATGATTTTCTTACCTCCTTCCACTTTTGCTATAGGTTTGCAAATTTAATTGAAACTCATTACTGAATTACAATAAAGTAAAATGAACAGCAATTCTATGATTTATTTTTTACAAACATTTATAATAGTACGAGGCAGAAATACAATATATAGATATATGTATGTAAAACAGTGTAAATAGGTACATACGATATACATATATACAGTAGATACCTATATACATATATATATGTGTAGCAGATAGAAAGTATAAGTGCACTAGTGCTTTCTTCACTTCATCAAGCTCAACCCGAAACAGTACATTTTCCAATGTACTTATATTTGAATTTGAAATAAAAATAATGCTAAACAAGCATCTCATAATACCAACGAATACCATAATAAATGGCATAAGTATTACAACGAATTCACATAATATTGTATATATTGTAAAACGCTAACAATAGCAACAGAATTCGCTTTCATTTTCAAGATTGACAGAGAACAATGGAAAAGTAACAAAAGTAAATTTGTGTAATATTTTTGTTTCCGGGCACGCAAATCTATGCATGATCATATAAGTATTTTGAAAAGCTGTAATCAGCCATACAGAATAACTTACAGAGAAAAATAGTCGATATGTACATTTTATGTTATCAAAAAAACTAAAACAGAGAAGTATAAAAAAAAAGAAAAATTTTATAGTTTGGTGATATATTCTTTAAATTTCTAACACTTTAAGAACTGGAAATTTATTTACTAGCCGATTTTATATATAAAGCTATAAATGCAAAAAAGATACATTTCGTTCATCCTATTATTGAGCAGTCTCGTAAACAGTTGATTGCTTATACCATCCGATAAAAACAGCCGTACATAATTTTAATGTAACAAAATTAATTTGATTTAATATATTCATCCTTTTTTGCCGTGATAACGTCTATTAAATGATAACGTCTATGAAACGTACACCTCAACCGTGCGTGCAAGCGAGAGCGCGGAACAAGCGATAGAGTTGCACGATCGTTAAAAGCGTTCGGCTTGTGAAGCATTGGCTTGTGAAAGCTATAGTTATGTGTGTGTGTGTGTGTGTGTGTGTGTGCGTGTGTGTGTGTGTGTGTTTGTGTATTAATGTTAACTTGCGCGCGATGGGGTTCGGCGTTGTGTATGTTGATGAAAGCAAAGTTGTCAGTCTCTTTGTAGATGAATAATATGTACATGGTAGAATATACGCGCATGGTAGAATATACACATACGAGGGCTGCTATTTATATTTCGGAACTGGCCATGTCGCCAGTTGCACACGGAGTGTGCATAGTACATTTTCTAACACCCCAAAGGAAGCATCAGAAACCCCATAAAGTATATATTTTTGTGATCAGCATAACAAGACGAAACGATCTAGCCATGTCCGTCTACCTATCTGTGAGCGCCCTATTTCTTATAGGTTTGAAATATTGGTATTAATAGAGTATTAAAGCTTCGACTCTACCGAAGTAATCGCTTTCTCTTGTCTAGTTCAAAAGGAAACTATTTTGGTCCGGCAGTAAGCAATTTATTTGTAATAGTCAACGTCTTAGACTTATTGCAAACTGAGTTAGTTATCTGCAAAAAAACTATACTCCTGTCCTTGGCAAATGGTATTGGATTTATAATTTATCAAAATACAAAAACAGTTAATAAATCGAAAATATGTTTGTAAAATTAACAAGAAAAAACGTTAACTTCGGTTGAACCGAAGCTCTAATACCATTCACACGAAATTTTAAATCGTATTGTAAACATAAACGTGGTGGTTCAAATAGGGGCTACCCCATAAAGTGGGCGGTACACGCCCACTAGTAGATGTGTATGAAGCGATGTAGTAGATGTGTAAGATGCAGCCATATCGAATTTCAAGTTGATATTGATGTTTTCTCTTCAAATTCATAAAAGTGAGCTATGAATTTATATGGGACTACCTCAAAAACTGGGCGGAACACGCCCATTTGCATATGTATATTAAGCGGTTGTCCAACAAAATTCACCAAATCAAATTTGAAGCTAATATTGATTTAATTTTTCATAAAAAATACAAAATTGCACGGTGGGTTTGTATAGAGGCTACCCAAAATAGTGGGCGGGTCTCACCCATTAATGTAGTATATGTCAATCATACGTTGACTAGAAGTTACCATATCAATGATTAAGTTGATATTGACTACAAAAAGAAAGTTTTTCATACAAAAAGTCAAAAGTGGGCGTGGCGGGTCAATCTTGACATTCTATTAAACTGCAATAAAAAGAAGTGTATGTGCAAAAATTCAACTGGATAGCATTAAAATTGGTCCCCAAAAAATGCGCAACGACATACAGACGGACATGGTTAGATCGATTCGTCGCGTCGAGCTGATCAAGAATATATATACTTTATGGGGTCTACGATGGCTTCTTTAATGCGTTACAAACTTTCAGATAAACTGATAATACCATTTCTCACTATGTGTGAATGGTATAAAAATAACACAATTTTAGGTTCTTGGCTTCAAAGTTTATGTTTGCAAGTGGATGTCACGATCTATGTATATTCATGATTAGTCGACGGAATTATATTTAAGTGCATGCATCTTATTACAAACTGTTAAAAAAAACTTGAGAAGATGCAGTAAACTCGAATAAGTTAAACGCATATTTTCAAATTTGCTTTTCAAGTAGAAGAAAGAAGTTCTTAATCTTGGCCCGAAAATCAGATTTTCTTCATGTTACTATCTGAAATTAATAACATTTGGCTGCAAATGTAAAATCTGTTGAAATACGGCACTTATATGGAACTAACTTTGGATATTATTTCTCAGCTTTACAAAAATTTATTGAACAAGTCTTTGACGAATCCCATAACTTTCAAATTTTTAAATTCCCCCTTCAGCTGAATATCTTAACTACTAATAGTATTGCTCATAAACATTTGTAATTGAAAACTCTAACTGATGGCAGTTAAAAATGGCTGGAAACAATATGAGGAAAATGGTCACATCTAAATAAATTTCAGTATGCTGATTTTCAACAATGGCGATGACGATGTTCAACTTCATCGCCAGATCAGATGGACGACACAGGAGTAGATATACTATATGGGTTACTAGCCATCTGTCGCCAAAGTGTCGTCAGTTGAGCTTAGCGTCGCCTTTCATCGTCTACTGTCCTCTATATTCTCTATATCAACATCGTCTCTGCCGTCTGTCCAGTGTTTTTGTTGTCACCATATCGCACGGTTTCAAAGTATCTTCTTTTGCCAGTTGGTAATGTTTGCGAATAAAAAAAAAAATGAAGGGCAAAAAGAAAACACAAATTGTTCTTGTTATCGTCTTATTTATGTTTTATCAACAGCCCAAATGCAACCGTCTTCACACTTTCAACGACAACGGCGACATGGAGGCAAACTTACATAGATACTTGGAGACGCACATGCAAACAAATGAAAAAAAAAGATTCATACTCTACGTTAGCTATTACTTGCCTCTATAATTATTTTGTTGGACTTGTCTTGGTTTGGGTTCCAATCAGATTTCTTGGCCACAAGTTTTTACTCTTGTTATTGTTTTTGTTGTTCTTCTCTAGTTGCGGCAAACCGAGAATCACATGCACCCTAAACACATATTAATACATATAAAATTAATAGGTGTCTCATCATTCTCGGCAAGCACTGGTGTTTTACTTCAGTTTTGAAATTTTTTATTGGATGCTTAGATTTCAAAAATTTTACTATAATAAAATATGTTCAAATTAGTGTTTGGAAATTTGTCATTTTAACGATTGTTGATAGGATTTTGTGGATAATTTTGTTGCGCATGAAATTATTAGAAATAATTAAATTCGAATTTAAAGAAATTTTGTCGATGAGGTTGAACTCAAATGTCCTCAAATGTTTACTGAAACAAATGTACAATTTATACAACAACATTCCGTGGTGCCACAGACAACACTAGCGAAATGGCTACTAGTGATTTGCCATTTCGCTAAAAAAATTACACCATGCCGCAGAACTTCGAGCGATTTGTTTTTTTTTAGCATTTTCACAAACCTTTTCGAACTTAGCAATATAGGGTAGACATCACGGAATAATAAATTAGTCTAGTGTTAGTTCCGCTTTATTATTGATATTTTTCAATTGAAAAATGGATATTTTACAACGATATTTAGTTAAATGCAAATTAGTTGCATTATGTGACATTGTTTTTGTAGTTTTCAAGCAAAAAAATTTAAATTTATTGCCCACCAAACTAAAAAGTATACCCGGTAACTCTACCAGCTGTGCGCTACTGTTACGGTGGCATGTGAGTGGCAACACACAATGTAAACAAATGAATCGCGGTGAATTGCAATCAACAAGTGAAAACAAAATTACAAATTGTGAAAAATAAACAAATAATGCTAAAAATTGCCGCTTGTACGACTCATTGCGCTCGAGTTAAGAAAGTTAAGAAAGATGCAACTCCGGATCCATTTTCGCAAGCAGACGCTAATAAATGTTTGCTGCGCTCCTCATAATTTATGACATTTTTATGGCGACGTTGTCATATAGCCGAACTAAAAACTAAGTTCGAAAATCTTTTTTAAAAAAGTAGCACCAGTTAAATGCAAATCGCTTGTCTGTTGGCTGTGACTGGCAAATTCAACTAGCGAAATCATAATTGGTTTAGTCAAATGCTATTTTATTAATTAAAACATATTAAATTATTAATTGTTTAGATGTAAATTAATTAGAAATTGACCCTATCTGTAACGATAGGCCTTTTTATTTACAAAATATATTATAGAGGCGTATTTAGTCAAATCGCTAGCTCAATTACAGGCGAATTGCATTTCACTAGTAAATGAGGTTTGTGGCATGGTGGATTGAATTTGAAGTGAAATTCGAGCGGAATGGATTCCTGTGGCACCCCTGAATATTTGGATTTGCCCTTTGTACGTAGGTAAAACAATTACTTTTTTAACGTTAATAATTGCTTTACTTCAAATAACATAAATACTTTTTGTATTTTATCTATGCCTTCTAGTAGTTAAATCGCGGTAATTTTCGAACTTAAAATGCATTTGGTTATAAAACGAGATTAAGAGCATAGGGTGGAAAGTAACGCAGAGACAGACGGACAGACGAACATTGCTAGATCGACTTGTCTTGTCATGCTGATCACGAATATACCAACATATCAGTGGTTATGTTTGAAATTTAAGCACGGATGTTGGCCTTTAGGCCCTGTATGTTCATTTGGCGGATTTCAAAAAAAAAAAAAAAAAAACCCACAAAAAAATCGAACGGAGCCAAATCGGGGGAGCGGGCTGGCCACTGCAAAATCTCCCATTATAGAGATGAGGCGCTCTGTGACTATAGTGTGTAAACAGCAATCGAAGCTCTTGAAGTGTGAAGTCCGGTTGCTACCAAATGTCTCCTAAGTCCAATTCATCAAGTCATGTAAAATGTTCACATAGCGGTCTGAATTCACTGTTAGTGTGACCACATTTTCTTCAAAAAACTAAGGCCCAATAACCCCAGCTGAGGAAATTACATACCACATTGTGACTACTTTAGGTAAATGCAATGGCATTTTAAGCAATTCTCGGGAATTGATGTTTTCTCTGAGTATTTATAGTTTTGAATATAATTTTTTTCTTTCCGAAATATAGTCTATTAAAATTAAAATTTGTATTTAAAATACAATTGTTCATATGCAGTTTACTTATAGCTGCATGCATTGTAAAACTGCCGAGGATTTGATAGTATTTTCAGAAGAAGTGTAGTGCCTGTTTCGAAGAGTTCACAAGGAGTGTTCCGACTATAGCTGCGCGAATTTTAGACGTGCTCTTGCTGAATAATCCAATCCAAAGTACTTAGATCAAACTTTATAATTGACTAATACAGTATTCTGTAATATTCTGTAATTAACGACTTTGGCACTGTATTGCAGCACCCATTTTTTATAACTAACATATTTTATCTGATGTCCCTTAACATTGCGTAGTCGCACTGTTGTCGCACAGCCTGAGTTGGTTACAAGCTTTGGCAGACCACACAAGTTCCTTTCGTCCGTCTATTTATTTCCTTTTCTCTATTTTATTTATTGTATATTTTAATTTCTTATACTGCACTTTTGTATCGTGTCTTGAATATTTTTACATAGATATTTCATATTATTTTGTCGGTAAAATGCTTTCGACATTGTTAGAATCTATAAGTTATCTTAGCGGTGTATTCGTTTTCCATTTAGTGTGCTTTTTAAAGATTTGAGTCATAAAAGTATCATTGTAACTGTGCTGTTCCCACATCGAGCTCAATTATCTCTGCGCGCGAATCACACGATTCTAAAAATCCATGTTTGGACGTTCTATCTTTAAGAGTTTCTTACATCTCGTTGATCAAACATTCGAAAGACGGACAGACGGACATGGCCAGATCGACTTAGCTTTCCATGGTGATCAAGAATACTTTATGTGGTCTACCACATTTGCACAAACTTAGTATACTCTTGGCCCTCCACGACAGAGTATAAATGCGGTCGAGTGTGAATGACTACAAGATATCCTGTACCCAGTCTAAGGGCTTATAACGGGTGAATAATTTAGAGGTTGGTGCTTTAAATTTTAAATAGAACACTTAAAATAAAATTGGATGTCGGAATCTTTATTATGACCCGAAAGAACAATCTCTGACATTTACTTTTAAAAGATCATTTCATTCAAATGTAGGCCATTCAATCACTCTTTCCAGCATTGCTACCGGTATATCGCGAATTACGCGAGTAATGATGGCTTTATAGTCTTGAATCGCACCTGGCTTATCGACGCAGACTTTCGACTTCACATAACCTCAAAGAAAAGAATCCAGAGGTGTAACATCGCACGATGTAGGCGCCCAGTTGATAGGTCTTAGTGATCTAAGCATGATGTTGTACATATAACACAGGTTTCCTACTACCGAAGAATGACATTTAAATGGAATCTATATAGAGTATACATTGTTAAATGAAAAGGCAGACCCATTTTTATACCATACATAGTGTGAAATGGTATTATCAGTTTGTCTGAAAGTTTGTAACGCATTAAAAGAGCCATCGTAGACCCCATAAAGTATATATATTCTTGATCAGCTCGACGAAATGAGTCGATATAGCAATGTCCGTATGTCTGTATGTTGTTGCGCATTTTTTGGAGACCAATTTTTATGTTATCCAGTTGCAATGTTGCACGTACACTTCTTTGTAGTTTAATAGAGTGTCAAGATTGACCCTCCACGCCCACTTTTTGGGGTGGCCCCCATACAAACTCACCGGCCACTTTTGACTTTATATATGAAAAACATTTTTATTGTCGTCAATATCAACTTAATAATTGATATAATAACTTAAAGAAGACGGATGCTTAACATATACATTAATGGGTGGGACCTGCCCACTATTTGGGGTAGCTCCCATACAAACCTACTGTCCACTTTTGACTTTTTGTACGAAAAACTTCTATATTAAAGTCAATATTAGGTTGAAATGCGGTATGGTGTCCCGACCCACTTTTTGAGGTAGTCCCATATAAACCCACAGTTCACTTTTATGCACTTATATGGAAAACGTCAATATCAACTTGAATTTCAATATGGCGGCATCTTACACATCTACTACATCGCTTCATTTACATTTTTGCGGTAGCTCCTATTTAAACCTCCACTTTTATGTTTTACAATACGACTTAAAATTTCGTGTGAATGGTATTAGAGCTTCGGTTCAACCGAAGTGAACGTTTTTTCTTGTTTACTATTACATTTAAATCAAATAATCATTGTTTTTTAACTGCGATCTATTGTTTATCAAGCACAATCGACACTAGTCCCTTAGTTTTTAAGATAACGATCTATGGAGACTTTCTATATTCCTAGGCGGACCATATGTCATATAGAGCATTAAAAGACTTGAACATAATTTGCTAGATGCTTATGAGGGGTTTTAAAGTTTTTGTTCTACCGAAGTTAACGTTTTCTTTTGTTTCAATTGCGATTTGTTTCTCTAAGCCACTGGTTGCCAACCGTTTCTTGGTCAGGGACCACTTTTAAATCATTCTTGTTAGCAGGGACCACTATGTAGGTGTAATAAAAATAAACTGTAATATTCACACACAATCCGAAACTTTAATTAAAAACTCAATAGGAACTTACACATAAAGAATTAATAATATTTTTAGGATAAACTTCTGTAATTTTGTATTAATGTGATTTCTGAGTTTGCTTTTTCTTCACGAGTTCGGTTATCCTAGGACTAATATTGTTACTCAAAGCTACACGCAAATCATCACTTACTTTCAAACGATTCCTCGCCTTGTTTTTAATATACCAATAAAGCAGAAAATCCATGTTCACATAAATACAAATTTAAATTTAAAATCATTCGCGGACCATATTTTGGCTTCGCCACTTGCCAAATATAAATACATCGATATTCAATATTTTTCCATATATAAACAATCTTCGTATGGACCACTGCCATTTTGTTTCTGATGTTGTAGATGTGATAGAGTGTTGCTGAAAAATTTGTTGGGTATAAAATAATTAGAAATACAGCCGTGCTCCCATTTTCACTTGGTTTCGTGTTTTGCGATTTCATTCGAAAGATTATCAGATATCTTTTGAATCTTACTTCAAAACTAAACAAACCTCAAACTGAAAGTGACAGCACATTCAACAAAATCTAAGAAATCTGATTGCTATTTACTGAAATTGCAAAAAGCAAAAGTAAGTGAAAATGGGATCATGGCACATAGTAGTAAGTAAATAACTTGAAAAAATTTCGAATAAGTTAGGTTTGGACCCCAGACATCTAATGAGACAGACATTAGATGAGCTACCAAGCCTAAATCTTTATGATGATGTCTTAAAGTATATTTCTACAATATCAGCTATTGTCAAAGACACGTCAAGCCAATTTTAATTGTATCCACCTTTTACTTTTTGTATGAAGAGGATCAATTTCATAACAGCAATACGTCTCCACACTAAATTTCAACTCAATACTTAAAAATTGAGGAAATAGGGTGACATGATACATCCGAAATACAGACAGACAGACAGACAGACGGACATGGTTAGAATACTGCCGAGTTGTTCGGGAATAGTTATATTTTATCGGATCTCCAATATTTTGTTTCAGATGGTGCATATATTGTAACTAAATTATAATACTATCAAGGCTCTATGTAAAGAGTAGTATAAAAAACCACAAATGTTATTTTCTTATTTGGTTTTCTTCTCCGGCTTGTGAAATATTTGAAAAAAATGCTCTTGAAATGGAAAATTGTGCGCTTTGTTTCTGCTGTGTTTAATGTACAAATAGTGTTTGTTTGTAAGCTTATCAATTTATAAAGTAGTTACCTTGTATTTCATTTAATTACAATGCCAAAAAGACAAACAAACTTAAATAATTACTGATTTAATGAGTTTTATGCGGTTTCGAACGATATCGTTGTCGGCATTATTATTATTATCATTTTGTTTCCCAACCAACTTAATGAGAGTGAGCAGTGCTGAATTGTTCTGGTTTGTTTAATTTTAATCTTGTGTTTGTCTGGTGCATGTATTAAATATAAATTAATAAATATTTTCACGACGAGTTATTGTCGAAAAGCTTAAATATGTATATCACTTATGTACATAAACAATGAGTATAGTTACAGAGATAAAAAAAAAGTGATGTCCAAAGTAGTTCTCAAGTTTATGTATGTACTTGTAAGTTACAAAATGTCTGAATGGTGTTCCACAAAGTAAAAACCTGTATTTGTATAAAATAATATTGCAAAGTCTAATAAATAAAAAAAGTTATTGAGATCTGTATATTACAACAAAACAAGAAAAAACGTTAACTTCGTTGAAACTGCAGCTTTAATACTCATCACTCTACAATTTTGAGAAGGCAAACTCCGTAATTAAGGGTTGGTGCGCTGGGTTTGATTTCCGCAACCGCAAAACTTTTACCAGTAATGATAAAGAGGAAATCTCGGTTAGATTTCCCTTTTGCTGACTACCCCCGGGACAAGAGGGCGAGAAGCCATCGAATATGCGTTGGAAATACTAAGTCTGGGATGACCTTCGCAAACTTATAACAACTAGCAGGAGGCGCACTGGTGCGCCTTCCTACGTGCGATCATGGCCGATAAACGATTGTAGCAACAAATAAATAAGTAAGTAAGATATATCTGCACAGAAAAAGAAATACAATATTATAGAGCTTATTCATAATAGAAACACGAAAAAATTTCAACTTCGAAACCGAAGCTTTAATACCATTCACACGAAAAAACTAAGTTGTATACTTAGCAGGTATAAAGAAGAAAAATAGTTGTAAAACTTACAATCCAAACGTGGGTAGAAAGTTTATTGGGGGCTACCCATAAAAGTGTACGGGGTACGGGGTGTGCTCCTTGATAATTATGTGAAGCGTCCATCCATAAAAAGCAACCATATCAAATGCTAAATTATTTTGACAGTCATGAAAATGTTTGTAATGTAATATCCGAAAAATGAGGGAAGGAGGGGATGTTACCCCTTATGAGATGATTCATCAAGAAGCAACCACATCAAATCTAAAGTTTATATTGAGTGTAATAAATAATTTGTTCGTATAAAAACCCTAAAGTGAGCGGTAGGTTTGTGTGGGGCTATCCATAAAAGAAGGCAGGACACCTCCTTTCATATTTATGATCAGGGTTCGTAAATAGAAAACCACAACATAAAATTATAAGTTGATATTGACTGCAATAAAAATATTTTGTATACAAAAATCCAAAGGTGGGCGAATGTTGTATATACTACACACACAGTGTGCTTACTAATGAGGAAACGCGATTTATATTAAGCGAAGCGTCAAATCCACATGACTCTTTGTCAAAAATTGGGGAAAAGTGACGATACTTCTGATCAAGGCAGGACTCACAACTACGCGTCCTGTTATTTTGAATGCTAAGCATATAACAAATAAAAATACTAAAAATCACGAAACAATGAACTGGTTCGTGAAGCGCTACGATTTACTTTTTGTTGCGCACATGTGACCTGGCCTTTGATGTGATCTTGTCAGACGGAAAAAAAAATTAATTTGAAAGGCCCCGATGGCTATAGCAACTATTTCCATGACCTCCGCATCATTTGGATCGACTGCATAGCAAAGTTGGAGGTGTGATGGTGTGGGGGCCCAACTAGTATTATGGCACCAAATTATAATTTTTGTCAACCACAATTAATGCGTTGTCTTACAATGGTAAACAAATTGAAAGATGCTTTCCCCTACGTTCATACAACATTTGAACTTCTGGCGTGGATTTGTCATCATGATAATGCGGCAAAACATACCGCCCTACTCACCGGATTTGAATATCATCGAACATTTTTGGGAATGGTTGGCACGTAAAAGCTAGATCAGGACAAAAATTCGAGTATACCCGAACTAACCTAAACAGCTAAATTAGTTTAGAGTTCGATTTCGCGCTAAATTATTTGACCAATTTATATGCATTCCTTCCAACCAGGATGTGTGAAGTTTTAGAGCAAAAAGATGGCTCAACACACTATAAAATATTTTTGCAAGTTAAGTAAAGTTTGTTGTAAAAAGAATCAGAATTCTCATTTTTTTTTTCATTAAAGTATCCTATTCAAGTGGCTCAAAATTAGGATCATGCATTTTATCATTTTTTGGTAAATAATTTTTGTCTTACTTCTCTCTCTCTCTCTCTCTCTCTCTCTCTCTCTCTCTCTCTCTCTCTCTCTCTCTCTCTCTAAAAGAAAAATTAAGTCCGCAGGCATGCTGAGTTTGGGAACAGTGAGCAATCGAGAACAAACTTAAGGGGGTGTCCCATTCAAGTGGCGAGGAGTATGTGAACCGTCCGTATATTTTTCAGTGATATTGACTTCTAAAAAAAAAAAAAAATTATACAAAATTTCAAAAGTGGAGGGTGGTTCGTATGGGGCTACCTCAAAATATATGCGCGCCATGTCAACATATGTAGATACTCTATTAAACTGCAACAAAAATAGGTCTATGTGCCAACTTACAACTGGAACTCACAAAAAATGCGCAACAACATTCAAACAGACAAATGGAAATAGCTAGATCGACTCGTCTCGTCAAGCTGATCAAGAATATATAATTTCTTGGGTCTAGGATGATGCCTCCTTTAATGTGTTACAAACTTTCAGAGAAACACTATTTGTGAATGGTATAACAAGTAAGAGCAACAATTAAGGTGCCCCTACTATATTATACCCTGCACAAAGATAAGGAATATGTTTGATACAAATTAATGAGACTGTTTATACCATAAAATAACTAAAAATATAACCACACTTAAAACATGGTTCCGCCGAAACATCATGGAACTTTAGTGTGCTGCGCTGTAAAGTCGACTCAAATGGCATGATGAAATGAAATTTGTTATAAACGAGCCCATCATTTGAAGCATTACTGAGAAATGCAACAAAAAAAATTGTAAACATTTCGAATTTTTGTTGTTGTTGTTGTTGTTGTTGTTGTTGTCAAATTTAGTCCCTTAGTAGGAACATAAATAAATTACTTTCTTACCGGTTTGGATACCCACACCCTTCCCGTGTGTAACACTAGGTCACTATGAACAAATTTGTGTACATTAAATACTGCATTTGGTGGGCAAAACAATTTGTTCGCGTTAGACTCTGCATAATTTTACAATTTTCATGCAGAAAATTGGACGATATTTTTAAAAAGCAATAAAGCCATTTTCTTCTTTGCGGTAAAATGATTGTGATGAAAGAAGTTTTTAAATAAACATAGAGTCACACAATATATACTTTATAGGGTCTATGATACCTTGCAAACTGATAAAATCATTTCACATCATTTAAATATGTGTATAGTATAGAAAGCATATATTGCTACATTCAAATAGTTAACCGCTTTACAAGCTTATATTTGCATTACATGTTTTAGTTCTATGAATTTCTTATACCTTAATAGTTAAATTTTCAACAATTTTGTTCAAAAAGCATTGTTCGAATTTTCTTTAAACCTTGTCTTTCGTGTACTGGTTGTATTAACTCACGCAGCACATGGAAAAGTCATTATGTGTGGATATTTATATTGAAACACTGCATAATTTAGTATGTATTCATTTATTTTTTCCGTTGTCGTTGTGTGGCAGTGTTCTGTTCTTGTAACTCAGTTTATTTGGCTTTTTCGCATTAAAACAAAAAAAAAAAAAAAAAAAAATAAATATTTATATTGTTCTCCATTGATTTATTTATTGACGTTAAACACAAAAAGGTCAGCAAAAAAATTATGCAATCAAGAAAAAACGTTAAATTGGGTCGTATCGAAGTTTTAACACCATTCACATGAAGTTTGAAGCTGTGCATTTAGCAGGAATTCGTAAAATGTAACAACCTTAGCATGGGATGTAAGTTTGTTGGAGCCTACCCTTAAGTGAGCGTGAGACGGCCCTTGCTAATTATGCGACGTGCATGTCCATATGAAGCCAAATGTCAAATTGATTCTGGGTAGTGGGTTTGTATGGGGTTGCCCCTAAAATGGATCTACTTTTTTCATATGTGAGGCATGCGTCCATATGATGCCACTACATTAAATTTTATGTTGATATTTACTGCAAAAAGAAAGTTTTCATACAAAATTGAAAAACTGGGCCGTAACTTTCTATGAAGGCTACCCAAAAAAGTGGGCGTGATACGCCCTTTAACATTCATGTGAAGCATCTCTCCATAAGAAGCCGCCATGTCAAATTTCACAGATATTAACTGCAATAAAAACGGTTTCCATACAAAAACACAAATGTGCGTGTGTGGTTTGTATGGTGGCTACCTAAAAAAGTAGGGGCGATCACACTCAATATATCGTTGACATGTGAAGAGTATCTTCATAAAAAACCGCAATGTCCATTTTTAAGGTGATATGCACAGCAATAAAAAAAATGTTCATACAAAAAGTCGAAAGTGGCGAGGGACTGGTTTATTTGGGGGCTACCCCAAAAAGTAGGCGTGGCATGTCAGTTTTGACGCTCTACTAAATTGCAACAAAAAAACTATGTGCCGGCTTACAACCGAATATCTTAAAAATTGGTGGTCAAAAAATGCGCGACAACATACAGACAGTAGGACATGGCTAGATCGACTCGGCTCATCGAGTTGATCAAGAATATATATACTTTACGGGGTCTACGATGCCCACTTTAATGCGTTACAAACTTTCAGACAAACTGATAATATTATTTGACACTATGAGTGCATGGTATAATAAGTAGCCAAACTGAATTTCAGCCAGATATTTCAAAAATTGATTTAAAAAAAAAAAACAAGAAAAAGCGTTAACTTCGGTTAAACCGAAGCTCTAATACCATTCACACAAAATTTTAAATATTATTGTAAAACATAAAAGTGCGGCTTTAAATAGGGACTACCCGAAAAATGGGGGTACACGTCCATTAGTAGATGTGTATGAAGTGAAGTAAATATTTTTTCATAAAAAACACAAAACTGCACGGTGGGTCTGTATGGGGGTTACCCCAAAAAGTGGGCGGGCCACGCCTATTGTACATATACGTTAAGAGGCTGTCTCTTTAAAGGCACCGCATTGCATTTCAACCTAATATTGACTTTAACAGAGAAGTTTTCATAAAAAGTCGACCACTAGAAGTTACCATATCAATTATTAAGTTGATATTGACTACAATGAAAAAGTTTTTCATACAAAAAGTCAAAAGTGGGCGGTGGATTTGTATGGGGGCTACCCCAAAAAGTGGGCGTGGCGGGACAATCTTGACACTCTATTAAACTGCAATAAAAAGTAGTGTATGTGCAAAATTTCAAATAGTATTAAAATTGGTTCCCAAAAAATGCGCAACAACATACAGACGGACATGGCTAAATCGATTCGTCTCGTCGAGCTGATCAAGAATATATATACTTTATGGGGTCTACGATGTCTTCTTTAATGCGTTACAAACGTCCAGACAAACTGATAATATTATTTCACACTATGTGTGAATGGTATAAAAAGGAAATAAACTTCATTCTGATGAACAAACATTTTTATTATTTCAAAGTGTGGATATCTGCGTATGAACAGCTGCTAGGAAGGCAAAAACGAAAAAGTTTTTTGGATCGTATTGTGACTGACGTTAAAGCCCCAAACTACAAAAAATTATAAGAAAAGCCCTACCATTCAGGAACATCGACGCAAGATCATGCTCCTTATTTTGTGGGATCAGTTAGATGTGGTGCATTATGAGCTGCTTAACCATCACTGGAGATCGCTACTAGACTATGGCGCAAACACACACGATTCTTTAAAAAATGTTGCAAACGAACCAAACAAGTTCCAACAAGTTGTGGTGAACTAGTTCGACACAAATAAGCAAAACAAATAGAGAAGTCTTACGATTGAATTATTCTTCAATATTGCTGGGATTGTCCGTCTATTTTTCATTCGTCTATTGACGATCTGTTTTCCACTCTACAAGCAATCCGCCAATGCATATACACACAGTATTTGCTTTGATTTGTTTGGTCAAACGAAAATAGACGGAAACGAAGCAAAGCTTAATCGGTACCCATTACAACAATACGAGCAGAGATATAGTTATTTTTTTAGCATGACAACACCCGATATACCATATACTCGATTCAATAAAATGTATATAATTTTTTGTAACTGCAACATCAACTTTTGGTTCTTTAATTATTTTACCTGCGTACCTTGACAAAAAATTCGAAGTCGATCAAAATATTAATTTAATATGTATTTTCTATTTCTATTTCTGTTTCGATTATTATTCATTCTTGTGTGTGTGTGCTTCAAAATTTGTATTTAAACATGTTTTTTCTATATTCTATCTTTTGTAGATGATAATCGTACTCTGGGAAACGCTTGATAAGAAACAAATAGTATTTGCTTATTTAGACTTTGATAAGACACATGTAGGCGGCATTGACGGTGTTGTATCGCTTCAAATGCATTGCGACACGTCGGATTCGACAATGATGATTCTAACTATTCAGAATCAAACTATTTCCAATTAAACATGTACGCGAGAATCTTTCTGATTAGACGACGATGACAAAGAGTTGTGTTGAGCAAAACAAACATGCTATGAGCACAAATGACATTGAAATGACACGCAGCAATTGATTAGAAATTTTCTGATTCCATTTATAAGCTTGCTTTCAGTTTTTACACTGGAAAAAAAATCGAGTAAGTCGTATTTGAATTGATCCAAAGTGGTAGCATCAATATGGTCAGTACGTATTTTATCAAACAAACTTTGCTTGGAATTCGATGAAATTTCAGAAAATATTTGAAGAGCTTAAATCAAAATTTCATATTGGGGGAGATTTTAATGGAAGAACTGTTGCTACGAAATGTGTACGGTGTTGCAGATTTTGCTACGCCTGGGCAGCGTCCCATATGTGCTGCAATTCCTCGCATGTATCACATGAGGTGCTCGATTTCGTAAGGCGTAAGAGAGGACTTAGTCAACGTTTCATGCGACACCGCAATCAATTATGACTGCTGCTATTTAAAATTACCATTCAGAATGAATAGTGATTTCTTCGATGAATTGCTGCGTAATGAAAATATCACGAAGGGAAACATATAGACAATCATATGTATCCGTATGTACGGGTTATTGTTTAAAACATGATGATGAATTTAAAAACACAATAACAACAACAACAAAATGATCTTGGCACATCAATTAACTGCGGCAGACTCTATGTTACTCATCAACTCGACGAATTAAAGATTAAATTAAAAGCTGTGTTTCGAAACTAAGGTCCTTTAAGATTTTCACATAGAAAAAAGCGTTTATTCTCAGTGAATGAAGCAGTTTTTGTTCTCACTTATTGCACTTTTTGTTCTCACTTATTGCACTTTTTGTTCTCACTTATTGCACTTTTTGCTATTGCATTGCACTGAGCGTACAAACATGCCTCTATCTTAATGATGATTATACAAATATTGTGATCTTACTTTGGAACACATCTCACACTTTTCACACTCATTTACCCTTCCTAAACTTGGGCATTTTGAAAACGAAGAAATTGAATTGCGCATAATAAAACAATAATGGAACAATTCACTTTATTTAATAAAGCTATAAAAACTATTGAGCATCGCTTGAAATAGTCAATTAAAGGTTTAAGCAAGTATTTGCTAAGAACAGCACTTATAAGTAATTTTTTAGTGTTGTAAGATGTTTTGTTAAAAAACGCTTGTTAGTATATACCTTATTGAACTTATCTGCGCTACTACAATCCATACTGACGCGATACATGCAGCTCAAGCTAATTATCAGACTATGGAAATGCTTTCAGTAATTTTAGTTTAGTAAAGTACTTCAACTGCTTTCAAGTCACCATCTTATAGTGTTAAAAAACTATACTATATTACAAAAAAAAAAAAAAAAAAAAAAAAAAACAAGAAAAAAAGAAAAAAAGTTCACTTCTGTTGAGCCGAAGCTCTAATACCATTCACACGAAACTTTAAATAGTATTGTAATACATAAATAGGGGCTACCCCAAAAAGTGGGTTGTACACGCTCACTAGTAGATGTGTAAGAAGCGATGTAGTAGATGTGTAAGATGCCGTCATGTCGAATTTCCAGGTTGATATTTATGTTTTCCATAAAAATGCATAAAAGTGAACTGTGGGTTTATATGGGACTACCTCAAAATGTGGGCGGGACACGCCCCTTTGTATATGTATATGAAGCGGTTGTCCATTAAAATCCACAAAATCAAATTTCAAGCTAATATTGATTTAATGAAGGATTTTTTTCATAAAAAACACAAAATTGCACGGTGGGTTTGTATGGGGGTTACCTCAAAAAGTGGGCGGGCCACGCCCAATTGTCTATGTATGTCAAGCGGCTGTCTCTTAAAAGGCACCATATCGCATTTCAACCTAATACTGACTTTATTAAACAAGTTTTTCTTACAAAAAGTCAAAAGTGGAACATATGTTTGTATGGGAGCTACCCCAAATAGTGGGCGGGCTACGCCCGTTTGTCTATGTATGTTAAGCGGCTGACCATAAAAAGGCACCACATTTCATTTCAACCTAATATTGACTTTAATGAGGAAGTTTTCTTACAAAAAGATAAAAGTGGGCAGTAGGTTTGTATGGGAGCTACCCCAAATAGTGTGCAGGTCCCACCCATTAATCTATATGTTAAGCATCCGTCTTCTTTAAGTTACTATATCAATTATTATGTAGATATTGACTACAATAAAAATGTTTTTCATACAAAAAGTCAAAAGTGGGCGCTGAGTTTGTATGGGGGCTTCCCCAAAAAGTGGGCGTGGCGGGTCAATCTTGACACTCTATTCAACTTCAATAAAAAGTAGTGTACGCGCAAAATTTCAACTGGATGGCATACAAATTGGTATCCAAAAAATGCGCAACAACATGCTACATCGATTCGCCTCGTCGAGCTGATCAAGAATATATATACTTTATGGGGTCTACGATGGCTCCTTTATTGCGTTACAAACTTTCAGACAAACTGATAATGACATTTCCCACCATGTGTGAATGGCATAAAAAAAGCTTAATATTTTCCGACTATTTTCAAAGCTTTCAATCAAAACATAACAATTAGATACGCGATAGAATATGTTGTATGCAGAACATAACTATTTTTTAAATTTATTAATAATAAAAAATATTTATCGCATATTATAAGTGTACGCAGAATACAATTAAACTAATTTGAGATATGTACTCTCGCAATCAGCACTAAAAATTCAGGCTCAATTTACAGCACACTGGAACAAGGTCTACCTCGAAAGTGTTGTAAAGTGTTAAACAACATCAACCTAAATCGACAGCCGACAGCGTTATCGTGATGTCGTTTGTATGACGAGGAAAAATGCCATTCGCATGCAAAGAGCGAATTAGGTAAAAAACAAAATAAATTTGCTATATTTTTTTTCTGTAAAGAAGTGAATTTTTTCGCGGTGTACACAAAAGTTAATTAAAATTCAACCAAAGCAATTCTTTATGGCGTTTCATTATTCCACTGTTGTTTTAGCGTGTATGTAAAATAAACAATAATAATAAACTAAAGAATTAAAAGTTTACATTGTTGTTGGAGAGAAAGTTGAAAATTTTATACACTTCACATGTAAAGAACTATAAAGAAGCAACAGAAATATAGATGAACTAGCTGGGCCCGCGTGACGTTGTACGCACCCATTTATACAAAAAGACGAACACACAAAGAATCAAGGAGGTGGACACATTGATTGGGCTTTGATACTGTTAACAAGAGTATACTTTGGCTTCGAATTTAAACACTTTCAGTGAGAATAACCTTTTCAAACTATGTGTGAAAGTTATAATAAATTGGCATTCAAATAAATGCTGGTCCATATTTTATTGAATTTTCTGTTTTCGAATATGCATCGATCGTTCATCTTCACAAAATAAACATATTTTATGTTATTTATAAATATGGTGTTGGAATTAATTTTAAAGGATTCATAAGAGATGGCCTCACTATCACTAAATCGAATCGGGTAAACGTGCGAATATATTCATGTGAAAGCTTACTTCATAAGCATCTATTTTCAGTATGTGTCATTTCATTTTTTTTTTTTTTGCTCTGTGAACAAGTCGACTTTTGTTCCAACAAAACGCAATTTGCGGGAAGTTTGGCTTTTGTGCTTTCATTTGAAGAATAAAGCAGCTGAAGCCCATCGTACGCTTTGTGAGGGGACTATGCTTCATCGATTTCAACTTGTGAGTTCTGGTTTCGTCGGTTTAAAAGTGGTGATTTTGATACAGAGGAAAAAGAACGTCCGGGCCAGCCCAAATAGTTTGAAGATGAAGAATTGGAAGCATTACTCGACGAAGATCCGTGTCAAACCCTTCAAGAATTGTCAGAATCATAGGGAGTTGACTTGTCAACAGTTGGCAACCGCGTCAAAGCCATGGGAATGATTCAAAAGCAAGGAAATGGGGTGCCGTACAAATTGAAGCCAAGAGACGTCGAAAGGAGATTTTTTCACTGGCGAACAGCTGCTTCAACATCATAAAAGTGGATCCATTACGACAATCCAAAGCGGAAAAATTCATGGGGACCACCCGGCCATGCATCAACATCGACGGCCAAGCCGAATATTCAAGGTGCCAAGCTTATGCTCTGTTTTGGGTGGGATCAGAAAGGTGTTGTGTACTATGAGCTGCTGCAACCTAACCAAACCATCACTGGTGAACGTTACCAACAACAATTGATGCAATTGAGCTGAGCAGTGAAGCAAAAACGGCCGGAATATGCCAAAAGGCATGACAAGGTGGTTTTTCAACATGACAACGCTTGGCCACATGTTGCAAGATCCGTCAAGGAAGCGGATCAATCAGACAATACTTTGAATAATATACATTGTAGCATTTTTTTTTCAAAATAGACGCTTAAAAATTGAAAAAAATCCTTTAAAATTAATTCCAACACCTCAATATCATAGCATAGTCTATATGAACAGTATAAAAATAAAAACGCTTATTAATGAGCGAGTAAATGTGTTAAGGAGGAAGATAGAGAGAGAGAGAAAGCTTACTTATAGCAAACAATGTGGTTGGAATATGAAGTTTACCTACTTGCAGCGTCTTTGTGCCACTTGCCACACTTTAACATACTAAACATGTATCTCACACTTTATACTTTTGTTTGGGGTCTTTTTGTCCTTTCAGTTCCTACCCAGTTACTTCCTTTCGCACTTTACTTTTTTTCCCGCTTCTCACTGTTTTTGCTTCGATTTTTCTTTTCGATTTTCCGATTGTGCACGTAACATGAAATTAAGTAAAATACACGAATTACATTTGCACTTTGCGTGCTCTGCGCCATTTGTTGCAAACGTGACAATCGCTGTCGCCGTCGTTATTTCAAGTCTTTCGTCCAGCACTTCAACAGTCCACTAGTCCGTTTCGCCGATTCACTGTCACCATCTTCTATGCGATACTGTAGTCATTTGGATGTGATTCTCTCTCTTTGAGGCTCTGATTTCATTTTCTTTCGATGTTCAGTTTTCAATCCAACACCAGGCTACATTCTACAATGACGGTTGAACGCGTTCGTTTGCCTTTTTATGGCAGTAGTGCCTGACTGCCACGCCAAATGTTAGCCTACCAGCGAGGCTTGCTTGAACGCTGCCTCTATGTGTCACTGCAGCAGTTGAAGATGGAGGCAACCATACCAATGTCCCTTTTGCAACCACATTTCAATTGGCATGTGCAGTCAGCCAACTTTGTGAAAGATCGTTTGCACGAAACGAAAATGCGCTGCATCGAATTGCGCTGACTATTTTGAATACGTTATCCAATATTGAATGAATCGAGTGATGTTCTAGTCGAATTCGTTTCGTTAAGACAATGATTACACGTCGTTTTGAAACATTTTGCTCCAAAACAGATCTGTTGCAATTGTTGAAAATAATTTGTAATGCAAAAAGAAAAAAGGGGTAACTTTGGTGAAACCGAAGCTTACAATCCTTTACACAAAAATTCAAATTTTTTTTATTTGCGATTAGGACAATAAGTGAATATAAAAAACAACATGTAAAATATTGTGAACTCCTGCTCAGAACAGAGAAAGTCACCCCTTTGGACTTCTGAAGGGGTGATCAAGTGGATTGGAAACCCCTCATGTATAGGTTGTTGTGTCTCAGATTCATATTGGTTGACGTGAGATTCTATCCGTGTTCAATACATATAGATGAACTGTTGGGATTAATATGTCCGATTAATAACCGGGTTTCTGACATAATTTGGTGCAACAACAAATGAACAAAGAAATGTAAATTTTTTTTTTGTAAAACTTAAAAGTGGGTGATGCGTTTCTATAGGGCTATGCCTAAAAGAGGGCGGGCACGCTCATTGCTTTATATGTGTAAGATCTGTCTAAACGAAGCCACCATGTCAAATTTCATGTTTATATTAGTTGTCATGAATATATGGGCGGTATTTTAATATCAAATTACACTTAAGACGTTTTACATTGATATGGATGCACTGAGGACAAAAGTGCGTCTCTATACCGGGTTTACGGAAGAAACCGAAACTCTATTACCATTTACACGAAATTTCAAATCGCATAATAAAACAAAGCGTGTGTGGATTTGTATAGGAGCTACCCCAAAAAGGCGGAGACACGCTCAATAGTATATGTACCCCTCAGGTTCAGAAGTAACCACCATACCACCAGCAAGATATTGACTTAAATAAAACAAGTTTTTCATACAAAATCACAAAAGTGAGCGGTTGGCTTAAATGGGGGCTAACTAAAAATGTGGGCGGAACACGACCATTAGTAAATTTATATGAAT
Organism: Leucophenga montana; assembly: GCA_035044765.1. Lineage (NCBI taxonomy): Eukaryota > Metazoa > Arthropoda > Insecta > Diptera > Drosophilidae > Leucophenga > Leucophenga montana. The sequence goes on from JAWNNQ010001609.1 coordinate 83,256, forward strand.
CGGCCATCCATAAGAAACCACCACATCAATTTTCAGCAGATATTCACTTAAATAAATAAGTTTTTCATATAGAAAGTCAAAAGTGGGCGGGTGGTTTGTATGAGTGCTACGCTAAAAAGTGGGCGTGGCGGGACAATCTTGACACTCTATTAAACTGCAATAAAAATAAGTGTATGTGTCAATCTTTAGGTGCATGCCATAATAATTAGCTCCCAAAAAAATGTATATTCTTGATCACCTCGACGAGACGATCTAGCCATGTCCATCTGTTTGCATGTTGTTGTGCATGTTTTGGGCACAAATTTTTTATCATTTCAGGCAAAATAAACTGGACATTTGACATGGTGGCTTCATATAGACTGACGCTTCGCCTAATTATCAAGGGTCGTCCCACGCCCATTTTTAGGGGTAGGCCCCTACTAACTTACATTTCACGTTTAGGTTGTAAAATTTTACAAAACATTTTATTTTACGCCTACTAAGCGCCCAGTTTGAAACGTCATGTGAATAGTATTAAAACTTCGGTACCCCCGAAGTTAAAATTTTTTCTTCTTTTCAATGCGAAGTACATGGAGCAAATGAGTAAATTTTAAGTAAATGAAAGAACTAATTAAAAATTTACAAGAAATATGAGCTTACATGTAAAAACTTTGCATCCATCTCTACAAGTGTGCCGCAATCCTTCTCATTTACATAAGCACATTCTCACTAGTCCTAGACGTGCGCATTAAGTTTGGTTTGCGCACTATATATTTTTCCATGTTGGAAAAGCTATTTAGTTAGTGACTAAACAAATACAAATTCGACATAGTTTAATTAAAAGATACAATAAAACAACGACTCACGAGATAACTAGCTCGAATGAATCATACTTGGTCAGTGTTAACAAAGCACTTCCTATGTCGCATTATCTTTCCTTATATGCCACCGACTCAGTGTCTCTCCTCATAAGCACACGCTCATCCTTTGTTCGTCGCAAGCTTCCTACATGCAATTGCCAATTGTTCTCATATACAAATTTTTTACCTCTCGCCTATGGTACTTGCCCACTCACTTAGCATTCATAGGAAGCTCTTTGTTTGATTTTTAAAAATTAAAAATTATAATTCTATGTACGAGTATAAAGGCTTATTTGCAGTTCACTTGTTCATACAATTTTTTACTCGCCGCGAGAAGATAAAATAGAGAGAAATATTATTTAAATCGAGAAAAAACTTTAACGTGGTTTGTATGCAGGCTACTCCAAAAAGGGAGGGGGATCACACTAATCGCTATATTTACGAGGTGTCCGTCCGTCAGAAGCAACCATATACATTTTTAAGTTGATATTGGGGTTTTTATGGGGGCTACCAATACTACTACTTCACTATAGATTCTTGGAAAGGCTGCATGGCTGTGTAACAAATCTATACATCTACACAGATAAATAAAATTGGAGTGTTTGTAATATTAAAATAACCGCTTTTTACCAAATGCATATGGATACATATACCAAAATAAATTTTTTTACAATTTTTGTCTGTCAATCTGTTTGTTCCGGCTAATCTCTGAAACGGCTGGACCGATTTTGACGGGACTTTCACTGACAGATAGCTGATGTAATAAGGAGTAACTTAGGCTACTTTTATTTAAGAAATTTTATTTATTTTCATTAATTTTTTATTAATTTCTATTAATACACATATGTGTATATTCTACCATTCGCGTATGCTAGTGACTAAGCTGTATTATCTCTCTCTTCTTTGGCATTGCCGGCATCAAACACAATAACAATAACAACAACAGTTACAGCAACATCAGCCACAAGTACAACAACAACAAGAACGTATATGACGATAGAGTACAGCAACAACAACAACAACAAAAATATCGTATATGACGGTAGAGTAGTGTGGACGTACGAACCATAGCACAAAGAGGAGACAAAGGATGGGGAAACTATATGACGATAGAGTACAGCAACAACAACAACAACAAAAATATCGTATATGACGATAGAGTAGTGTGGACGTACGAACCATAGCACAAAGAGGAGACAAAGGATGGGGAAACTATCGCGGGGATCCATCTAGTCTAGAGTAACATAAAAAGTAGGTACGATGTCACCTGTTTGTCAAAACATGACTTAAGATAAGATTGCTTGACTTTTGGAAAGAAACTTTTTTCCGTGGCTGGACAGTATTGCATCGGTTTATTAATTAAATGGTACCAAGCGACTCAGAGCATGGGAGATATACGTATTGCATGCAAGAAAAATTTGAACAAGAGTAGTGTCTTGTTCGATTATTTTGAATTTTTAATATTTTATCACTGAAGACATTTAGAGTGCATTTCAAAAAAAAAAAAGACAACAAAAATCGTTAGCTTTGATAAAACCGATTAATTAATAAAAATAATGCCCTTCACACTAAATTTGAAATTGTATAGCAGTTATATATTTTAACTAAGGAATAAAATTTGCGTTTGTACAGGATTTATCCAAAAATACATTTATTTAATTTTTATTTTAAGTCGATTACCGTAAAAAGTTTTTATAAATGATCCTTTAAGTGGATTGTGGGTTTCTATGTGGCTATCTCTAATACGTTTTTCTCATAAAAACTCAAAAGCAGGTGGGTTCGTCCGGAGATTACCACAAAGTGGGCGTGGCATGCTAAAATGGGTAGTCTTTGAGGATTGGACAAAAATAAGTCTCTATACCTGATTTAAGCGAGATATCTCTCAATCGTGATCACAATTGATGTATTTCTTCAATGCTTTACAAACTTTCAGACAAATTTATTCTACCGCTTCCACATATAAAAAAATAAGAATAAAAATAAAAAATACTGATTTAATTGAATGCGATCTTCTATTTGTACTGTATGTATTGCTTTTGGTTGGGGACTAGTTAGTCACCCTGCATAACCCAATTTAACTTAACTTTTTGTACAAAACAATTAATGAGTATACGAATAATTTGGCATACTTTACAATTTCTAACTTTAATAAGCATTTAGAAGGTTTGAAATTTTTTAATTTCATTTTTCTGTTACTTTTACTGAAGGGCAGAAGTTTATTATAGACACATGCGAACGCTGGTAAAGTGCTGCACTAGTAACATCAGTACAAGATGCATGCATTGACTCTTGAATGGAGCAAGTAGAGCACATCAGTTGTAACAACGATGACGAAGAGAACAAGAAGGATGGGTAAAAGGACGACAAAACGACGCACGTCCATTACGAGCGCAACATGAGCTACGAAAACAACGTCGATGTCTAAAAGGACGTCGAGTACGTGCACACCCACATATGCATACATCCTTAAACATGCAGTCGTGTATAGTTGCAAGTACAATAGCTCGCAATGTCGATTTATGTCGTTTTAATGCAGACTGTTGTTATATAGGTAGCTAGGCAGGTGGGTTCTATCACTGTGGATGATAGTCCACGCAAGTGACGAGAGCTCAAATCGGTGTGGCTGCAGCATTATTATGTTTCGTATTATACGCGCAATAATGAAGATTTTACTCATAAATCCAATCGAGACGTGTTATATACTTACCATTAAAAAGGTATTGAAACGATCATTCAGAAAATGTTCAAACATACAAATTCGAATCACCTCAATCCAAAAAATATGGGGTTGAAAATACTCACTCTCAAGATATTTTGCGGCTCATATGGGACATATTGCCCAAAATTTTTCTTTTAAGTAAAAAAAAACAAACAAACAAAGAAAGAACGTTACAGAGATACTCTGTACATTGTTTAAGGGTCTTTATATGAGCCATAGCTTATATTCTTCAGTAGTCCGATCTGGATTTATGCGGATTAGAATTAATTAAAAATGATTGGTATAATAAAAACAAATAAATTTCCATACAAAAACTCAAAAAGGAGAGCAGATTTGCATGGGGCTACCATAAAAGTGGCACGATCTAGGCCTAACGGAATATTTTGTATGGATTGACGTTAGCTAGCCAAATTTTATTATACCATTCACACACAGTGTGAAATGGTATTATCAGTTTGTTTGAAAGTTTGTAACGCATTAAAGCAGCCATCGTTGAGCCCATGAAGTATATATATTCTTGATCAGCTCGACGAGACGAATCGATCTAGCCATGTCCGACTGTCTGTATGTTGTTGCGCATTTTTTGGGGACCAATTTTTATGCTATCCAGATGAAATTTTGCACATATACTTCTTTTTATTGTAGTTTAATAGAGTATTAAGATTGACCTGCCACGCCCACTATTTGGGGTAGCTCCCATACAAACCTACTGCCCACTTTTTACTTTTTGTAAGAAAACTTATTTATTAAAGTCTATATTAGGTTGAAATGCAATGTGGTGCATTTCTATGATCAGCCGCTTAACATACATAGACTGACGGGCGTGGCCCGCCCACTATTTGGGGTAGCCCCCATACAAACCTATGGTCCACTTTTGACTTTTTGTAAGAAAAACTTTTTTATTAAAGTCAATATTAGGTTGAAATGCGATACGGTGCCTTTTAAGAGACAGCCGCTAAACATATATAAACAATTGGGCGTCGCCCGCCCACTTTTTGAGGTAGCCCCCATACAAACCCACCGTTCAATTTTGTGTTTTTTATGAAAAAATCCTTCATTTAGATCAATATTAGCTTGCAATTTGATTTTGTGGCTTTTAATGGACAACCGCTTTATACACATATTCAAAGGGGCGTGTCCCGCCCACTTTTTGAGGTAGTCCCATATAAACCCACAGTTCACTTTTATGCATTTGTATGGAAAACGTCAATATCAACTTGAAATTCGATATGGGGCATCTTACACATCGACTACATCGCTTCGTACACATCTACTAGTGAGCGTGTACCACCCCTATTTAAACCCCCACTTTTATGTATTACAATACTATTTAAAGTTTCGTGTGAATGGTATTAGAGCTTCGGTTCAACCGAAGTTAACGTTTTTTCTTGTTTTTAGCTCAATTAAGAACAAAAAATCAAAAAAATTTCTTACAAAAACTTAAAAAATGAGGACAAGTTTGTATGGAGGCTACCCCTTGCAGTGACCCTCTCTGGACCTATGCGATATATATCATTCATATTTACGCTACCAGATTTGATAGGGCGCTACCCTTTAAAGAGGGGTTGGTATGTTTATTTTATACTGAAGAGGAAAAGGAGAATACGAAAATTTGAAGTCTATATCTCTTATAGTATCCGAAATCTGTTCGTTCATACAGGTGATCGAACGTACATGTCCATATCGATTCGTCTCCCAACGCTAATCAAGAATACTTTATAGGGTCTGTCACGCTTCCTTCTGCCTGTTACATAAAATTGCACAAACTTAATACACAATGTTACCCTATGGGCAAGAATATTACATATGTTAAAAGGGTAATTTACGTTTCTTTAAATGTATGTAACAGCCTTAAGAAGGCGTGGTAAATAAAGTATATATATTATTGATCAACATCGTAACTTTAATGTACTTACATAAATACGTATATATTGTCTTCTATATCAAGTTCCCATTGCTTACCTGTAAAAAAAGGGAAAATAGAAAATTAGAGAAAATTTGAAAGAAATCAACCTTAAGCTTTGTGTGGTTTGATAAATTTTAACACATTTTATAATGGTACGTACACATGTTCCCAAAGAAGGTTGACATGATCAGCCATTTTGCATTTTTAGTTTGTATTTGGCAGATATAAATGAATCAAAGAATCTGTATAACATTTTGTATGAAAAATAAAATTAAGTGCTCCAAGGAACTTAAAATATTGACTATGGCGAGTTTACTTTAAGCAAAAACAATGTGTATAAGTGGTACAAGCGGTTCAGAGAAGGCCGCGTCAACAACCCATGAAAACGTTGAAGCTGTGAAAAAAAATTGTTATGGAAAATCGCCGAATCACTATTAGAGAAGTTGCGGAGGGCGTTGGCATATCGGTTGTCTTATGACATGCAATTTTTTGTATTGGGCATGAAACGTGTGGCAGCGAAGTTTGTTCTGAAATTGATAAATTTGGAAAAGAACCGTCGCATGAGCATAGTCAGGAACTGTTGAATGCAGTCTTCGACGTTCCAGATTTGCTCAAAAGGGCAATAACTGGTTTCGAAGCATGCGTATATGGCTATGATGTCGAAACCAAAGCCTAATCATCCCACTGAAAGCGGCCAGAAGAGCTAAGACCGAAAAAAGCACCTCATGTTCGGTCAAATGTGAAGGGTTTGCTCATGGTTTTATTTTTTTCGATTACAATGGCGTTAGTTTTTGTCAGAAGGTCGTAGGGTCTATAAGGAATATTACCTTGAAGTTATGCACCGTTTGCGTGAAGCAATACGAAAAAAGCGCCCGGATTTGTTTGTATTCACCGGACTTGGCTCCCTGCGAGTTTTTCTAGTTTCCAAAACTGAAAAGACCCATGAAAGGACGGCGTTTTGCCTCGATTGAGGAGATAAAACCGCACATCTGGAAGAGCTCAAGGTCAGACCAATAAGCGCTTATCAGAAGTGCTTTGAGAGTTGGAAAAATCGCTAGCACAAGTAAATTGTATCTGAGTGGTTAACTTTTTTGAGGAAAATAAAAACGTACTTTTACCCTGCAAAAAATACCCTAAATCACAACAAAACAGAAAAATTAAACAAAAAAAAAAAAAAACATAAATCCAATAATTAATTAAAAAGAAAAGCAAAACAAAACAAGAAGAAACGAAACGAAAGTAATTACAAATCGTATTGTAAAACGTAAACTTGTGAGGTGGGTTTGTATAGGGACCTCCCCCAAAAAATGGGCGGTATACGTATGTTTGTATGAAGAGACTGTATATAAGATGCCACCATATCGAATTTCAAGTTGATATTAACTTAACTAAAGAAGTTTTTCATACAAATGCATAAAAGTGAACGGAGTGTTTGTAAGGGGCTATCTCAAAAAGCGGTTGCGATGCGCCCACTTGTATACATATGTATGTGAAGCAGCCGTTTATAAGAAACCACCATATACAATTTCAGGCTAATATTGACTTTAATGAAGTCGTCTATCATACAAGAACATAAAAGTGGGTGGTGGGTTTGTGTGGGGCTACCCTAAATAGTGGGCGGCACACGCCCAGTAGTCTATGTATGTTAACCCATAAAAAGCCACCACACAAATTTTCAAGCTAATACTGACTTTAATATAGAAGTTTTTCATACAAAAACACAAAAGTGGGCGGTGGGTATGTATGGGGGCTACTTCAAAAAGTGGGCGCGACACGCCAATTAGTCAATATATGTTAAGCGGCTGTCCATAAAAAGAAAAATGTGCATATTCATGTTAAATGGCCGCATTGTGGTCGTGGAAAGTACAAATTATATACTTCATATGCGCATGGTCAGGACGAATTTAATTGTTGAAGTCTTAAGCTCTTATAGTTCCTGAAATCTGTTATCTCATACATCCAAATGGACATAGCTAAATCGTTTCAGTTTCAGATGCTGGTCAAGAATAAATATAAGTACATGTGTACATATACATACATTCACACAATAATTTTTTACCATTATCCCTTTGGGCACATAGTATTAAGACAACTTTTTTCCTAACAAAATTGATACCAGAAGTTTTGAGAATTGCAACTAGGCTTTCGTCACTCAGATTTTACCTCGATAAGAGGTTTTTTTATCATATAGACAACAATTTAAGTGCAGCAGTTGAGAGAAAGTGTGCGAGCCGGAGCGAGATAAATACAGAATGAAAAAATAATACAGAGTCGACAAAAAACGTGCCAAGACATGAGGACAAGAGATACTCACTGACAAGGATACAATAAAAACAATTTAAAATTGGTTCAACTGATGCTTTAATACCCTTCACACGAAATTACAAATCGTATAGCAGCTATCGTATATTTGAACGTGAGATGCATGACGTTGTCAATGTAAAAGGTTTTTGTCTCTAACACCATTCACACGAAATTTTAAATCGAATTGTAAAACATAAAAGTGCGGTTGGTTTATATAGGGGCTACTCCAAAAAGTGGGCGCGACACGCACATTAGTATATGTATATGCAGCGGTCCATAAAAAGCCACCACATCGAATTTCAAGCAAATATTGATTTAAATAAAGAAGTTTTACAACTGGATACCATAAAAATTGGTCCCCAAAATATACGCAACACTCGTCTCATCGAGCTGATCAAGAATATATATACTTTATAGGGTCTACGATGGCTCCTTTAATGCGTTACAAACTTTCAGACAAACTGATAATACCATTTCACACTATGTGTGAATGGCATACAAAAATTGATAGCTTTGGATGGTATCAAAATTTGAATACTGTTCAAACTTGCTCTTTGGTTGGCATCGCTGGAATTTGCTTTAGTTCTTAAATTTTGGAACGTTTGCTTAAATTTATTTTCTTCTGTCCGGTGCCGAAGTTAGTCGAGGTAGTTAAGACGATGACACTTTTCAGCGTCGTTCGCATGTGCCATGGTTCGCGATAGCAGTACAAAAAAATTAGATAATAATTTTCTTAAAATAGAAAAAAGTTCAGTAGAGCTTGAAGAGGGATTAATTTAAGAATTTCATTTCCATTCTTTAACCAAGAATTTGTACTTCGTTTAAGAAAATCCGTATTCACATACTTTTCTCACCATATTCTATCCACCGCTATGGAACAATTCAAGTATGAAAATCCTGTTTTTGTTTTTTTTATCAGTGTAAGTACTACAAAGTACTGTCAAAGTACAGTTGTGCGATATATAAAATAAAGGTAGTGTTGGACAATAAAGTATGGGCGTTAGCAACACAGAGTGTGTGTAAAGCGAGCGAGCAATATATATACCGAAAGTTAGCTGTAAACTCGCATGGGAATAGTACGTCTATGTAATGACGCTGCATTGTACGTTGAAACACACACGTACGTAAAAATGTCTGTTGCTACTGTTGTACTTAGATCTATCTAGGTTTTAGTTTTTATTGTTACTACAGATATTAAACAACAGCAAAATGTTAACAGCAACAGTGTGAACTACATATTTACTGTGTGTGCTACTTAAAATCGGTTTAATATAAGTTAACATTGTTTTCGCTTCGTTCTGTTCCAAACCCCAATGGGTAACAAGGCAGAGAAAAGCAGAAAGAGAAAGAGAGAGAAAGAGAGAAAGTGAGAATAGATTTTAAGTTTTCAACCAAATTTAAGCTGCTTAACATGCGAGAAATCTATGCAAAACTTTTGTCTCTTTCATTTTTCGGTTCCAATTAGACTTATGGAATACGAAAATGTATGCTGCAAAAAATTTTAATTGAAAAGTTTTGCAAGTTTTGGCGAGTTATGTAATTTAGTAATTCTGATATGCAATTGAAATTTGTAATGCTAATTGAATACGCAGCATAGTCAAAATGAACTGTAGGAATGGAAAATAGGAAAATTGAATTTGAACTGCTAAAAAAATGTAGTTGTGGTTGAGTTGATCATAGTTCAATTCTAAAGTATCTGTATACATACAAATTTTTTAACTTGACTGAATCATGCATTTATTCATTTATATGCTCAGCGGAAACCGCTAATATTAGAAAGCTGATTTCAAGACAGTAGTTTTCAAGGGAATAAAAAGGAGGACAAAGCTTGTATGTGGCAACATTTTTTTTTTATCTGATCGTTTTCAAATTTGTTTTGTATACTCTACACCACAAATATTTACATACGTAGTTCTCCGATTTCGGAAAATTCTACCCCAAAGAGGGTACGAGTATAGCAAGAAAAATGTTTTTCAACGATCCTTTTCAAATTTTGTATACTCTACACAGTAAACCATTAAACACGTGATTCGACGTGATTCGACGACCTCTGGAAGAAAAATGGCATTAAAGATTAACTGGACAAACATTTTTCTCCATTCGAGCGTTTTCAAATTCGGTTTGTATACTCTACATAGTAATAAGCGTTTTGTGCGAAACCCCGATTGATTTGCTTGCAGCAAGTTCCTTTTCTTAACTCTGCGACTCCATAAACTGCTTGCAAAGTATAACATGCGCTTACTGTGTGAGTAAAAACGGTTATTCGTGCTTTTGCGCTCAACTGAAATCGATGTCGGAACTTTAAAATTGTCAAACGAACTATTTTCTGGTATTGTTCTTGCATAATCTTGCTATTCCTCATATTAATGTAACACACAAACATTTTTTGCAAATACAGAAAAAGTAAATTTGTTTATAACGTACAGCAAAACGTAAACTATCGATACAGAAAAAAATAATAACCCGTACTTAAAAATGTTGGTCCACATGCAAATTATTCTTTATTGGTACATGGAGATATGAAAGACTTATGCCGTTTATGACAGGGTATCCAGAAAACATTTTTTCTTGAAAAAATATTTGGTTTGTATACTCGTCATGAATTTCCTCTTGGTCAATTCACATCGGACTAGTGTTCGTTCAGTACGCATAGAAGTTCTCCATCAGATTGAACAACATCTGGCCGTGGACGTATTTTCCTCCAAACAATGTTTCTTTTCCTCTGTACCTATTATTTATTTGACGAACATGATACATGATTGATTTGTGTGATACCCGACAAAGCCCACAAGCTGCCAATTTTTAATATCATATGAATTCAAATATCTGTTTAATTATGTGTATAATGTATTTTTGAATGGAACACAAAATATTGATTGCATTTACAATGCCCAGAACTAGGTCCTGAGTGTGTTCGTATTTTTATGAGAATGGCCCGTAAAAATACATTCATTCATTAATATATGTTTTCTTACCAAAAATGTCCATGCCATGCCATTAATTGCGTTCAGAGGAGAGATTCTTTCATACATCATACACTGTCAACATTTAGACTACATATGCTCCAACGAAGACTCTACTGATTGACTTCAGTTTACATCGTCAATTTTCACTGCACTGTCAATTTCTCATGAGTCGTTGCATTACGCGGAACGTGAGGTCGCTGCGGGTTACTATGAATAACTATAGAGGTCTAGCAAATATTCTATTGTACAATAGTTCGTGTTTGTGCATAATACAATTTATGTAATATGAAAAAAAAAAAAAGACACAAATATTATGAGGGCATGAGAGCAAAAGAGATAGGGTAACAGAAAAGAAAGCGAAAAGCGCGCCATTGACTGCTTTGATAGAAATGTCAACTTGACATTAATATCCCAAGATGAGGTCAAAGTGCTCCAACGGCCGAACGAGTAATAACACGAATAAGGAGAAGAAGAGGAATAAAATGTGATAGACTCCGTAGAGTGCAACATTGTTGGCCACTTATGCGTCTATTTTATGAGCTTCCTACTCGTATATATATATTTTACGAGGGTGCTTTGAAAATTTCGTTAAAAAACAACCTATTATATTATGAAAATGAAGCGACATGTTTTTTTTTTTATACTGAACAAAAATTATGTTAGATATTTTCTACAATAAAAAAGTTTTTCATTAAAAAAGTCCATACTGGACGAGGGCTTTGTATGGGCTAAAGACTAATTCTCCGAAAGTGGGCTTCCCCAATATGTGTATAATCTAGTTGAAAGAAAGATGTCTATGTACCAATTTACAACTGGATACCATAAAAATTGGTCCCCAAAAAATGCGCAAGAACATCCAGACGAACACAGCTAGATCTACTCGTCTCGTCGAGCTGATCAAGAAAATATGTACTTACTGGGGCTACGATGCCTCCATTAGTGCGTTACAAATTTTCAGACAAACTGGTAATACCATTTCACACTATGGGCGAATGGTATAAAAAAAAAAAATTATCAAGCCATTGAATATCTGTCTTCTGGAATTTCAGAATTTCCATAACCATAATCTAGTTTAAGTATGAAATTATCTGTATAGACATTATTCATAGAAGGCCACGACAGTTGCCTCACAACTGCTAACAACAAAAAGAACGATACGAGAGCCAAGCTGTGGCGCAGTGCTGGAGTTGATGCAGACTCAGACTGCCAGTCGAACATCGGCCCAAATACGGAAGGCGAAGAAAAGTAGCAGAAGTAGCCCAACAGATGCATACATCGCAAGAACGAATAAACATATTTGTCCAAAGCTAAGCTGCGATAATAGCACTGCAGTCGGTCAATATCTCCTCCAGAAATGTCCATGCGAGCAGGGATGCAGTTGATGCTCTCAGCAACTCAAATGTGCACATCTTCTGGATTCACAGCCACCGCGGCATAGACGGTAATGAAATGACGGACAGCCTAGCAAAAGAAGGCGTCGGACTAACGCCAGAAGTAACAACAGGTGTACAGGTGTCTTTCTACAGATGCTATATAGAAAACTGGAAATGGACTCCTTGACCAAATCTGGAGAGAGGTGAAAGAACATCCCCGCTGGACAAAATCTAAGACAATGTGCAATGAACGTAACAAGAAACTATCGCACTATCTGCTGCAGCTCTAGAGGAGAGACTGCAGATTGTTGTTAGGCATTCTAACAGCCGCTCATGCGGAAAAAAAACTAGGCATTACCAAAAGAGATGGTTGCAAGAAATGCAAGGAAACGGGAGTCACGGAAACTTTCTAACACCTCATCTGCAGCTGTCCAGCAATCGCAAAATCAAGATTAAAATACCTTGACACCATCGAGCTCGTGTCACTGGAAGAGGCGGCTGGTAGGACTCCTAACACATTATTGCCGTTCTCCAAACACACAAAACTTCTGCAGGACTTCAACAGCTGCTGTACGACCTCCATCATCGGCCTCACTAAAAACCATATTGGTCTATGTGTGACCTCTATCAAGGGGTCAGCCGGAGTAGCCGGAGTAGCCTAACCTAACCTAGATTTTTGAATTTTTCTTTTTTGTTGCCATTGTATAGTGAAAACAAAGGCTTTTCAGACTACTCTCATACTTTGACTGTTTGTTCGTTGGATTTGACTGATTCTTTTGTCGTAAGTACATGAGAGCGTGGCATGTATGTTTGTGGGTGGATGACGAGTGAATGTAGCAAGAGAAAATCGCTTAAGTAGCAAGTAGTTGCGCCAGTCAAAAAGCTTCGCGCACCCGCTGCACGCTCTCGATGTCTCGATGCCAATAGTCTGACAAAGAACCCTGTATATTTAGTAGAAATTACGTACTTGAACCGAAGTGAGTCAAATTAAGGCAAATCGAACAAAGAGTGTTTGTCTGCGCTTGCAAAACTTGAACTATTAACTTTTATAGCAAAACTATGGCAATGCACTTACATATACTTATTATACTATGTATACAAGCATAAGTATTGAAAAGGGTGTAAGATGGTATTTCTTCAGTTCGCATTTTTATTGCTGGCGTCCCTAAATGCTTTTGAAAGCGTGCGGTTTTCAATATACATACTACTATATATATTTTTTTCTAATTTTGCAAAGGCACAAACGTGCTTCAGAAATACATACACCATAAAGCACCCGTTTCTGGCTAATGGGAATCGCACTCGTCGTCTATGAAAGGGGCTTAGGTCACTTAAGTGGTTTTCTTACTTAAATTGAGTTTCAAGCAGCGGCTTTATAGTGCTTATAAGTTTGAAGCCTTTGTACACTAAGCACATTATTTATACATTTAAGTAAGTTTAATAAATTGAACTTGATTAAGTTAACTGTACTAGTTTTTTATGCTAAAATTGCTATGAACATATTCAAACAAGGGTTTCACAGTCTCACAGAAATGTCTTTCAGTCCATTTGAAATCACCAGCCATGGTCATGTAAACTGATCAAATCATAAGGTAAACCAAGTTCAATCTAGGGAATTGCGTTTATTGATTTTAATTTTTAATAAATTTTAGTTATTCAATTTGAATTTATGAAAATGTATATTGATTTTCTCGAAACCGACTTTACCCAAAAATGTTTAATAACATCAGAGTTGCGAATAAAAATAAACATTTTTTTCTCCTAACATAAATAATAATAAATAAATTTAGTTTTGGATATTTTTTACATATTCCGGAGTCGTAGAAATTATTAGACAAATTTTCGTCTGGTGATTTGATATTCATCGACAAATTACGTAGGTGTTAGAGCTCTAATACCATTCACACGAACTTTTAAATAGTATTTTAAAACATAAAAATGGGGGGGTTTAAATAGGGACTACCCTAAAAAGTGGGCAGTACATGCCCACGTAGATGTGTATGAAGCGATGTAGTAGATGTAAAAGATGCCGCCATATCGAATTTCTCACAGAAAGTTGATATTGACGTTTTTCATACAAATGCATAAAAGTGAGCTGTGAGTTTATATGGGACTAGGGGGACTAAGTGGGAGGGACACGCCCATTTGTATATGTATATGAAGCGGTTGTCCACTAAAATCCACCAAATCAAATTTCAAGGTGATATTGATTTCAATGAAGAATTTTTTCATAAAAAACACACAATTGCACGATGGGTTTGTATGGGGGATACCCCAAAAAGTAGGCGGAACACGAACATTAGGCTATGCATTTTAAACGGCTCATCATCAAAAGGCACCACATTGCATTTCAACCTTATATTGACTTTAATAAAGAAGTTTTCATACAAAAAGTCAAAAGTGGGCAGTATGTTTGTATGGGGGCTACCCCAAAAGAAGTGTGGTCCTCGCCCGTTAGTCTATGTATGTAAGCGGCTGTTCATAAAAAGGCACCACATCGCATTTCAACCTAATATTGAGTTTAATAACATACAGACGGACAGACAGACAGACGGACATGGCTAGATCGATTCGTCTCGTCGAGCTGATCAAGAATGTATATACTTTATGGGGTCTCCGATGGCTTCTTTAATGCGTTACAAACTTTCAGATAAACTGATAATACCATTTCACACCATGTGTGAATGGTATAAAAAGTGTAGCATTTTAAAGGGTTCATCAATAAATTGTTTAATATTTTTTTAGAAGCTGATAAGAGCGTTTTCGCCTTTGTATTGAAATACATTTATGAAGAAGTCAGTGCAAGCCTGAACAAGGATAAAGCTATAAGCGACAGCAATTGTTTCACGCCTTTGATGATCACGCTTCAAAAATTGCTTAAAAACACTACTTTCATAATTTTTCAAACTAAATGCAGAAAATTTGATGAAGATACAAGTACACTATATTTTATTAATGTATTTATTTTAGAAAATATACAAAATAAAATTATGATTGATATTGGCGAAAAAAAAAACAAGAAAAAAAATTTAATTGGCAACTCTGATATTATTAAAAATTTTTACCTGTCATTGGTTGTTGTTGGCTAAACCGTCCTAGTCGATCAATATACACTTTTATAAGTGCAACTTAAATTATTAAAATGTAGGGAAGATTGGGGAGTTGTTAACCACGTCAATATCCATCATGCTGTGACTGGTAGGAGTATTCCAACTACTGTCACATGTTTCTCTTGACGTGTGCTGATTTTTTCATTGCAACAATCGCATCAATACGCGTTCTTATTGTTTCTGGAATTAACGGGTAAAAAAATCAAACCACAAGTTTTTTTCACTTATTTGTGCTTGTGGTATTTTGTGTCCAGTTTTGCAGCAGATTCCAAAGGTAACTTAGTGAAAAACGTCCAGCTATTACACCTGTGATCATTGCGAATCAGACTAATTCTTTTTCATGTCTTATTTGATTCAAAAAATATCTTAGTTTTCTATAATTTTAAAAAAGAGAAATCATGAGAATATGCCATTCACCCGTTTTTGCCATGGTTTACAACTCCCTCACCAAAACTATGAATGCCTATTTTACACATATCACGCAATCCGCAATATTTTCAATACGATGATGTATTTTTAAATGACTTTTGCTAGTATATTTTAAGAATATTTTTGTGTTTTTCTCCCAATATGCGAATTGTGTGATTTTTATATCATTCACACAAAGTGTGAAATGGTATTATCAGTTTGTCTGAAAGTTTGTAACGCATTAAAGGAGCGATCGTAGACCACATAAAGTATATATATTCTTGATCAGCTCGACGAGACGAATCTATCTAGCCATGTCCGTCTGTCTGTCTGTCCGTCTGTATGTTGTTGCGCATTTTTTGGGGACCAATTTTAATGGTATCCAGTTGAAATTTTGCACATATACTTCTTTTTTTTGTAGTTTAATAGAGTACCAAGATTGACCTGCTACGCAAACTATTTTGGGTAGCTACCATAAAAACCTACTGCCCATTTTTGACTTTTTGTAAGAAAAACTTTTTTATTAAAGTCATTATTAGGTTGAAATACGATATGGTGCCTTTTAAGAGACAGCCCCTAAACATACATAGACAATTGGGCGTGGCCCGTCCACTTTTTGAGGCAGCCCCTATACAAACCCAATGTGCAATTTTGTGTTTTTTTTAATGAAAAAATCCTTCATTTGGATCAATATTAGCTTCCAATTTGATTTTGTGGATTTTAATGGACAACCGCTTCATACACATATACAAAGGGGCGTGTCCTGCCCACTTTTTGAGGTAGTCCCATATAAACCCACAGTTCACTTTTATGCATTTGTATGGAAAACGTCAATATCAACTTCAAATTCGATATGGCGGCATCTTACACAACTACTACATCGCTTCATACACATCTACTAGTGAGCGTGTACCACCCACTTTTTGGGATAGCCCTAATTTAAACCGCCACTTTTATGTATTACAATACTATTTAAAGTTTCGTGTGAATGGTATTAGAGCTTCGGTTCAACCGAAGTTAACGTTTTTTCTTGTTTTTTAAATAAAATATATCGAAAGCTTGACTTTTTTCCTACGAAAATATGTAAAACCGAAAATGGGATTGAAAGAATTGATATAGTTTTAGAAGGTTTCATGCGTTTCACAGTATTTATTTAAGTTACAATTACTATTTGAAAGTAAAATATTAATAATTTATAAACTATATTTTTTTTTTTTGAAACTATAAATTTCTATAATGATGATGAAAATGGCCCTATGCTACCTGGCATGAAAGATTTTGTTTCTGTTAAATTAAACGATGGTTCTCGAGAACAAGTTCAGAAAAGATTATTTTTATGCAATCTGTCTGAATTATACTCCTCTTTTCAACATAAATACCCTGAAGTTAAAATTAGCCTTTCAAAATTCTCACAGTTGAGACCAAGTAATTGGGTACTTGCCGAATCAAGTGGCACTCACACGGTTTGCGTATGTTTTTATCACGAAAATGTAAATCTTATGTTACATGCCCTAAGAATACATGATCTGACCCGTAATACTGATTCTCCGATACTTGTATGCGATAATTGTATGCGTTAATGCTATTTCGGATTGCTATTTGGATGAATGTGAATTATGTCCTGGTACAGGCCCATTCAAAGATTTTCTATTTGGGCTAACCAATCGAAAGCTATAACATTTTTGGCGGTATCACTTGGCAAATTTTGATCTAGACATAATATTATTGCAGTGAAATAGAGTATCCATATTGGCAAGCAACACTCACTTTTTAAGGTAACCATGTAAACCACTCGACTAGTTCTAACTTATTCATATCAACGCGTATAATATCGCATACAAACTATCTGCCCACTTTTGTACTTGTCTAATTAGAAGTTTTTGGTTGCAATTAATACAATATATAGGTATATACTTTATAAAATGTGTGTCGCAAAAGAAACAGGGCTGTTTCTGGTGGTGCCACCTATTGGTAGGTAAATCCTTCACTGACATCTTGTAAACATTTTATGACAATCGGACTACTACAAGCGAAGTTATCGCGCTAAAAGTGACAGCATCTTTTGGGCATCGGTCGAAAAATTAATCTCGAACAAAGAGCAAATATTATGTTCTGTTTTAAACTTGGTAAAACATTCACCGCAACGTTCCAAATGATGAAACAAGTTTATGGTGACAATTGTCTATCCCGTAGCAATGTTCACGAGTGGTTTAATAGGTGGCGCCACCAGAAACAGCTATTTTTAAAAAGTCCTGCTTCTTTTGCGAAACACTTTGTAGGGTCTACCACGCCTCCATCTGCTTCTTACATACATTCGTGCAAACTTATTATACCCTTGTACCTTGGGGTATAGGGTATAAAAGTGTAAGAGGTAGGTTTCTAACTTTTTAAAATTGAAATTTGTAAACCAGAGTATTTTATGACAGAAGAAGACGATTTTCATAATTTAAGTGTATCTAAAAAGATCCATACATATTTCACCTCCATATTTTTACTTACAAAGTACTATTACACAAATATCATACATTAACTGAGGCTCGAACATGGAGCCCTTCTGCTGCAACAACGCACACGAGCGTGGTATCTTAGCAAAAGGCGCCACGCTGACTGACTTATATAAGTATAAGACTCGTGTATATATTATATATATGTATGTACGAGTAATTATAATAGTCCATGGCAAAAGAGCGTATTGCTTACCATTGGTAGTTCGTAATTAAAATAAATACTCACTGTTTCAAATACTTATTCAATTTCGACAAGAAGAACAGCTGAAGTTGAACAATTTTAGTGTCAAAATATCTAAAAACTTTACACAAGCTGACCTTGAACTTTCAAATTTTTTTTTTTATTTTTATGCAAGGCCTAGTTCACCACTCTCCAATGTTGTTGCAGCTTTCGGGGACAATATTTAACAGATTTCAAATTTAATTTAAAGAAGTAAGTAAGAAACTTGGCAAACAATTTCCTGTTAGCTTTCTTTGCTTCTATATTTTATTCATTCGTGAAGCTTAAAATCTTCGCTGCAAAATGAATAGAGGCATACTGTGATGTGCTGTTTAGGTTGACCCTTGAGCTAAAGCAGCAGTTTGGGGACGTGGTGCAGTGAAATAGGTTGGTTGGAGCAAGACGAGTCAAGCATGCCGTATAATTCAAATGAGCAAAGTTGTGCTTTGTGCCTATTCGTTGGGGTACTCATTTCATTTGCCTATACGTATGCATGTATTTCACAGTATGTTCACGTTGGGAGCTTACTAAATGACTGAATGAATGTGCATTGCACGAATCGCCAAAAGGCAAATATAATTTATATACAAAAGGAAAGGAACTTGAAAAAACAAAAACAAGCAAAACACAATATATATATAAATATATACTTAAATAAAAAATAAAATACATCCCTAAAACCCAGAAGATACACACACAAAACTTTCAGTTTGTGGCACAACTTGGGCCTATGTAAGTAAATTCTACTCTTAAGAACAACACGAAGAGGGCAAATCGCCACGTCAAATTGTGAAAAAATAGCGCATACTAAATTATTTTTTTATTACTTTCAACCGCTGGTAAAGGCAAAGTTGTTAAGATAATTTCTCGGTTTGCCTTTTCTTTTTGGGCTTTTAGCGTCGGTGTCTGCTTTATTTCGGCAAACGAATTTCACTGTGAATGGCAAATAGAACTGTCAGAGACACTGCCAAGCCGTCTAAGCAGTACTTTGGCATATGCAAAGTATGGCGGTGAAGTCGCGCCAAAACTTTCCAACAAACAAACGCAAACTTTTATGAGTTCAGTTGAATCGAGTTTAGTCATTGAAAGTTGAAAAAGAGTTGCGGATCATTTTATTCTATTATACTTATGATAATGGTATGTAAAATCTTTGCAAGCCAAAAAAAAAAAAAAAACTTCATTGGTTATGGTATATTGCAGTGCATACAAAGAAATAGTAAATCTTACTCAATAATCTGTTAAATATATCCAACTAAATAACTTAACAAAACCAAAAAAAAAAAAAAAGCAAGTAAATGATTAACTTTGGTGGTACCGAAGTTTTAATGCCATTCACATGAAGTTTTAAGCAGTGAATTTAGGTAAGTATGTATTTGTAAAATCTAACAGGCAAGTTTGTTGAAGTCTACCACAAGGTGGGCGTAACGCGACCTCTTATAATTATGCGAAATGTCTGTTCATATGAAGACATATTTTAAATTGATTTCGCCTGAAATGATAAAGTTTTTCATGAAAAATCATAAAAGTGGATGCTGGGTTTGCATGGCGATGCCCCTAAATTGGAAAAATCACATCTATCCATCTATAAGTGAGGCGGCGTTCGTCCATAAGAAACCACTATATTAAATTTTATGTTGATCTTTACTGTAATAAGAAAGTTTGCATTTCAAATTCAAAAATTGGATGATAAGTTTCTATGGAGCCTACTCCTAAAAGTGTGCGTGGCCTCTCCTTGATATTTATGTGAAGCATCCTTCCATAAGAAGCCACCATGTCAATATTAAAGGTGATATTGACTGCAGTTAAAACGTTTTCCATGCAAAAATGCAGAAGTGGGCGTGTGGTTTCCTTAAGACTATGTCTTAAGGCAAACATCAATATAGCGGCTTCCATATTATTGTCATTTATTAACATATACTGTCGTAGACTCTTTACTCTGCATTTCAAATATCGATCTGAAATTGAGTATGAAGATTTTTTATAGTCATAAGCTGATAATAATTAACATGACACGCCCACAAATAAAAATTCCATACAAAAAAAAAAAACGGTAACTAGAAGGTATTTTTGTTAGGGACTTATAGCTTCTCCCCCTAACCAAGACACAGTCCCCTTATCGGTTTTCGTATAAAATAGTTTATATTATTTCGTGAGTTATGATCTTAAAACTCGACACGTATGTTGAAATAGTTCCACCACGCTCGCTATAAGAAGCTCTCAAATAATTTCATCGCCCATCACCTATTTTCTGGATCTCATATGGATATCTATTTATTTTTGGAGCAATTAATTTCCAACTCGAGCTGAGACACTAGCATAGTTAGAGCCTCCACACAAAACAACTTCACGCCCATCACTGTACCCACCACATTTAAATGTCTTGTTTTTGTTTTTCGGTGTATCTGTTTTATTTGTTGAGCTATCCACTTGACACACATAGTGAATATGAGGCAAAAATCTTTTAAGTATCGAAATTTAAATTGAAAATCACAATTACATCAATCTGCGTTGAAAAGTGAATATATTTGTTAACATTGTGAATTGTAAAGAGTATTAATGCTTCAGCTATATACTGAAGAGAATATTTTCTCTCGTTTTATTTTCTTTCTCTCTACACTGAATCATTTGTTCTAGCTTTTACCTTTTCTAAAGTTTTTAAAGAGAAAAAAAGCATCCATTTTTGTTTAGGTCTTTGCCTTGGAATGCTTTACTATGCATTTTGCAGTCGTTTCTATGTATTTGTGTTGGTTTTGAAGTACAGTTAGAAAGTTAGTTAGTTTGAACTAAGAAGCTAGCATTTGGTAACACTGTCAAAGCAAGTGGGCCGCGTAGATATACTACCTCGCTTCTTGCTAGCTAACTTGTTGACTACTATCTTTGAGAGACTATCTTGAAGAAGTTGTGATGGTTGAAACTGCTGGGAAGAGTGAGAAGGATGTTAGCTGGTTTTGTAGCGAGACACAACTGCAATTGGCCATGCTTGTCAACCGGTTTAGAATAGCAGGAATCAATACTATAAAAGTAATGTACTCCACACTCGATTTGCTATGTGCAACAGTTTAAGTGCTCAAGTAAGTTGCAAGCTACGTCAAAGACGAACAAAAATAAGAAGATACAGCTTGGATACAATAAGATACATACTAGTTACAGCATAAAAGAAACGAGTACAGAAGACGAAAAGTGGAAAGTCTATTTAAAGAAGTGTTTACATTAGCCATTTTCTGTGTCGGTTTTTAACAGGCACATAACTTTGCCAATCACAGATTTCTGTACTAAAATTGATGTTCTTCACATTTCAAGCGTTACGATTTTTCTAAAAAAAAAATACATATGTACACATATTGGGGGTTGGGGTTGTTTGTAGAAGTGGAAAGTTATTTCACAATCGTCCGTTAGGACACGAATCCCCTGGGTAAGCCACGGAACCACCGTGGTGAACAAATTGTGAGAAAGTAACCACTCCCCCTTAATTAAGGGTTAGTGCGCTGAGGTTGGTTCCCGACTCCGCTAACATTTACATGTGAAGACACAGAGGAACCCTCGGATACAATCCCTTTAATGAGGATATCCGCAAACGGACCGTGAGCCTACCTCTAAATGTGGGCGTGACGCACACCTTGATAATTATGCGAACCGTCGACCATGTCAAATTAATTTTGCCGAAAATTATACATTTGTTCATGAAAAATCCCAAAAGTGGGTGGTGGGTTTGTATGACGTTGCTCCCCAAATGGAGATATCACATATATTTATCTATATGTCATAAGAAGCCACTATATTAAATTTTTTGTTGATATTTTTCAGACCAAATTTCAGAATTGGGCGGTAAGTTTCTATGGGGGCTAACACTAAAAGTGGTAAATTTTTATGCTTTATTAAACTGCAATCAAAAGGAGTCTATGTGCCAATTTTCAACAAGATATCTTAAATTAAATTAGATAAAAACTGATAATACTATTCAAACTCTGTGTGAATAGTATAAAAAAAAAAAAAAAAACAAACAAGAAATCGTATATTCTCCGAGATCTCGGCATTCAGACCAACGAACACGACTATAACGATTTGACTTTTGCTTCTTGAAATACCTTTTTACCGTAGCAAGAGACTCCGTGCTCGCTAAAATTGCTCTCATTGATTACGTAAATGTCAAGTAAATTCTAATGAAGTTTGGAGGTCAATTCAATTTTTTTGTTTACTTTTTCGTAGTTTCGTAGTTTAGACTTCAAAATTCTTCTCTCACTCATCCACTTAAATAATTACACAAATTCCTTTCGTTTCTTGCACCCAACTAACTAACTAAGCTGAGTCGCTGAACTTGTTTTCTTCTTTTGGCAAGTAGCTAAACAGCTTCTTAATCTACTTTTAACTATTCTATCGTCTTTCAGTTCTTAGATGACTCCGACATTTTTGTTCAGTCTCAACATGAGTTGCTGCGGTACTTTTAAATGCAGTCAGTTAGACAGTGAAGTACTTTATTACTTATGCCTCGTTGCACACCTTTAGTAAATAAATTTGATTGCGCTTTCTATTAACTTTAAGGAATTAATAGAAAGTTGATAGTAAAATTATTGTCGGAAAGTTTATAATGCTTGAAATATTACACGTCGCCAAGCCCGATGCCAAAGACCAGTGACCGAGGACATTCTCTATCCAAGGTTCGGGAAGATGGCGTGGGATGTATGTAGCGTAGACCTGGGCCTCAAAGATCGCCATCCCAGAGACAAAAATAAAATCACGCTCAGGACAGTTGAAGTAGAGTAGGGCATAGTCCTTGATGCCATGGTGAAAGCTGCGAGTTGCCTGAGTATGTGCGATTCGGCCACAGAAGCCGGTGCAGAAGAGCAAGAAGAGGGAGGAGACAAGACGTCAGAAGTCCCGCCGCTGTGAAGAGCCCAACTACAACCATGCAGGTGGGGGTCGTCCAGCTAAATCTTCACAAAAGAAAGCTCACATCGGCGGAGCACTTGCTAAACCTGGAGGAAGAGCCCGTTGATAAGGATTTATTCCAGGAACCTTCGATAGTGTCGGGAAGCAATGTTTCTGGTCTAAAGTCACCTAATTACAACATATTCTACCCGACCACAGTAAGAAGAGCAAGAACCGGTATTCTGGTAAGGAAAGGGATATATGTGCCTATTTAATATTAATTACAGTACGGATGTACGCTCACAGTCGTGGCGTTGAAAGGGGTCAGTGACGAACCAACGCTTATGGCGTCCTGCTATATGGCGCGCGACAGGGGGGCACCACCCGTGGAAGTAGTCCGGATGTTAACAATAGAGGTGACTCTCTTTTAAACTTTATTTTATTAACTAGTTTGAGCATAGTAAACGTTGGGGAGGAACGTACATATGTGGTACGAACCTCATCCAAAGTTTTAGACTTAACATTTGCTTACACAAGTGTCAGAATGGAGAGATCTTCAGAAACTCTCCTTCTCAGATAACCAGTACATTCAATTAAAAGTTCATTTCGATTGTACATAGACAGGCAATGAAATGGAGTACAACCTACCAAAAGAAGGCGTCGGGCTACCGCGAGAAATAACAACAGGTCTACGAATTTCTCTGTTATATAGCGACTAAAGCTGGATAGGGGTGAAAGAATAAACACACTCCCCCCTGCAGAATAACTAAGATAATGTGCAAAAAATGTAACAAGAAACTCTCGCACTACCTGCTGCAGCTCCAGAGAAGAGACGGAAACGGGAGTCACGGAAACTCTGCAACAGTCCAGCAATCGCAAAATCAAGATGAAAAAACTCTGACACCATCGGACTCGTTTCACTGGAAGAGCCGGCCAGAAGGTCTCCTAACAGGATATTAGCGCTCGCCAAAAACGCAAAAACTCTATAGGACTTCGGTAGCTCCTGATCGACGTCCATTATCGGACTCACTAAGGACCATATTGGACAATGTGTGATCTCTTTCAATTTGTCAGCAGGCATAATCTAACCTTGTAATGCTTAAAAGTAAATATTAGAGACCTATTGAAGCATACTATGCATACGTTCATGTTGTGAGATTACTCCATCAAGCAAGAATTTATCGTTCGTCTGTTATTCACTTCATTAAATTTTCATGGAATAAGAGACGCAATTATTCACTCTCATTGTTATGCTGAATTATGCAAACTTAACCATTTTAGATTTATTGACATACCTGAAAGAAAGAAAGAGAAACGAATTTAAAGTAGATGTCAAAATATTGATTTTATATGAAATTGATAAATCTATAGTTATTGTATATATAAATTACCAATAGATATTTTAGGTCACTAGCTTATTTATTTAATTTAAAACAATGAAAAATACAGCGATATTTAAATATTTAACAGTAAACTTCAAAAAGGTGAAACATTGGATATTAGAATTACTTGTAATTGAAAAAAGAAATGTATATGAAATTTGTTAAAAACTGCTAAAAGTTTCATCAGTTAGTCCTCAACAATTCTTCATTCGATCGAAAAAATTGTTTCATATGGAGCGGACTTGCCATTCACATCAGACGTTGGTCTAAGCAAATTATAAATCGAAAAACAAGAATATACCGTTATCTAGAGGAATGGCCCAAATGAAAATAAAATCAGTATGATCTCCTGTTCAGAACAAAATTATTATGACAAACGTTTAATTCAAACATATTTTTTAAATGGTTAACGTTTGTATACAAATGCTTATGAACTAACCGATCCGAATATTCTTTTTAAAAAAATTCCACGTAAAATTTAAATTTTCTGAAGTAAGCGAGGAAATGAAATAAAAAGTTTTTAAGATAGAATTGTTTTGTACAATACTATACACATTTTTTTCGTTTTTGTATGAAACTCGATTTTATTATCTTACTAGATGGTCCCCGCGAAGTTTTACGCGGCCATGCTGCGAGAGAAAAGAGATAAAACGCGTTTCTATATAGTTTCCCTATCCTTTGACTCCTCTTTGTGCTATGGTTCGTACTTCCGCACTACTCTATCGTCATATACGATATTTTTTGTTGTTGTTGTTGTTGTTGCTGTACTCTATCGTCATATACGTTGTTGTTGTTGTAGTAACAGCTTCGTTTGGGCTGCATCAGGAAATATATATACACAATTTGTTATATTATGAATGGAATGTATTGTGCAAAGCGATGTTTTGAATGTAAGAGAAAGATAGACCAAAATGCAACCTTAGGTGTCAAGGTCCAGGAAAAAAAGCAACATCAACTGGTCGTAACCAGAGATCTAAAGGGCTCAATTGAGTCGGATGGGACGGGCAGTTAAACAAATGAATTGTATCATGCGGTGATTGACCGCATTCAGGGCATCAATTAGTATTGCTTATCCCAATTTTTTCCCTGTAGCACTCGAACATATTGCTCCATCCGGATCTTAACTGTGAAAGTTTCATCCTGGTGCTACGAGGGAGATGTTTTTCGCTCTCATTAATAGATGGTGGTCTTCTATACGAGCGTATAGCTTGTTCAATTGCATCTTTATGCAATTGGGCTCTTCTAGAAGTATACTCATACTCTTCTATGTTGCTATCAGTTTTAAAAAAAGCGATTTATACTCGCCTTATATGTTCAACCAGTGGCAGTCCTCAGCGCACTATTCTGACTTCTTTGCAGGCATTGCCATTGAGTTTTACTTAGGAAAGAGGTCCAGATCGGAGTACAGTAATTTCAGGACAGAACGTCTGATAGCTTTATAAGTTGTTATTATTGTCTCCTTGTCCTTACCCCAAGAAGACCCGGCAAGCGTTTTCAGCCATTTATTTCTCGACTTGTGACGATTATTTGTTTTGGTGGCATGAGCCGAGAATGTAAGCAATGGGTCAAATGTAGTTCCTTAACCAATCTTTAACTTACGATAACCCGACCTCACACCCCTGAACTCAACGTATGCCTTTCTACCGTTAAGCCAGCGTTCTGTTTTGTCGTGCAGTGAGGTGGAGTCCAGGTCTTGAAACAAGGTTGCATGATCAACTGTGTCAAATGCCTTGTTGTTGTTGTACTTATGGCTGCTGTTGCTGTAGCTGTTGTTCTTATTGTGTTTGGTGCCGGCAATTCCAAAGAAGAGAGAGAGAGAGAGCGAGAGAATGCAGCATAGTCAGTAGCAAACGCGCATGGTAGAATATACACATATGTACATACATATATATATATATATATATATATATATATATATATATATATATATATATATATATATATATATATATATATATATATATATATATATATATATATATATATATATATATATATATATATATATATATATATATATATATATATATATATCTCTCTCTCTCTCTCTCTCTCTCTCTCTCTCTCTCTCTCTCTCTCTCTCTCTCTCTCTCTCTCTCTCTCTCTCTCTCTCTCTCTCTCTCTCTCTCTCTCTCTCTCTCTCTCTCTCTCTCTCTCTCTCTCTCTCTCTCTCTCTCTCTCTCTCTCTCTCTCTCTCTCTCTCTCTCTCTACATACATACATACATACATACATACATACATACATACATACATACATACATACATACATACATACATACATACATACATACATACATACATACATACATACATACATACATACATACATACATACATACATACATACATACATACATACATACATACATACATACATACATACATACATACATACAAAAAAAAAAAAAAAAAAAAAAAAAAAAAAAAAAAAAAAAATACATACATACATACATACATACATACATACATACATACATACATACATACATACATACATACATACATACATACATACATACATACATACTCTCTCTCTCTCTCTCTCTCTCTCTCTCTCTCTCTCTCTCTCTCTCTCTCTCTCTCTCTCTCTCTCTCTCTCTCTCTCTCTCTCTCTCTCTCTCTCTCTCTCTCTCTCTCTCTCTCTCTCTCTCTCTCTCTCTCTCTCTCTCTCTCTCTCTCTCTCTCTCTCTCTCTCTCTCTCTATATATATATATATATATATATATATATATATATATATATATATTCTCTCTCTCTCTCTCTCTCTCTCTCTCTCTCTCTCTCTCTCTCTCTCTCTCTCTCTCTCTCTCTCTCTCTCTCTCTCTCTCTCTCTCTCTCTCTCTCTCTCTCTCTCTCTCTCTCTATATATATATATATATATATATAAAAATTAAAAATTAATAAAACTAAATAAAATTTCTAAAATAAAAGTAGCCTAAATTACTCCTTATCTGCCAGTGAAAGTCCTGTCAAAATCGGTTCAAGTCTTTTCAGAGATTAGCCGGAACAAACAAATATACAGACAGACAAAAATTGTAATGTACCGTGTGTACATCCATATGCATTTAGTAAAAAGCGGTTATTCTAATATTACAAACAGACACTCCAATTTTATTTATCTGTATAGATGTAATATTCTACAATTTGATATGGAGAATTCCTAAGGTTATAACCTTCAAATGGGATTGTCACATTCGCTAGAGGTGTTTGGGTTTGGACAAAACGAAACGACCGAATAATTGAAATTTTTGTGCGAATAATAATAGTAACAAATACATATGGAAATGGCCATTAAATATTTGTGAAAATTATTAAAGCTTATTTAAGAACTTACCGACGTGAATACAAAAATTGGTAATAGCAAAACTAAAATTGTCTTATATTTATTTATAGAGATTTGAGAGAGAGAGAGAGAGAGAGGGGGGAAGGCAAGTGAAAGATGGAGAATAGAATGCACAAAAACTAACAATCAAAGGGAAATCTGTCTATACGAACTAAAAATGAAGTAAGCGAATAGAATAGAAATGAAAAATTTTAATCTTTTTTTTTCCAGTTTTTTTTTTCCTGAGTGTGTTTTGTATGTTGCACCAAAATTTATGCGATGCTTTTAACGAACTATAATTACAAAAGGAAAGGATGCTGCAGTCGAGCGTGTTCGACTTCGAGATACGCTGTACTTAGTCTAAGGGTTTATATTTAGACTTTATAATTTGTATGGCTCTATATTCTATGGCATGTTCATTCCATAAATATTGTCTAAGGATCGAATATCAAAGTCTAAATAATAGAATCTGTCCTATAGTTTCTAAGATTTCGGCGTTCATACAGAGAAGGTTCTATCGACACGAATTTTAATACTGATAAAGAATATACTTTTACTCTATGGGCCATAATTGAAATTCTATAAGAAGCAGCGACAGAAAATAATAATTATTTTAAAACTCTAAATATAAAAAACTACCCAGTAAGTTCTATTTAAAAAATTTAAAATATGTATGTATTAATGAATCGAAATAGCCATTTACGTCTATATTAAAAAGCGTCCATGCTTTTGTTTGTTGTATGAGTTTTTATTTGTTCCTCTTTAGTACATTATAAAAGCATGTTTATGAAAGATTTTTTTCACTAAAATAAACATTATTTTTGGCCCGTGATTAAAAGAATCTAGCTTAACATATTTATTAATATGAAGAAGCTTGTTTGAGGAACAACATATGAACAGACAGACAAACGAATATGCCTTGATGTACTTGTCTCATTGAGCTCATCAAGAGTATTAATATTCTTGACTGTCAGATATCTCCCTTACAGTCAGTCCAACCAAATGAAAATACCCAGCGTACAACTATGTGTGAAGGGCATGAAAAGTGAAATAAACACAACAATGAAAACATTGAATTCACTGCGCCAAATAACGAAAGTCTGTTGCCCCGCCCCAAAGCATCACATCTACGAAGGGGGCGGAAAACACTGTTATTAATTTGTGGCAAGAAGCGGAGTGGCGGACAAGGCCGGAAGAACGAATGAGAACAAAGTAGAACAAAAAGCGTATTTATTTCACTTTTAATTGCAATAAATTCAAAAATAAATACATACACAGCTAAGGAGACATACATAGTACATAGTACATATTGTATATATGCACATACATTGAAATGAAAAATAATCGCATGCTACACATTACACAGCACGCGTCGCCTGTTTCTATCTTTCTCGCATGCAAGTGAATGACAGAATTGTTTTGAATCGACGAAGACGACTCATTTAGCGAAAGATTAGATTGGTGTGGGAGGAATGGTGTTATAAAGCGACCAGAGGGCCGTAAGTACAGCTCCATAAAATTAGAATCAAATGTCTTCGTTTGTGCTAAGGCTTTCATTTCTCCCAACACTTTTTGTTATTGTAGAACGGCAGACAGAACACGGCAAATGTGTTACACATTACACGCTGAATGGCAAATTAAAACAAAGCAGCGATAAGAGCAGGAGACTTAGAAAGAGTATACGTTGAGCTGGTGAACATAAAGTTGCATTGAAGTAATTGAGCTTAAATAGGAACAGACGAAGTACATACTGTTAATTGATGTAAAGCTAGTAAGCTAATCTAAAAACAATATCACTAGTAAATTACATAAATATGTAAGTAGTACGTACATAAGTACGAGTATATGTAGTACAATAACAAATTTTATTACATTTACGTTAAACAATTTGGTCTGATATTTAACAATCATATAATGCACAAATTTACCCATGCAAAATAGAAACATGTGTACATAATAATAATAATATATAATAAATTTATTAATACTAGTCATATAATTTCACAGATCGAATTTAAGTTAGTTTTAACAGCAAGTTTCTTTGTTACAGCTGGTGATTATACTGCAGCACTACACACACTTAAACGAAATGAATAGTATCGATGCGACCGAAATAACAGCATAGAAAGGTTTAGTTAATGAGAATGACATAAGTTCATTGCTTGACTCTTTAGATATGCTAAATTCTTAACTTAACAATTACACGCTATCTAACTCTAAAATATTCTCTTGGCTATGTGTATCCTTTTTCTATTCATTGGCACGTGCAATAACAAAAGCAACAAAGTATGCATTGAACGTGTTCATTTAGGATCTAGTAATAATCTAAGTCCATAAACACTAATAAATTTACATAGAATATTTATATATTCTAACTAGCGATATGACATTTGTGCATACAAGAAACTGTGGTTAGGACCAATATAAGATTCCTTACCGGGTTATAGCCAGAAGTCAGCCAAACAGACGGACATATTTAAATCGACTCATTCTGTCAACTTACCCTATATATATATATATATAATAAATATAGAAAGAGTTAAAATTTGTTTGTATGTAGTAACACTGGAACTATGGAAACGTTTCAAAAAATCTTTTCACTAATAAAAAGCTTAACTATGCCTGAGTAACATGAAGTAAACCCCATTTGGAAAAAATGTATGATGCCATGTCTCAGTCATTATTTGACGCAGATGAATGAGATTTGGTACATATAAATGTAAATAGCACCGGAAAAAATAGGATCCACTAAGAGAAAAACATAAGGCAGCGTACTCTAATAATATAATATATACAATTGTGGTCAGCAGTCGACCAAAAGTTCCGCAATCTAAAGATAATACTGTAGATTTTTGAGCTTATTCGTTTGTTGTTATTACGGAGACAGACACCCGTTCAAATAAAACTCACGACGGGCACAGACAAAGTATAAAATGTGCAGCATTTCTCGTTTGATGCGAGAGAGAAAAGCATGGTTTGGTGTTTGTAAGTATTTTTTAGGCACACGATGTTTTGTGTGGCTTGTTTTATTGTATGATTGAAGATTGTTAAAGCATTTTACACCCAAAATATTCAACCGATCTGGGTGCACGCCCATTAATATATACCAAACTTTATGTTACGCCTACTATGTGGCGAAACTCAAGTATAGTACAGGGTGTCTCAAAAGAAAGTTCACATTTAAAAAAACGCTAAACAAAAAGTAAGTAGTTTATTGAAAAAATGTTTATTACATATTAAAATACACACTTTGGCAATTTATTTCTTAAAAATGATATTGTCCAAATGTAAACCGTTGCGTTCACGGCATTCATTTAATCGAGCACTAAGATTTTCTGTGACGGCTCGGCAGGTATTCTCCGTGATGGCTGCCATTTCGTGACGGATATTTTCTTCTAATTGTGCCAGGGAAGTCGGTTTATTGCCGTAAACTTTAGATTTGACGTAACCCCACAGGAAAAAGTCCATAGGGGTTAAATCGGGACTTCGTGGAAGCCAAATTATGTCACCACCTCTCCTGGCGATCAATTTTCCAGGAAAAATTTCATGAATTCGTGGTAGAGACCTGTTGGACGTGTGTGAAGTTGCTCCGTCCTGCTGGAACCATGTTCTTTGATTATAAGCAGGAAAGTTTTGCATTTCAGGCACGAAGAAGTCGTCTAACATCTCCACATAACGCTCTGAATTCACTGTAACTGTGCGTGCCCTTTCATCTTCAAAAAAGTAAGGGCCGATAATTCCTCGCGCTGACATCGCAGCCCATACGGTCACTTTAGACGAATGTAAGGGTTTCTGATGTTCGTCTTTTGGATTGGATGCACTCCAGTAGCTTGTTTACTCCCATTTTGCTTGTTTACATGTCCATTAAGATGGAAATGAGCTTCATTCGAATACAAGATGTTGGTAAACGTTGGAAAGCGCTCAATCATATGGTTTATGAATTCAAGCCTCTGCCCAGCATCCTGAGGCTTTAATTCTTCCACCAACTGAATTTTGTAGGGGTGCAGCTTTAAATCTTTGTGTAAAATGCGGAACAATGATGATCTATGCACGTTTAAAGCAACAGCACGCTTCCGAATCGAAAGGTCCGGGTTGTCACGAACAGACTGAGTTACACTGTCTACGTTTTCGAACGTTCTCGAAGACCTTGGATGCCCGGATTTTGATTTTTCCAGCGTTAAACCGGTCTCTTCAAACTTCACGACCCATTTTCCAATGAGTCGAATGAATTTTCTACGCGCTACAGTCGCTGAATTACCGTTTTTGTAAAAATCACGCACGGTCCGCTCCCGGGAAACCCATCATAGCGACTAAATTCCCAAAAGCTAGGCTACCGATTGACATACCGCCCGCGCCCCTCGGAATAGTTGCGTTCAATTCAAGCAGTTATTACATATGTTATCAAACTTTCACTAAATGGCAATCAGCAAATATGTATAAAAGTTCTGATATAGGTAACATTTTTATTCTAATATCTAATTCATTTGGGATAAACTATAGAATAGCTGCTGATTTGAAATATCGTCTGAAGAGTATTAAAACTTTCTAGTTCTTTTGCTAGTTTTCTAGTTGCGTAAAAAGATACGTTTAAGCAGTGCTTTTTCATGTTTTGTTTTTCAGTGTGTACTTATTTGTTCTAATTGTTGTTTTTAATTTTAGTCCTCTTTTTCTCGTAAATTATTTTGGCTGTTGCAATTTGAATGCAAACTTTAGACATTGAAATCATTGAAGGTTCAGAGATACGAATAAACAGACAAATATCCTATTACATTAACGAAGAGGATGAGAAGATGTGTAAGATTTCGGTTGCAAATTTAAAATTCCTGAAAATTTGTGAAAACCAAAGTACTTACCAAGAAGTTTGTACTTCATTTGTAAATTACTGGCAATACTCTTAGTTTGAAAGCAATGGGTAAAAATATGGCGTTAATAAAAGTAGGATAGGTAAAAAAAACTTTGAAGAAAGCAACATACGCGTTAAAAACGTCAGTGTAAACAAAACATTGATTAGCCAATCTGCACAACATTGCGCTCTTCTAGCCAAACTAAATTAATAATTCCATATATATTGCATTATTCAATATTTTTTCTCATTGGACGAATATGAATGTCTGACAATACACATACATACAATCTTACTCCAAATATAAACTCATTTGCGGTTGTTCATCCATTTATTCCAAACTGAACGAACGACCGATCAACAAAGTTTTACACTATTTACAATACTTACGTTTTTCTGTTATTTGCAAAAAGTAGCAACAGTTGCACTATCATGAGCACATTTTACGAAAAACGACAATTTAAGCAAATAAAATTCGAGCAAATAAATGAAACGATTCACGGACTGAACTCTACTGAAAGGAGTTGCGTTAAATTGAACTGAACCGCGACGAATCGAAATCGAATTGAAAATGATGCTCCGATGCTGCCACACACCCACAAACATTTTCGCCTACTCTGCGTTGACTGCCCGTTTAAAACAATTGCAAAGGCAGATCAAAGCTATCGATGACGGTTGTCATTAGTATACGAAAAGCGCACATATTCATCGAGAAATTCATTCATTCAGTCTGACAGCCAGCCAACTTTCTCAACAATCGAAATGAGGGGATTTTTAAATGTTTTAAGTTTGAAGTCAAAATACGTATTATTAATAGCTTTAATACCATTCACACGAAGTTTGTGAACTTAGCAGATGTAAGAAAAAAATGTTGTAAAATCGAACAACCTGAACCTGAGATATAAGTTTCTTGGGGACTACCTCAAAAAGTGGGCGGGACACGACCCTTGACATTTATGTGAAGCGTCCGTCAATAAGAAGTCGTCTTGTCAAATTTCAAATCGGTATTGACTGAAACAAAAACGTTTTCTATACAAAAAATCAGAATTGGGTAGGTGGTTTGTAAGGGGTATACCTCAAAAAGTGGAGGGATCGACTCCTCTCGGCGAGTTGATCAAGAATATATAAACTTTCTGGGGTCTACGATGCCTCCTTTAATG
Source organism: Leucophenga montana (assembly GCA_035044765.1). Classification (NCBI taxonomy): domain Eukaryota; kingdom Metazoa; phylum Arthropoda; class Insecta; order Diptera; family Drosophilidae; genus Leucophenga; species Leucophenga montana. The sequence goes on from JAWNNQ010001609.1 coordinate 117,182, forward strand.
CGTTACAAACATTCAGGCAAACTGAAATGGTACTATCACACTAAGTCTGAATGGTATAAAAAAAAATTTTTGCAATTCGCACATTGATCTGTCAGTTAGTTTAACGTACGTATAAGAAATCGAAATTATTTAAGTGACTTCTTAGCCTTAGTTTACTAACTTATGACTTAGTTTACCAACTGACTCTTTAACTGGGCATTCCGAAAGCGGATCATAAATATATAATGCCTCAAAATCCAAGATCATATGGGCTACTTATTGTTAACTTTCAATCCTAAATTGATTTGAATTTTTTAGTAAATTACTGTCTAATTGAATGCTTCCACTAAAATTGTATTTTGTTTTTTTTTTTTTATCGGTATACGGTTGACATTCATATTTAAGGATTATTAATTTGAAATTTTGTTTTCTAAACCTTAACTTTCGATTAAGTTAATCACAAAACATTTCAAACCACCCTCGTAACGCTATAGTACGTCCATCTATTTATGCATGCTCGCGTGTCAGATGCCCCCGCCTCGATTCGGTGTAAGTTTGTTTATCTGTGTTTGAATTTGCATTTGAAGTGATTTCCGGTTCCGTACATTTATTGAACGCTTCCTCTCTTTTAAGTCGAGCATTGGCTTCGGCGGTATCGTTGAGCAGCTATTGATTGATTAAGTGCATTCACTCAACTATTGTACGTTCGTTAAGTTACATTTATGCGGCCTTCGAACAATTTCGTACGAAAAGCTCCGGATTTAAAGTACCGGGAGGGTAGACAAGCATTTGAGAGAAAAGAATTCAGCTTTCAGCAGAATTTTAGTTTCGATTTCATTGATGACTTGCCTAATGATTCATACGTTTAAGCAGAATTGGCTTTCAGTTTTAGCTTCAGCTAGCTTTCTCTACTTTCAACTTGCTTCAGCAGTTACCTACTCCTCGCTCTCTGTACGAAATCTCAATTTCAATCACCTACACTAAAAAAAAAAAGGTCAATAACAATTTGAAATGTGTTGGTTAGTTTAATATTAATCAAACTCTTTAGATAATTTAATCACTAAAACAAGAAAGAAAAAAAAAACGTCAACTTCGGTTGAACTGAAGCTAATACCATTCAAACAAAATTTTAAATCGTATTGTAAAACATAAACGTGGGGTGGGTTTGTAGAGGCACTACAACAATAACACGTATACGGTACACGCAAATTAGCATAAGTGTGTGAAGCGACCGTACGTAAGAAGCTACCATATCGAATTTCAAGCTGATATTGACTGAACTGAAGAAGTTTTTGATACATATGTATAAAAGTGAACGGTGGGTTGGTATAACGAATCGACCCATTTTTGGCATCTTTGTAATAATGATGGTTTCCCTTCAATAATCGGCTCAAACGCATCAATTGTTGGTGGCAGCGATCTCCCGTGATGGTTTCTGAGCAGCTCATGGCACACTACATTTAAATTATCTACTATAATCGTTTATCGGTCATGATTGCACGTAGGAAGGCGCTCCAACCGCTATACCAAGCATGTGGAGGTCATCCCAGACCTTTTCATTGCTACCAAAGCTTAGTCGTTTTCTCTCACGTTGTCGACCAATAAAATTTAGGATTCCGGCTAAGACGACCACTATAGTGCAGCCGCTGGAATTTTATGCCTGGAATTTGGTCTAACAGGACCATACACGTTTCTCTCGAACTCTTCCAAAGGTGCTGTTTCCTATGTTGTCAGGGTCCACTTTTTAAGGTGATATTGACCGCAATGAAAAATATGTTCATACAGAAAGTCAAAAATGAGCGGGTGTTTTGTATGTACTATATTTAACTGCAATAAAAACAGTATATGTGCCGACTTGCAACTGAATATCTTAAAAATTGATCTAACAAGAAAAAAAAACGTTAACTTCGGTTGAATCGATCGGTTAGAGCGTATTGTAAAACATAAAAGTGGGGGTTTAAATAGGGAGTACCTCAAAAAGTGGGCGGGCCACGCCCATTTGTATATGTATGTTAAGCGGCTGACCATAAAGAGGCACCACATTGCATTTTAACCTAATATTGACTTTAGTAAAGAAGTTATTCATACAAAAAGTCAAAAGTGGGCAGCTGGTTTGTATGGGGGCTACCTCAAACAGCAGGCGTGTTCCACCCAACCATAATTGAAGTTACCATATCAATTATTAAGTCGATATTGACTATAATAAAAAAAAGTTTTTCATACAAAAAGTCAAAAGTGGGCGGTGCGTTTGTAAGGGGGCTACCCCAAAAACTGGGCGTGGCGTGTAAATCTTGATATTCTATTAAACTGCAATGAAAATAAGTGTCTGTGCAAAATTCCAACTGGATAGCAATAAAATTGGTCCCCAAAAAATGCGCAACAACATACAGACGGACATGGCTGGATCGACACGTCTCATCGAGCTGATCAAGAATATATATATATATATATATATATATATATATATATATATATATATATATATATATATATATATATATATATATATATATATATATATATATATATATATATATATATATATATATATATATACTATATGGGGTCTACGATGCCTCCTTTAATGCGTTAAAAACTGTCAGACAAACTGATAATACCATTTCGTACTATGAGTAAATGGTATATATATTCTTCATCAGCTCGACTAGACGAGTCGATCTAGTTATGTTCGTGTGTCTGCATGTTGTTGCGTAGTTTTGGTGACCAATTTATATGGCATACAGTTATAAATTGGTACCTTGACTTCTTTTTATTGCAGTATAGAGTATCCATATTGACCCGCCACGAACACTTATTGGGTAGCCCCCATACAGAACCACCGTACAGTTTTATGCATTTGTATAAAAAAACTTCTTCAGTTAAGTCATTATCTGCTTGAAATTCAACATGTTGGCTTCTTATGTATGGTCACTTCACAGTATAGTATATGACTAATGGGCATGTACCGCCCACTTTTTAGTGTAGTCCCACCCCACAAATTGAAGATCAATATATTTGTGGTTTACATTTGCACAGATAAACAAACAGCCAGATGTAAATAATTTGTATCGATCATGTATATGTAGTATATAAAACAACACTTTATAGGATCTTTGAAGGCAACTTGTTATAAATGTATCAATTTCAAAATACAAAGAATCACACATTGTTATGATGGAGAACATGCATGAATAAATTCGTGCGAACTGAAAGCAGTTTAGCAAATTATTTCACTGAATTGCATTGCAATTAGCATTGAAAACAGCTGATTTGAATCTTAAAATAAAACCGATACTCGTTTATGGTAAATTCACTCAACAGATTTATTGTTAACAGAATCAATTGCATTACACATACTATTATGTCTAAACAATCATTGAATTGGATTTTACTCCTAATGTAATATAATACAATTAAGGATATTTTTTTAGACTTCGAAAAAGGTTAAATTCTGTTTGTTGCCAATTGACCGTACCCGTATATTGTGCCTTACTGCTGCACTGCAAAAATGTTCTTTCGGCTTTCGTAACGGGTAAACAGTGAGGGAAAACCTTTACATTTAACCGAACTTTTCGTGCTTTTTTCGGTTTTAGCTCTTCTGGCCGCTTCCATTGGGATAATTGGGCTTTCGTTTTGACGTCATTACCATATGTCCATGCCACCAGTCACCAGTTATTACCCTTTAGAGCAAATCTGGATCGCCCTTGACGGCTCCTGAACGATGCACATGCGACGGTTCTTCTGGTAAAAATGTAGCAATTTCGGAACGTTCCATGCCCAAAACAACGGAAAAAAATTCCATGGCATGACAGATATGCCGACAACAACTTCTCTAATAGTGATTCGACGATTCTCCATAACAATTTTCTTCACTGCTATAACATTTCATCGGTTGTTGACGTGCTGGGGCGTCCAGGGCGGGTATCGTCATTAACATCTTCACGGACTTCTGTACCACTTATAAACAAAAAAAAAATTGTTTTTTTTTTTTAAGTAGAAGCGCTATATATTACGGTCAACATTTTAAGTGCGTTGGAGCTTGTAACGCATTAAACGAATCATTGGAGATCCCATTATGTATATACTATATTGTTGATGAGCTTGGCGAGACGAGAATTAAACTAGCCATGTTCTTTGTCTGCGTGAATTAAAAGTAGTCTTTCAGTTTTTAAGATATCAATTTGAAATCGGGATGAAATGGATATATGCTATGTTCCTAGACTGAACATATATCACAACTAGCATGCCACGCCCTCTTTTAGGCATCATACAATCCCATAGCCCACTTTTCGTTCAGTCGATTGCTAAGTGGATTCGTAATAAACTTGACGCCTAAAAACAAACGCTCTACGCTTACTTGCGTAGCTGGAAATGCGCGTATCTTTTGACCATTCGAATAATTCTGGGAAATTTGTAGAATTTTCTAACCACATATATCTTTGGTATCAGCTGTTTTTGTTTGTTTTTCTTTCACCATTATGCATAAGTACATTAGGCATAAGTAAATATCCGAACCGAAACTATACCGGTACGAATGATTTGGTTCCGGTAGGTACGGTTTCTTCATTTTGTATTATTTCGGTAAATGTTCCGGTTTAAAAAAAAAAAAATTAAATATTAGTTCTGGTTCCGATTCTCAATTTGAATCGATTAATTGCGATTTACGATTCCGGTTTTATATCCTGGCGACGACACAAAAATCGAAAATCATGTAGACATATTTAAGTTTAAAATGTATATATATTCGTGATCAGCATGACTAGATCAGTCGATTTAGCCATATCCAGCAGTATGTGCGTTCCTGCCCGAGCTATTCCCTCATTCTTTTCGTAAAAAGACTTTTTATAATTATTTTGTTGCATCAAACATGTTTGAATTAAAGAAATCATTCTTAAAATAATAATTCAGATAATATAAATTGGTTTAAGGCTTTTTCAGAAAAAAACGAAACCATCGAATTGAAATGCTGACATTGACAATTGAGTCTAAAGCGATTTCTGAAACACACTCGTTGTCTTAATTCTGATATAAAATGGTGTCATACCCAAAAACTTTAATCATCAACATAATTCAACAATTTTTTAACGTAATAATTAGGTACATTCGCATATTTTCACATTTTAACTTATGTTAAACATTTCTAACAAAAACACACATTACTATATTTAAAATAATATTTGAAGCGCAGAAAATAAAAATACAAAAATGTGTGTCAAAGCGAAACACAAAGTTAGAGCTTAATACATTTTCAACGTTGACTGACAAGACCAATCGTCGACTGATGTCCAATGTTTCAAATTCTGTCATACTCGTACTCACTGCTATTTCAAACAGCCAGAAAAACAGGCGACACACACAGAATTTTCATGGAATTAAAAGTTTCCCAAAGGGAATATATCTGGTACTAGTGCCATAGCGTGTAGGTCATTACTTTTAAGCTGTTGAAGTATGTCAATCGTCATTTTCACTTAGAACTGTAGCAGTTTCTCTAGCATAGACATGGCATCATAGAAAAGCCAGTTCTTTAGATATACATATAATACTTGTATGTAGTAATGACAGCTTACGAGTAAATGGAAGTACATATAGCTTGGTTGGACAAATGTTTAAAACGCCAGCCAACTGTATCTTCAATCGTTGTCCTCATCCTCATCCTCATACATATTCACGTATGAGTATTTATGTGTAACATATGTGTACAAAGTACGTACTGTAAAAGTAAAAGTTGTTTGAGTTTTGTAAGCGTGTCTGCACGTTAAAAGTCTCCAGGCAACCGAAAGAGCGATAATCGTCCTCCGGTTGGATAGAGTTCAATTTTTTAGTGGTAACGATTTGCCAACATTCAAGTAGAAAATAAATGTGATATATTTTGTTGCTACAGAGGAGTCGATGTCTCAATATAAGTGCAGATTTAGATGTACATATGTGTTCTTAAATGGACAAATCTGAATTGCTTTGCGGATTGGATTTGTAGTTTCGGGATTTTGAAAACATTTCGTTGAGTTTACTGTCACTTGTAGTACAACTCAAACATGTATTGTAGATAATTTTAATTTGATTTGATAAAACTTGATTAATAATTAAGGATGCAGCACAAAGGACCGTGAAATTGCATTCTGTTGAAGACTGTCTAGTGGGTTTAATGATTATTAAATTAATTAATTTTAGCTGCTAGCAATACTTATGTACAATACAAAAGCTAATGATGACTAGATATACTAGTATTATATATTATGATGTGCTCAAGTTAGTTAATTGTTGTTGGTAACATTGCCGCCGGATATTCGAATTGCCATTGCACTTAGCTCGTTCTGGAAACAACGAGTTTTAAGTACTTTTCAACAACTCCAATATAACGTTGGATGTGTGACACGTTGCGCCGTCTTGTTGGAATCACATGTCGCCCAGGTTCATGTCAATCAATTGATGCCAACAAAAAAAGTGAGTACCGTGCGCCATTCATTGAGTCTTCCCATTCTCATTTCGGAAGATATATGAACCATGACGATGCCTAACCAAAGTTCACGCCACACAGTAAGTTTTTCCAGTTGCAATAATACTGCTATGACAAACTGTCTCCACAAAAACGTTAATTTTGCTTGTTTACGAAGCCTTTCAACCTTTCAAAAAACGAAGATGATTTTTAACTGATACAGAGCCCAATTAACGAACAGAAATTTAATAATGGTAAAAAAGTGACTAGGACAGTACACAAAGGTCAAAGAATGACTGTCTGTCCGTCTGTATGATGGAACAGCGATATCTCGAAGACAATAAGCGGTAGAGCCTTTAAATCTGGACTTTTAAAATCTACTGATATGCAGGATACGCAGATCAAGTGTATACAATTTTTAATGCCATTATCCTTAAACTTTTTGTTTTTCAAGATAAATCTTGGCATCATTTACCGTATGGGAATGAGCAGCGCTTGCCGGGTTTTTAGTTTATTAATAAAAAAAAGTAAGTTAGAAAAACAATGCTTTTTCGGCTGGTTTATCTTGAAAAACAAGATTTTTAAGGATATATAGCCGTATTATTGGGGCTGTGGGTGTGGCATTACAAATTTTTTCAGTGAATCTTATATCTGCTGGTATACACGGAAACATTCATATCTGTTTGAGAAAACTTATTGAAAATCCTTGCAATAGTTTCTGAAATTGGTGCTAACATATATGCACGATATATGATATATATATATATATATATATATATATATATATATATATATATATATATATATATATATATATATATATATATATATATATATATATATATATATATATATATATATATATATATATATATATATATATATATATATATATATATATATATATATATATATATATATATATATATATATATATATATATATATATATATATATATATATATATATATATATATATATATATATATATATATATATATATATATATATGATATGAACGGTTAGTGACTTCAGTTTATATATGTGTAGTAGAGCTGGAAAACTATCGATAGTTTTCTTAACGATAGTCGAAACTATCGTCACTATCGATAGTACTATCGTGTTACTAAAAACAAAAGTTTTAATATTTTTATTTGCATTGCTCTGAAATTTAAGGGTGTAAATGATATAATTAACTATAAAGAGCCATTATTGGCAGCGGTTACATTCCAATACTCGAGTGGACTATATTCTTGCAATGCGTGAGACTTTTTGGAAGATTGTCGTAAGTGCAATGATTGCATCTACTCGATTTGTATGCTGAAAAAGGCTGCTCTTGTGGATAGCTTTGTACGTTGGGTGTAGGAAATTTTTAATTTTTAGCATTGTTACTGCTTCGAATGTTACTGCTTTCTTGAATGAAGCATCCAAAAATGTTGTTAGTATCTGTGAGGCATCCAAAGTTTTCATATTAGTTTCCATAGCATTTAAGCGTTGATAAAGGCCGTGCTGAGAAGTAGCAGTTGTAATTAGATAAATAAATTCACCTAGTCTTTTAATACTTCTATACCCTCCACTGTAAGTGGCTGAGGTGCCTTTGAAGTACTGAAAAGTATACTAGAAGTTGCGCCGTTTATAAGCAATATACGTTGAATCACTCTATATGCGCTATTCCATCGTGTTGGTACTTCTTGACTTAAGCTGTATGGCCTTTCAATCAGTACTTTGCGCAGTTCTCAATTTTAAATTTGCGATTGAGCTTCTTTTAAAGTACGTACCTATGATCTTACACCTTGTCATGACGGCCTTAATATTTTTACTTGCATATTGAGATTTAAAGTGTGGTCAAAGCATGGTAATAGTTTCATTTTAAGTAATTCGCAAAATTTAAACAACCGAGGTAATTTTGTAAAGAACATGCCACTCCGAGAGTACAACATGTAGTGAATCTGCTATATTTTGTGACGAGTGGTCAGTATCTTCCAGTAGTTTGTTAGTTGACAATACATCTGACAGTAATTTGAAGTCGCTTGTGATAAAATGATATGTTACAGTCAAGTAATAACCATTTGATCATGATGTCCATCCATAGCTTGTTATGGTACAGTACTCCATACTACTAAAAATAGATTTTATCTTATTTTTCATGATTCTGAGTAGCACATTCTTTAAAGTGAGTTTTCTGGGAAGAGTATACTGAGTGTCTGAAAAGTGCAGAAAATTCTGGAAGCCTTTGTCCTCAACGATTCGAAATGGTTTGCATTTTCGATAGTATCGTTAGTGAAAAAAACTATCGATAGTGCGGCCCTAAATAAAAATATATCGATACTATCGATAGTACTATCGATAGATTTCCAGCTCTAATGTGTAGATAGATTAATATCAAAATCAGCTAATTTGAAAAAATAATTCAATACAATTTATATTACTAGAAAACATCACTTGAGCCAGGTACCTTCATAGATTATACCTACATAGACGAAATGCCAATTCAATTTTGAGGTATAAAGTCATGAATTTACCAACATTGTAAATAGGCAAAGTACAGTAAGTCGATTGAATGCATTTTATATCGTTAGCTATACCCATTTAAGTACTTCACTCACAAACTTTGTGACTCATTCGATTTAAGAAAGCTAAACCAATTTAAAGTTTCCATAGAGAATTCTAAAAAAAAAGTAAAAATACAATCAAAAACCATGTTTTAGTGCCACGTGCGGCTCAAGTTACTTTCAAAGCTTGCTGTGGTATACATAAATGTCACAACTGACACTTACAGACAGGACGCTGTGGATATGGCTGGAAGTATCAAAGAGGGAACAAATGTACACAGCAAATGGAAACCAATGCTTGAGGTACCTTTAACTTCATCATACGCTTTAGCCTCAATCGCTTTGGAAAATAAGTGATATAGAGCGTTTTATCTGTTATAGTATGAAATGGTATTGGTATGATATGGATGGAATGGGAAATCGATCTGGAAATGAGTAGCAAATTTTCGTGTTGAATGCTTCTAGCCTATATGCTCAGAGTGTATGTAGACTTTTAGTACACACTACTAGTGCAACGCAGGAAACTGACTATAACACAAGATATGTGCAAATATTATATGTACGAAAACGCATATGAAAAAATGTGAATTTAACTCGATGGTGCTGGGAAAGCGGAGCTGAAGTACAAAAGATGCAGCAGAAGAAGCATTGAGTATGGTGTGCGACATTTATAGCAGCAGCAGTGACTTCTACTTCCACTACCTCTATATAGTTTACGTTCTGAGGCGCGAAATAAAATCCAACGACAAATATTAAAGCAGCCAACTGCCAACATAAGATGGTTCAGTTCGTGGAACTTGAGCTGCAATCTAAGCTGGGGTGTTGAAATCTACGTACGAGGTTGATTTAGAAAGTCTTTGAATTATAATGGGAATGCAAATGTTTCGTGAAACATTTTCTACTCTTTTTTGACTAATAATATTGTGCTAGTAAATTAGTAAATTTAATTAAAGGATATAAAATGGCATGCACTACTACCAACATTGTGAACAAACTTCGAAATTAAACTTTAAAATTTTAGGAAAGCTCCTTAGTTATAGCTTGATCTCACAGACGCTTTTTATCTGAACCAAATTTAAATAGTATTGTAAAACATAAAAGTGGGGGTTTAAGTAGGTGCTACCCCAAAAATGGCGGTACACGCTAGTAGATGTGTATGAAGCGATGTAGTAGATGTGTAAGATGCTGCCACATCGAATTTGAAGTTGATATTGACGTTTTCCATACAAATGCATAAAAGTGGACTGTGGGTTTATATAGGACTACCTCAAAAAGTGGGCGGGACACGCCCATTTGTATATGTATATGAAGCGGTTGTCCCCAAAAATACACCAAATTAAATTTCAATCTAATATTGATTTAAAGGAAGAATTTAAAAAAAAAAGAATTTGCACAGAGGGTTTGTATGGGGGCTACCCCTAACAGTGTGTGGACCACGCCCATTAATCTAGGTAAGTTAAGCGGCTGTCTACAAAAAGGCACCATATTGCATTCCAACTTAATATTGGCTTTAATGAAGAAGTTTTCATACAAAAAGTCAAAAGTGGGCAGTATGTTTGTATGGGGCCTAACCCAAAAAGAGGGCGGGTCCCACCCATTAATGTATATGTGAAGCGTCCGCCCACTAGAAGCCACTATATCAATTATTAAGTTGATATTGACTACAATAAGAAAGTCTTTCAAGAAGTCAAAAGTAGGCGGTGGGTTTGTATGGGGGCTACCCCAAAAAGTGGGCGTGGCGGGTCAATCTTGATACTCTATTAAACAGCAATAAAATAAAGTATATTTGCAAAATTTCAACTGGATAGCATTAAAATTGGTCACCTAAAAATGCGCAACAACATACAGGCGGACGGACAGACAGACGGACATGGCTAGCTCGACTCGTCTCGTCGCTGATCCAAGAATATATATACTTTATGGGGATTACGATGCCTCCTTTAATGCGTTACTAACTTTCAGACAAACTGATAACAACATGTCACACTATGTCTGAATGGTATAATAAGATCCACCATATAAGATAAACACCATAGGGGCCGTAGAAAAGTAAGGCGGGTATGCTAATTTTGTAGCAAAAAATGGAATTTGCTAATATTAATACAAAAAAATATTTATCAAAGTTCACGTTCATTTTCCGCCGCAAAATAAACACGCTCTTTTTCTATTTTCTCTCTCTCTCTCTCTCTCTCTCTCTCTCTCTCTCTACCTCCCTTATTCAATCATCATCCTTTGACTTGAAGGAAAAAATTATATTTATATTGTGTACTACTTATAGCTTGCTTATAGCATTAGTCCGAACCAGAAAATGTGAAATATGAAAAAATTTGAGCAAATTTTTAATTTTTCACATACAACTATCCTATATACACATTTTCGATGTTTTCAACAAGATAGGCCAAAAAGAAAACGAAAAAGATACTTAAAACTTATATTTGTTCTAAAAAAACAAAATCGTTTAAGTCAAAATATCAATACATATTATAAAATCTAAAAGAAGAAGAAATATAATATAATACACAAGTTAAATTATGCGCAAACATATTTGGAGCTGACCTGCACTATAGTACCTTTCGCATATACGATTTAGATACGAGAGGGTTCGTAAAAGTTTTTTTATTGTTGTTTTGTTTTGTAATCTGGCAACACTATAGAATAACTGACAATTGACAAAGTTTGAGGTTTTCTATGCCCTTACTGGGCATAATTTTAATTTTAATATAATTTTTTTTTTGTGAATTTTATCTATTTTTTAAACTTGTGATATCTTTTGAATGGAATGTCCGAATTGAATAATTGAAAATGTTATGTAATGGCATCGAGAACAGTCGTGAATATGAAGTAATTTATTTTGATAAGGATTAATACCAAGGTACAAATGAAGAGCTTTTTCTATCGGCGGCATTTCAATTAAGTTTTTTAAATAAAAGAACACTTATTGTGACATAACTATAATAGTTACACATATGCTAACGCGACCCTTTTTGTAGATAATGATGTGTTCTGCAAAGTCGTAGTACATTATTTTGTTCTATCATCAATAGTTTCCGCAACGCAGGCGATGTAAGGAATTTTTTAGGTCATTTATTTACACCTTGGGTTACATTCTTGGAGTTTTAGTAAGGATCCCTATTTGTTTTTGAAAATATAATATAGCCTATGTTACCCGGGGACAGTGTAGCTTCCCAACAGTGAAAGAATTTTTCAAATCGGTTCAGTAGTTTCGGAGCCTATTCAATGCAAACAAACAATCAAATCTTTCGCTTTATTATATTAGTATAGAAAACGCTGATTCCATATGTAACAAATAAGAATGGAGCACTCGCGTGTTCACAACTAGGAAATGTGGACCCGTATATACATTAAAAAATGAAAACTATATAAACTAATTAAAAAAAAAGAACAAAACAAAAAAAATTTCGACAATGCTGCTTTAAAAAATGTGTGTATATATGGGTCAAATAATCGTATTTTGTTCGTGACGTGCGTAGCATCCACAATACATAATTTAATATACATCTGCGTACGGTTAAGGAAAATCAAAAAGTTCAAGCATTTATAGTTCCTGAGACCTGTTGTCTCATACATCCAGACGTGTACAGCTAAAAAAAAAAACTCAGGTTCCGATGATGATCAGAACGTATATACTTATTGTATCCTTGTCCCTTTTTTGTACAGCGCATAAAAAATGTATGTGCTTGGGTTTCCACACGATTCTTAGTAGAATAGATAATATCTTGAGTATATGAGCCGAAAACTTGTACATATTCTTGTACACAAAAGTTTATACATCTTTAAGTTGTAAATTAAATTTAACATTAAAATCGTTTTTATGAAACAATTTTATATTGCTAAATTTCTGAAAACTTTAAGGGATACCAGCTTTTTAGCTATATTTCTGACAATGTACTTATAGTATAGTTGGAATGAATAGTTGGAATGAAGTGCAACAGGCAGCTCGTAAGCAGGCAGACAGTCAGTCTAAAGTCGCATATGTAGCTCAAAAGTTTTTAGCTCGCAATTGCAAGGCAAGGAAAAAACTGAACAGCAAGTTTCTGAAACGACTTGAACCGTAGCAAAATGTAATAAAATATAAAACTTACAAAAATGAAAAATGAAAAATAAAAAAACAACCTGAAACAAAGTAAGAAACTCAAGAAAATTCAATAAAAAATATGTTGCGGAAAAGCGAACTAAAAAAAAAAAAAAAAAAAAACGACAAAGGAGAAAAAATAATGGAAACAACCAAACCAACTCGAATAAAACTACAAAAAAAAAAAGAAAAAAAAGTAAGGAAATATGCGCATAAATTGTGATATCTTTTATGATTTCAGTTCTTAGTACTTTCTCGTTTCGACAGTTTTTATTCTAAGTTTGCAGGAGCCGGAAATTCATGAAGCAACAGCCATACAACTCTACCGAAAACTACAACATCAGGGAAAAAACGAAGCGGCAACCATCAACTGAAACTAATGATAAAGCAAAGGAAATCGTCGTTGTCGTTGTCGTTGTCTGGGTCGTCGTCATAAAAACGAAAAATATAATAGCAGCATACCAAAATTACCAACATCATCATACTTTATGCAATTTTGAATGAGTATTTATATTTTCTGTCGCACAAAGTTGCAAATTGTTAAAGTGATGAAACATTCAGCGAAAATTCAAAATCATTAGAATGTATGCGAATAGTAGGTATCGCATTATATTTTGGTCACTGTACTTGTGTAATGTCTTAAATGTACCATCGGAGATCCAATAAATCAATCAATTTTTTTTTTTAAATTGTTTAGAAATCGGTATAAAACTTTCAATTGTCACGGTTACTAGAATGAATAAAGCCTATATTATTCCTTTTGCATCTAGTTTAAAATTAATTTTTAGCAATTATGAAAGTAATTGGTACTTTACTTTTGTAAGACAAAAAAAATGTTGAAAACGTAGAAATGATATGGACACGAATTCAAGCTCGTTCCCTGTAGTTAAATGTATTTGGTACACTAGTAAAATTAATGAAACAATTGTGACTGAAAGTGAAAACACTAATGAATAAAATATTTATTTTGATAAAATCATCTCCTTAGTGTTATACACAAGGCTTGCCCAGCTGTATAAACGCAAGTGACTGTTATACCAGTCATAAACAGTTATAATTTTTGATGGCGCTTCATTACCAAAAATCGAATAGTGTGAAATGGTATTATCAGTTTGTCGGGAAAGTTTGTAACGCATTAAAGGAGGCATTGTAGACCCCATAAAGTACGAGACGAGACGAGTCGATCTAGCCATGTCCGTCTGTCCGTGTGTATGTTGTTGCGCATTTTTTGGGGACCAATTTTTATGCTATCCAGTTGAAATTTTGCACATACTCTTCTTTTTATTGCAGTTTAATAGAGTATCAAGATTGGCCCGCCACGCCCACTTTTTGAGGTAGCCCCCATACAAACCCACCGCCCCACTTTTGACATTTTGTATGAAAAACTTTTTTATTGTAGTCAATATCAACTTAATAATTGATATGGAAACTTCTAGTGGACGGATACTTGACATAAACATTAATGGGTGGAACCCGACCACTATTTGGGGTAGCTCCCATACAAACCTACTGCCCACTTTTGACTTTTTGTAAGAAAACTTCTTTATTAAAGTCAATATTAGGTGTAAATGCAATGTAGTGCCTTTTTATGGTCAGCCGCTTAACATACATAGACTAACGGGCGTGGCCGGCCCATTATTTGGGGTAACTCCCATACAAACCTTTGGCTTTTTGTAAGAAAAACTTTTTTATTAAAGTTTATATTAGGTTGAAATGTGATATGGTGCCTTTTAAGAGACAGCCGCTTAACATACATAGATAATTAGGCGTGACCCGCCCACTATTTGGGGTAGCTCCCATACAAACCTACCATGCTATGTTGTGTTTTTTTATGAAAAAAATCCTACATTTAGATCAATATTAGCTCGAAATTTGATTTTGTTGATTTGAATGGACAACCGCTTCATATACATATACAAATGGGCTTGTCCCGCCCACTTTTTGAGGTAGTCCCATATGAACCCACAGTTCACTTTTATGCATTTGTATAGAAAACGTCAATATCAACTTGAAATTCGATATGGCGGCATCTTACACATCTACTACATCGCTTCATACACATCTATTAGTGAGCGTGTTCCACCCACTTTTTGTGGTAGCCCCAATTTAGACCCCCACTTGTATGTATTACAATACTATTTAAAGTTTCGTGTGAATGGTATTAGAGCTTCGGTTCAACCGAAGTTAACATTTTTTTCTTGTTTTTTTTTTTCAAATGATAAAATCTGATAAAAATTTGAACAGATAATTTTTTTTTATAAAATTGATTTTTTATCGAGTGCACCCCAGATTGGCCACCTATATAGGGCCTTTGCTTTTTGCTTTATTTATCAATGATCTTCCTGAAGTTATATGATTCTCCCACTTATTGATGTATGTGGATGATGTAAAATTATGTTTGTCATATGCTGGTAATACTTGGCATGATTTAATGCTGAACTGAACTTTTTTTATCGAGAAACTTATTTCTGGTGAAATTCATTCTCCGTTTTATTACAGCAGTTAAATTTCCTTGGGCGTCGTTGAAGCACTTTATTATACCTAAATACGCAATCAACCAACTTTTCCTACATACTTCAAATTTTATCGTCTTAATACTATATCTCCTGGTTTCTTGTTAAACTCTATACGTAACACAAATCTGTATTCTAATTTATAAATGTAAGTATTATATATTGTGGAATACGATATATATTCATAATGTTAAGCATAATAATTATCTACGTCGAAAGTCGTACTAACTTATTGCACGTAGTAACTTATTACGAGTTAATTCCATTTTTTGGCCGAGATGATTTTTTCAAGCCACTGTAAACAGCATAAATAATGCTCGTACATCAAAACGTTCTACGTTTGTTTATGCTAAACAAGTGTTAAACTTTCCAATGGAAATGTCAGCTGCCAGCTAACAACACTTAGCGTTGTCAAGGCGCACAATATACAAAGCAAACCTCGTAAAATATACAAATTGATTTGCAGTCATGTATATATGGATATGTATAGAACTTGGTGGCTAAGAATTATGCCTTTCATATGCTCTATAGATGTAAATATCGTAGTATTTGGTATAATATATAGGAAAAAAAAAATTTTAAGTTTAGTCAAAAGGCGTCAAAAGGTTATTGCCATATTTCATGCAAATCTTTAAAGCTTAACTATATTTGCATTTTAGTATAATTTTGAAAAAAAAGAAAACAAAATTTGAAGACGTATTCGGCACATTTTAAGAGTATCAAAATGTATAGCGCTGCATAAAATTGCACTGAAATGTCAAGTGTGGAAAGTTTTAAATAATATTAGGGTATGTTATTTGTAAAAAAAAAAGTACATCAAGAACGTTTATTTTACATAAACTAAGACAAAACTAAAAACGTAAGCATTTTACTGACGCCGGAGTGAACACGGGTAACTTTCCAATGTTGCAATTAAAAGTTACAGTTAGCTGTTTTAAGTACGTAAGCTCTGGCCCGAATGCAATGAAACAAAATCCGTATTGATAGTGGAGTCCGGGTGTGAGTACTACTTGTAACGGGTTATGTTGTTGCATTTAGAGGTTTTTTTCTCACAGATCAAGCGTGACTAGTATCATACTGTCATCTTATTTTTATTCACTTTGTTTGACAATTCATCAAGGAAAGACTCACCGCAAGAACGTCTCCAATGTACTCAGCTGTATTATGAAAATCAGAGTTCTGTAAAAAATGTTTTCCGTACATTTCGAGCAACATTTATTTATTTTATTTTTATTTATTTATGTGGTTATTGGTTGATACGCAACCGAATAGGCCACATCCAGCTCGTAGTGAGTAGAATATTGCGGTTCTAGCGGAGAGTGTGGCTGAAGACCATGACCAATCGATTCGACGCCGTGTGCAGCATCTTAACCTCTCTTATAGAGCAACTTGGCGAATTTTACGCCAGAATTTTGGTTAAAGGCTTACAAAATCCAACTCGCTAAAGAATTGAAGCCGCCAGACTTGAATTTACGCTTTAATTTCGTTCAATGGGCTCTGCAACAGCTCAATGAAGCTCCTCTGTTTTCGCGCCGAAGTTTCTTCAGTGATGAGATACATTTCTGGCTCAATGGAAACCTCAATAAACAAAATTGCCACATTTGGGTTGATGAGCAACGCGAAGAGATTCTCGTATACAAAAATTCACTGTTTGGTGTGGTTCATGGACTGGTGAAATCATTGGTCCGTATTTCTTTAAAAATGAAATTTTTTTGGTGGGCACCTAATTTCGCGTTTCGGACCTGTCAACTGGCCACCCAGATCGTGTGATATCACACATCTGGATTTTTTTCTTTGGGGTTATGTGCAGTTAAAAGTTTTCGTCGATAAGCGAGCCATGATTCAAAACTTGGAAGCCAACATGACTTGCGCAATTCGTAAGATACCGGTAGCAATACTAGAATGAGACCTATAGAATGGACCACTTACAGCGTAGTTACGGCCAACATTTGAATGAAACTATCTTTAAAAAGTAAATGTCAGAGATTGTTCTTTCGGGTCATAATAAATATTACGACATCAAATTTATTTTAAGTGTTTTATTAAAAAAAAAAAAAACGTCTAAATGAATTACCCGTTAAAAGGTCAGCTGTGTTGAGGCAACAACAGCAGTATCTGAGTTGAGAGTAACTTTCACTTGACTGATTTATACACCTATGGTACATACTATTGCGC
Source organism: Leucophenga montana (assembly GCA_035044765.1). Classification (NCBI taxonomy): domain Eukaryota; kingdom Metazoa; phylum Arthropoda; class Insecta; order Diptera; family Drosophilidae; genus Leucophenga; species Leucophenga montana. The sequence goes on from JAWNNQ010001609.1 coordinate 134,927, forward strand.
ATTATGAAACAATCCACATGTTACTTAAGAAGAAACAAGAAAAAACGTTAACTTCGGTTGAACCGTAGCTCTAATACCATTCACACGAAACTTTAAATAGTATTGTAATACATAAAAGTGGGGGTTTAAATAGGGGCTACCCTAAAAAGTGGGTGCTACACGCTCACTAGTAGATGTGTATGAAGCGATGTAGTAGATGTGTGATATGTCGCCATATCGAATTTCAAGTTGATATTGACTTTTTCCATACAAATGCATAAAAGTGAACTGTGGGTTTATATGGGACTACCTCAAAAAGTGGGCGGGACACGCCAATTTGTATATGTATATGAAGCCGTTGTCCATTAAAATCCACAAAATCAAATTACAAGCTAATATTGATCTAAATGAAGGATTTTTTTCATAAAAAACACAAAATTGCTCGGAGGGTTTGTATGGGGGCTACCTCAAAAAGTGGGCAGGTCACGCCTAATTATCTGTGGATGTTAAGCTGCTGTCTATTAAAAGGTAGCATATGGCATTTCAACCTAATATTGACTTTAATAAAAAGTTTTTCTTACAAAAAGTCAAAAGTGGGCAGTAGGTTTGTATGGGAGCTGCCCTAAATAGTGAGCGGGTCCCACCCACTAATGTATATGTCAAGCATCCGTCTACTTTAAGTTACTATATCAATTATTAAGTTGATATTGACTACAATAAAAAGGTTTTTCTTACAAAAAGACAAAAGTGGGCGGTGTATGGGGACTACCCCAAAAAGTGGGCGTGGCGGGTAAATCTTGACACTCTATTAAATTGGAATAAAAAATAGTATACATGCAAACTTTCAACTAGATAGCATAAAAATTAGTCCCCAAAAAATGCGCAACATCATACAAACGGACAGACAGACAGACGGACATGGCTAGATCGTTTCATCTCATCGAGCAAGATCAAGAATATATATTCTTTATAGAATGGTCTACAATGGCTCCTTTAATGAGTTACAAACTTTCAGACAAACTGATACTACCATTTCGCACTATGTGTGAATGGTATAAAAAGTAAAATAACAAACTCGTAACTCGTACATGTAAAAACTAATATAGAGGAATTGTAACTAGAAACGAACTACTCTTAAAGGAAATAAGCAGAGTGAGTTTGAGTAAATACCTGAAACAAGACGTATCATTTCATTTACTTCATGTTGAGTTTCACCTCTTCCTGACTTGACTTTGACTCATTCTAAGTATGTTTGTACTCAGGTTTTCAACTTACATTTTAACTTAATTACATTAAATGAAATTACATTAAATAATAACAAGTTGCAGCAGTAGTAGCTAAAATAATGTAAAAGCGTATAAATAAATGTACAACTGAATGAGAGAAAAATACCATGAAAAATACCAGAACGCGCACAAATGCGAAACACTTTGAATATAAGTGCAAACTGTTTCAATGTGAAGTTTGGTAGTGAAGAAGCTATAAGACAACTACACATAAATAAAAAATATTGGTGAAAAGTTTCAAAATAACACAGTACATATCAGACGAATATCTTTTAAAAAAATATTTTGTGGGGAAGTACATATTAAAAATTATACGAAATATCTTTCAAGCTAATGTTCAGGCGTCAGTAACTCTGACACTAGTTAATTCTATGTTGAGAATATGTACAAAGATATGTGGTGCGGCAGAATAACTTCTTTTTTCAAAACGCAATAAAACCTATTTTATGAATCATATTTTGATTTATTTATTTATGACTTAGAAAATAATATTAGGTAGGTGATGGCCTCATTGTCCATACTCTGAAGAAGTCGATTTCTGGCATTTATCATGACCCTTACCAGCATATGAGCGTGTATGTTACTAATTTCTGCCTAGATATTGGCCTTCAGGTCTTTTAGGTTCCTTGGGTGATTCACATAAACGCGATACTAAAATCCCACAAAAATAATTGAAAGCTGCCAAATCGGGGGAGTAGCCTGGTCACTCCAAATCGTCCTTTATTGAGATGAGGCGCTCTGAGACGTGTTCCCTCAAAACAGCCATCGATGCTCTTAAAGTGTGATCCGTTACTCCGACCTGTTGGTACCAAATGTCTCCTAAGTTCAATTAATGAAGTCATAGGAAAAAAAATTGCTTGGTCTGAACGTATACGCCACATCCGAGCCGAACACTAATGGCATAAAATTATCTTTATAATAAAGCCAGTTTTCAGTTCTACAACTCTAAAAAGCGGCATAGTACATATTAAGCTTTAGAATCGATTTACAAGTTAATATCGCAAGAAATAAGAAATAAAAAAAAAAACTGAAAAAGGTTGTCGATAGGCTATATTTTCCCAATGGCGTATCACGGTAATTTTTATAGTGTTGTCCCAGAAACTTCCTTTAATGCGCAACCAACTCGTTCACATTAAAAGGATGATTTTTTAAGCGGCAAAACATTACACGAATACCCATACTATTTTTATCTAACTATCTTCGGAATATTGAACATTCTGAAGATAGTTAGATAGTTAGATAATATTCAGAATGTTCAATCGTCTTGTACGATTTATAGAAAATAGTAAATTAATATGTATACCAAACGTTTTAAGGGCATAAGCAACTCTTATTTTTAACGCTTGTGACCCTTCTTTCCGGGCTCTTTTACATCCTGAATGTACATGAATAATGAAAGTATAATTTAAGAAATTCAATGATTAGAAAAATAGCTATGAGATTAATATCCAGTATATCCATCCATCCAGTTTTGCCCAGCTACTTCAATATCATAGTATAAATACGGCGCCAATTCAAATAATTGCTATCTAGCTATCGAAATAAAAGTCTGTGAGTCGGAACACATGAATACTGCTGCGTGCGGTGGTTTCACCACACCCCCCACCCCTTCCTTGTTTTTATGCAGGTATCGCCCCAAAAAAATTTTAACATTATCAAGTTTTTCAACAGTGTTGCTTTGCCGTCTGCTTTTAAGTTGCTCTTACAAATTTGACATTTGAAGTAATAAATAAATTATGACAAGCAGCAAGCACAACATTGGCTAAAAAGCCAAATGGAATTGTTAATAGCAACAGCCAGCACCAGCAGCAGCGTGTCCAGTCAACTAAGAGAGAAAGATAGCTCCTTGCCCAACCCATGAAGGCAGCCAACGCACTTCCATATTTTTATTTTAATCCTACATTTCCCATTGCGACGTCTACTCACAAATACGGCGTTGAACAATGCTGTCCTTCTTGTTGATTGTCAAGTGTTGGCATTTTGAAAAATTGTCGTCAGTGGCTACAAGTGGCGTACTTCTATATCTAATTTCTCCTTCCGTTCCGAACACTCTACATTCTACTAGGTGTGGCTGCTGGCTAGGAAGCAAGCCATGACACCGCAAAAGGTGTCATCATTAAAAATGATAAATTCAACTTAAAATTTCATTTAGATGTATACATTGTCGGCATTTGAGAGAAGTTCAGACACTCAATGAGTGTAATGTTTGTTGGCTTGTGTTTGTGTGTGTGTGTGTGTGTGTGTGTGTGTGTGTGTGTGTGTGTGTGTGTATGCTTTTTTTCAGCACATTATGAGGTTGTTTGAGAAATGGCTTTCACTTGGCCACAATGCGTGTGGATTAGATATGCTGTATTCATTTTAAAGCTTTTATTCCGGAGTGGTTACACCGGAAGCAGTACTGACAAACAATTGCAATTATATTGTACTAAATCAAGGCTGTGTTGAGCTGTGAGTGCTTCTAGGTGACAAAGTTAAATAGAGTTGTGCGCTAACAAAATTCATGAGTAAATCTATCAAAGTATGTTTAATCTAAATAAGTATGTACGAGGTGTGTAAATTTAGAAATGAGACGTGTAGCGTATCTTTCGATCAGGAAACATTGGAAATTGGGGAGACGGTGGGACGGTAGGTGTTAACCATGAGATGCGTCTTCAGTACTTGTTAAAATAAGTTTCGTCAAATTGTTGGTATAGTTTTTGTTTTGAAAATATGTTTCAAATTTGCTACACAGTAATCTCAAGAAACTACTTTTTGGCCAGTTAAAACATACATATTGCTCCTCAGCCTATTGTGTATGAATGGACGTCATTGTGTGACATTGGACAACATTAAAATAGCTGGAACAGAGTAGCTAATGGTTATTCCAGCACTGCGCTAAGTAATGGGCGAACCGTCTGCGGCTTAGCTAGGCAATTATTTTAACGGAGACATTATTTAATTGTAGTTCTTTTCGAACAAAAATTAAAAAATGTTAACTTCTATGAAATCGAAGTTTCAATGCATTTATACATTCCAACCAAAAAATAAAAATAAATATATTTGTAAAATCAATAAATGGGGCAAGACATGCTCAATAATCCATGGCTTCCAACACATATCAATTTTCAAGTCGATATAAACTGTAATAACTAAGTTTTTATACTCTGTACCTATAAGGTATATACACTTGTACGAGTATAGTTTGTGCAAATGTATGTAATACATAGGTAGAAGGAGGCGTGGCAGACCCTATAAGGTATATATATATATATATATATATATATATATATATATTCTTGATAAGCATCGAAAGGCGTGTCGATATATACATGTCTGTCCGTTCGTCCGTCCGACCATCTTTTTGAACAAACATATATCGAAGACTTTAATTCAATATATATTTAGACTCTCCTTTTCCTCTTTAAACGAACGAGCCAGCCTCACTTTAAGGGGTATCTCCCATAAAAACATTCAAAGTTTTTGTATGGACAATTTTTTTTTTTTGTTCTGTTGCTAATTACGCTAGAAATGCCATATTTGGTTTACCATACGTAAATCCGGAAAAAATATACCGCATAGGTCCATATCGGGTCATTATGAGGGTTAGCCCCCATACAAAATGGCCCTAAATTTTCAGAGATTTGTAAGACATTTTTTTTTTTTTTTTGTTAATTGAGCTATCTTACGTCAATCCTTACAAAATATTCCATAAAGTCTTAGAACGGACCACTTTAAGCGGTAGCGCCATGCAAACCTGTCCCCATATTTAAGTTTTTGTATGAACATTTTTTTGTTTTTATGTTTAATCCTACTAATATTATAAACGCGAAAGTTTGTATGGATGTGTGCATATTTGTTACTCCTTCAAGCAAAAACTACTGATTTGATTTTAATGAAACTTTACAATAATATAGCTCATATATCAGAATAACATATAGGCTATAATTTGTATTTTATTAATTTAAAACAAACACAGCGCAAACATTTTAACCACGTCTGCTGCTCTGAGTAGACGACAAAAAGCTGATAGCTACAAAATCGTCTAGCGTTCATGTGTTTGCCTTCATTGATCATGTGTGCGGGATGATTTTAGAGAGGCAGAGAATGAAAGAAATCCGTTGGCTTTTTGAAAGTTTAAATTTTAATTAATCAAATTTTTGTTAATAGATTTTGGGTTTTAATGTCATTCAAAAAAAAAAGCATTTGTTTGCGTTTGTATTTCATGTACATACATAGTATGTGCGCTAATTTCGCTGGGTGAGTAACGATTGCTTGTGCCTTTTACGCGCACATCTGCACGTTTGCAAATTAATACCTTTCAAATGAAATATTTTTTGTCAAAATAAGTTGTATACTGCGAGCGTAAAAGCAGTTACAAAAAACTACTTGTCTATTAATATTATACTATATGCATAGGTAGTTAATTTTAAGTTATGTTGGTATGATCTAAAATGATGAGTAAAAAAATGATTAATAATTTTTGCAGTCCTACTGCTGAACTACTAACGCTCTTGTACAACTCTCTATACTTTTTGTTTAGCTTTTACGACTGACTTGTTTGCACTGTATATAGTGGTTACAAAAGTTCAATAATAGTATTCTGCGCAAATTGAGCATCATTAAATGCTATTGGCGTTGTTGAGGCAATGAGTAAACTAAGAACTAAAAAACTAGGTAGCGTTATGGGTGCCTTTAATGGTTGAATTTATCGTCATCACCAACGTCAATGAAATCAACACCAATGTGAATGTCAAGTACCTCATCAAAAATGCGGCCATAATCATTAGAGAGAAAAGAAAACATGCGTATTGAACGATCTTATCTGAAATTCTGACTATCTGATTTAAAACGTCTTGACACTGTCGAATGTCATTTAGTAGTAACGATGTCCAAATAGCAGCTTCGGTCGTAGGACTCACATCCGGTCACATGCCGTACTCCAAATGTTTTCGCAATCTGACTTTCGTTTGTACTTTTATCGCCAATGAAAATTTCTATTTAATATTTGCTTTTTACGTTTTGTGTCACAAAGTGATATTAAAAAGTAATTTGCCTTCAAGTGTAATACTTACGACAACATCACAATTTGTTAAGTCAAAAAAATACAATACAGTACATTTCTGGAGAATTAAATCTCAATTCGTTTGATTGTTTTTCTCGCTTTCTTGTTATTTCACATACTCGTTTGCTGGTTGCTTGCATAGTTATCTCATGACTCTTCAAGAAGTACAAAAAAAAAAAACGCATGAATCAACGTCATTTTGACGGTACACAAAATCTTTTAGTGTTTGTTTTATATACCAAAGTGAATGAAATGACAGCTTCAAGTACAAGTAGTATGTGGAGAGTATGCCGTGTCTGTTGTGTGCAGGAAAAAAAAAATAAAGAAAATGTTTCGCACAACGATGGAAGGAGCAAAGCAGGCATGCAGTCATCCAGTCAAAGTTATTTATACCGCAAGTCACATAAATCTGTCAAAGTTGATATTCTTAAAAAATAAATAAAACCAAAGAACTGAAGAAATAAATGCGGTAAAGTGCTGAAAAACTTTGAAAACAACAACAAACATACAAATAAACATAATTTTAAACAAATCCAAACACTCGAATAAAACAAGTCGAAATGAAATAATCATAAATGTCGGCGAGAGTTGTAAACAAATTAAATTATTTGTCATTAATTGTTCGAGGGTTTCTCACTCACAGTTTCGACATAAAAAAAAAAAAAAATGTATTGAAACATTGATACCCTTCGTCAGATAGTTTATAGCGAGGAGCTTCAACATATAATATAATGCAATATCTGCAGTGTTTGAAAAGGCAAAAAGAAAACTGCAATTGAGTGTGTGATCGACTTCGGGATACTGTCTATCTTGTCTAAGGCTCCATATCTGAACTGTAGATATTTTTATAGGTTTGCCATACGATACACCATGTTTGGCTCACAAATGGAGCAGTTGTGTATAGTGGCTACCACTTATAGTGGCCCGATCTGGGCATATGTGCGATATTTTATAAAGATTGAGTTAAGATACTTCAAATTTGGATATTCTTAATTGATACCAAAAACAACAAAAATCTTGTACATACAATAATTGAAAAAATGGGAGCAAGTTTATATACCGCTTTTTATTGGGTTGGCGCATTCATTTTCTACACTTTATCTGAAGATGGTATAGGTTAAACAAATATTGAAACTTGAACGTTGTATCTCTTATAGTCTTCCATATCTCATCGTTCAAACAGACGGTCGCACAGACGGACGGACGGACGGACATGTCTATATGGACTGAACTCTTGATGCTGATAAATAATATATAGGTACTTTCTTTAAATGGTCTACCATGCCTCCTTCTAACTGTTACATACGTTTGAACAAACATAATATACTACTTTTACCTATGGGTGCCGGGTATAAGAATAATCATCTTTTGATATAATATATACAAGTATATAAGCTATTGAAATATAGTATATATTACTTCTTCGGGATATCGGACTATTTGCTGCCTTAAATTGAAGCCCGTGATCTCGGTGAAATTTGGTTGCAACCAATTGCAACCATGGCATTATAGCGTGAAAAATTAGGTGAACAGCTAATTTCACGCTTCGGACCGGTGCATTCGTCGCCTATATCGTGTGATACTAGATTTGTTCCTTTGACTAATTAGAAGCTCGAAATCTCATTCGAAATGATCGAACGCGGCTGCAACTGCGGCCATAATCATCGCAAATTGTCAAAATCGAATTTATTTAGGCGAAAATGCCACTCATATGGTAGTTTTTTATTGACAAAGAGTTGTGCCTGTACTCTGTTTGATTTAGAAGTTGGTGTGTGAGTATGTGGACAGGTCTACAAAGCAGAAATTGTTTTTACTATCTCGTGAGACCCATTAAACGTTTTATGACTGCTTTTCATAATTATTTCTTTACTCAATTCTGATGATAGAATTTGTGCTTCGGCGCACTGTGAAACTGACTGCCGGTTGAGGAAAGCAATTAGTGAACATTTTCTTAGTTGGCCTGCAAGCAGAGTACAAATTGCATGCACAATGTGCGACACATGTTTTTCTTCACCTGTACAAAAGCAATTTTCATTTGCACGGCCGTGTGGAGAATTTTTTTTTTTTTTTTTTTTTTCATTCGTGTGCTACACACTTGCACACGAGCCGAACACAGTAAGTAATCTTGTCGTGTCCTTTTGCGAACCCTGTATCACAGCAAAAACTCTTCTGTGTGCTATATTCAAAAAGGTGCGGGAGTAATTGCACACTCGTGTGCAAATCATAGAAAGAGCGCAAGTAAGCAGCACACGAATGAAACAAAATTTACTGAAAACGGCCGTGCGAATGAAACTTGATTGTGTGTAGGTGTAGAAAAACACACACATGTGCAAATACTGTGAACACTTCAATGTTTTTTTGCATGTTCGTTTTGTTAGTGTGGCATTATTTAGCTACCCTGCTTGCTAGTCAAGAAAGTGGAAAATATAGAAAGATGAAGAGATGTAGCACGTAATACCAAAGAGAAGTTGCCAAAGAAGGTCGAGTTCAAGTTGCGCAAGTTGGCAGCATGGTCAAGTGCAATGTGGGAAAAGATGCGCGCAAGCGATTTTAATAGAAAACCTTTTTTGAGAAAAGTGTAATGACATAAGTTTTTAATTTCAAACATTACTTATGTAACGCGCGGCAGCGCGATAGTGTCGTATAGCAATTTATACAAAGTAAATCCAACGGAAGCTTCATGCTGCAGGGTAAACTTCATGGCATTTGGTCTAATGGAAGCGGAGATATTGCGCACAAAATGACAGTTTGGTTGTTGTATCGGTTGAAAAATTAACTTCGAACAAAGTGTATATATTAATTTCTGTTTTAAACTCGGTTAAACTTTTACTGAAACTTGTTTAACTTGATAAAAATAAGTCTATGGTGAGAATTGTTTTTCCCGTACCAGAGTGTATGAGGGATTTAAGCGGTTTAAGGAACGTAGAGAGGACAGACAGATTGAGGAACATCCAGGACCTCGAAAACCGTAAGTAGTGAAAATAGCATTGAAAAATTCACTAATAATGAACCGCATCGAAATGAAATTGAATTTGTACAAAAACTCAAATCATCGCATTTTGACCGACATTTTAAAAGTACGAAAGGTGCACGGTTTCTTCTGGTGTATGTTCAAAGTAAACAGAACATTTTCATGTCATCCATCTACAATTGTTACTGATATTTTTACCCATCTACCACTCCCCGTATTTGCTTGATTTGGCAGGGCGACTTTAACATTTTCGGAAAAATGCAAATGCCGATCAAAGGAAAGCGCTATGCCGACATAAATGTCCTCCAAAATGTTTCGACCGATATCGTGAAGGAATTGCCGGTCGGCGGCAACTTCATGACTGGAAATTGGGAAAGAATGTAAATTTCCAATGCACTAAGTCACATATAAGTGGCAGAACCAGAAACTGTCCTATTCCAAAAGTTCTGTTTATTTATAGCAATGAATCATATTAATCAATGGAGTTTCTGTAAACTATATATATACCCCATGCTCCGGTTTTCACTTTGGAATAATTTGCTCATAAGAGATTTCGTTAAAATGGTTTGAATTTACTTGGCATTGAGAATAAGAAATGCCTAATGTCAATTCCAAGCTAATTCGAATTGCGAAACCATTCTGAAAGTACAATAAAAAAGAGACCACCTGAACGAAATCACGAAATCAGCGAACAATTTATTTGCAAGTTAAAACATATTTAGTCGATTTATAATGAAGTTTGCTCTCAATAGGTGTAAGATTTTCAATAATTCTTATTCTATAGCAGTGATCGATGATGCCGTTCTTCAAACTGTACTTATAGTTTATTTGATCTTTACTAAATAATAAGGCAATCGTTATAACCGAAGCTTAAATACTCTTCACACACAAGTATAAAAAAAAAAAAAAAAAATTACTGTTTACCATTGTAATTATTTGAAGTCTCCGTTTATAAAGAAGTTAGCTCAAAAACAAGAAAATTTTATCTGCAAAATGTTCGGGTCGTGTAGAACAATATGCGATATATGTGCGAAGCTTCCATCCATTGCATTTTAAATCGATATTGACTGTAAGACAGTTTTTTGTATTGTAGAAAAACCGAAGTGGGCGGTGGCTTATAGCGACTATATCTTCCAGAGAGTGTGATATGTTAATTTACACATAGGAGCATAGAAGTCTCCATACTCAATCTCAGATTTATATCTTAAAAACCAGTTTTGATTTACACAAACTTGGTTGAATTCGTCTTGTCGAGCTGATCAGAGAGAATGCAGAATACACTTATGGGGTAACCGATGCTTTCTTTAATCCGTTACAAACTCCGTGACAAAAGTTTTGATACTATTTACACTACAACAATTCATCATTTATCATTTAGGGTGTAAAGAACTCAACCAGCTGAGTTGATGTCTTCTAATAACATCAATTAAGCTCTTTTGAAAAACAAGTTTTTCTGATTAAGCTGACATAAACACAGGATCGATAACGAGACTTGAAATTATTTTTAAGTAGGAGTAGTCAATGGTTAATGTGGCTGGCTCAATTCTCTTACATTCTCTTTGTATGATAATAATCATCCCAGTACTAATAGGGTAAAAAGGTATATCATGTTTCATTACTTTGAATACATTTTGACATATGAGCTGAGACAAAAAGTATGACACGCCTAGTTGGAAAATTGGTATGTTAGGTATGTGGTAATTGGTAATTGGTAATTTAGGTATGTTACATATGTATATATTTGATCACGATCATAATAGGAAACAATATAACCAAGATAGCTAGCATGAACGCGTCGATCTCGGAAACTGTAAAAGTTGGGGTCATTTAACTTTGATATTTACACTAGTATACCTCTGCAGATAGAGTCTATGAATAAAACGTAGCAACACCAGCGAAATTGCTGGTACTTGTACAAATATATCTGCTAATTCCGAGTTTTTTGTATGAAAATATGTGTTCTTAGTTAAGATAAAAACAACATATTTTATGCGAATGGTTCTCATATTAAATGCCATTAAATTTCCAACGTAAATCTAAATCGGATCTCTATTGAATACATGCAGATAGCCCCTATACAAATATTTGTTTTAGAGGCATTTCGAGTGCGTTTAGGGTAAATCTAATCATTTCAATTTAAGACATACTTTCAAGTTTTTCTCAAACTCAAATTCATCTTCATACTCTTCAATATCTTTGAATTCTTCCAATCACATCAGTTTGTCGTTCAAAAGTTTAAACTTCCCAACAAAAGCCTGGGAAACTCTTCGCTCCATTTAAGCCATTTATAAATGCATGTCTGTGTGTATACATGCATATGTTTACAATAAATATTCAGTTGGCAACCAAAATGGGCCAAAATCGACCATGGAATAAAAAAGACCCTACAAAACTAACGACAACTGCAACAGCGACAAGCAATTACCGCTCTTTATGAGCCACATAAACAATAAAATAATGATAATGAACAACATTACATTGAACAATATGCGTTCGCTTATGATTTAAATGGGCAAACAAATGCATAGAATACAAAAGTACTCCAAGTATGTCCCATTCACTCTGTGTAATGCTTAGGGTTTCGATGCAAGCGCTGCTATGCGTTGCGCATGCGTAATCGCGGGCATTTTAGTTAGCATTAATATTAGTGTTGTAAGTTGCATACGAAATGAGCGGCAAGTGCATGACGGATTGATTGATTGTTTCAATGTTGATTGCAGAGCATGACTGATTGGTTAGGTTAGTTTATATTTCGTTTCTGTTTTTCATTTCGACTGTTTCATGCGCGCATCTCGAGCGAAATATTCATAAAATTTTATATTATCTTGCCTGTTGCGGTCTTCTTCTAATAATAATGATTTCCAACAATAATGATAAGTACTTAAAATACGGCGAGAGAAGAGTGGTAATAAAAAAAAACTATACGTAAAACATATTATAGGAAAATTGTTTTATTGCAAGCAATTAAAATCATTAAAACATATTGTCGACATTGTTTTCCACTTGATGTGATTTTCATTATTATTTATACTTATTGTATACTCTTTACTCATAATGATGTGAAGAATAGAGTAGAGTAGAGCATACCAAGTGTGTTGGAAAATTTTAAAAGCACAATGTAAATTACTCAAAATAAAATTTTCTGGCTAAAATGATGCAACCCATACAAAGTGGCGCATGTACTGCGTTTTTTCTTTTCTTTTGTTTTTTAATTTTAAATTTTAGCAACAACAAAATTTGAACAATTGTCCATGTACTTAAACGTTTTTTTTTTTTTTTTTTTTTTTTTGTGATATAAACTGCAATTACTTAATTTATCGGTTCAATTTACTATTTTTAACGGTTATTTCCATTTTAACCAACGTTTTGGTAAGACTTACAAAAAATATCTTCACATTGTATACACATTTTATATTCGTATCTTTCGATGTTTTTAGTTACACTTTTTGTCGTAGTGCACTTCCAAACTCAGATAAGATATTCCAGCTCACATCTAACAATAACGCAGTGGATTATATAGTCGGATAGCTCGACTAAAATATTTTTGATGCATCTATTTTTCTGTTTGTCTCATCATTATTGTTCATTTGAAACAAATCAATTTTCGCTACTGTTATGTGTATGTTTCTGTATAAGTATCTCCATATGTACGAGCATGTGTGTATGTACCATATTCAAGTGTCTATATACAACTCTTGTCAATTGCCGCGCACTGACAGAGTGTCAGTTGAATATATAATCGTCATGTTTTAGTTGTTGCTATCATTATTGCTGCTGTCATTATTGCTGCTGTAATTGCTGTGGCATGTAATTCAAAACAAATGCCTTGTAAAGCATTCAAATAAGCTGAGAGCAGACAAACGAACAAACAAACAAAATAAAAATTGTAACTGAAAACTAAAACTATCTACATACTATACACATACTATAAATGTATTAAGCAAAAGAGATGAGTAAAACAAAAAGAAATTGTCTCTAATAGGCCACTTCATGCTCAACGAAGCGCTAATACCCTACACTCTGTATGTGTGTGTGTGTGTGTGTGTGTGTGTGTGTGTGGGTGGGTGGGTGTAGGGAATGGAAGAAGGATAGTATATATTTAACAATGACAATGCATATTCATACAAAATTTATATGTATTTTGTTACATAATCAGTAAGTAGCATTACAGATACATTTGTAGATATAAAGTTATTGTAATGTGGGTGCGCACAATTCATTTCATTTATAATTGTCATTTTGTGGGCGGACGTATAAACTACTTTGAGCATTCTATGCATATAACAAATAAAAGTAATACATAGATTAAGTGTTAGTGAAGATATGGTTAAAAGTCAGTTGAAAGTCTAGTTTCATTGGGACATTGTTGGCATAAAACCGACTATGTATTTTCGTACTTCCACTGAGTTTGCCTTAAAACAATCATCGGAGATCCCGCAAAGTATATACGTCATACAAATAATTATGTTTGCACTATTTCTTTTTGGATTTTTTACCGTTTTATATAAATTCTTCGAATTTTCGAGAATACAGAATGCTGTTGTGAAATGTTGTGGTTGCTATGCAACCGAAATTCTGTCATTCTACTGTATTTCGCTGTACCGTTATTTCAAAAATGTGTTCAAGCATTGTATATTGCATAGTTAAAAATTATGTGTGCAAAACACTTCTGGGTGTGCTGTATTGTTGATAGTGTCGCGGCTAAACTTTAATTCGTAAAAATTTGTTTGCAAGTTTATTGTAATTATGTATATCATATATAAAATATACATCAAAATTATGCAAAACTTTACTATAATATTTAATGTTGTAATGTAATGTAAAGAGCAACCAGACGCAACCGGCATAGGAACTGCATTTCCAGTTTTCTAAAAAACCCAAATGGAATATGGTACAGTACCACGCAGTGGCCGGAAAACCAACATCGATGACCGGGTCAAACGCCAGATATGACGTCTAGCAGTGGAGGATATGTTGAGCAGCGGACAAATAAGGGCTCATTTGGGCTTCCAAATATCAAAGAGTAGAATCGTTCAAATTATCCATGAAAATCGATTCATTAAACATACCTCAATGGTATCTAAACCAAAGATTCTGGAGAGGCATATTGAGGCTCGTCTAGAATTTGCAAATATGTACCGATTCTGGGGCGAAGAGTGGCCCAATAGCATCTTTAACGATGAAAAACAATTTAATTTATATGGCCCAGAGAACTGCAAAAATGATTGGCGAGATTTGCGCCAGGATCGGGTATACTGCTATAAGCGAGGTTTTGGCGATGGCACCGTGATGGTATGAGCCGCGTTCTGTTACAAAGGAAAGACTCCTATGTGCTTCATATCCACCCGTATGCATGCCAGCATGTATGTGGAGCTTCTGGACTCCGAGTTTGCGGAATTTGCTGGCAACTTATATGGCGATGACTGGACATACCAACAAGATAATGCATCAATAAACACGGCTCAGATCACAAAAGGCTTTTTTAGTGACAGGAAAATTCTGTATTAAAGTGGCCAGCATTAGGTCCGGACCTAAATCCCATCGAAAATCTTTGGGGATCCTCTCTGCCCGTGTTTTTAAAAACACAGAATTAGCTCATCAGGCCAGGATTTTGAGATATTTGAGGTTATGTACCCGAAAAACGACGTTTTTTCCTACTTTTGAGGTTATGTACAGGGTGCAAAATATTTTTGTGGTCAGTCTCTTCAGTTACATCATTTAGTACCACTCCTTGTTTAGTACCACTCCACCGTTTAGAGTTAAGAAGCGGTTGCGGCATTGTCCGTCGCAAGCACAGCGCACGCACAAACCGAATCAAGCGAGGCCTGCCGATGAGACTATACGAATGTTGGCGAAATCTACAGCGTACACACAGATAGATGTTATTTATTGTTTAACTCAATTATGTCGAGTGCAAAGTGTAAACAAGGTTGTGATCGCTTTTGTTATGTTTGTGGACATTTTATATTTATAAAAAAGAAAAGACATATAGTAGAATCATTGCAAAATGCATATCTTCATTATTTCGGATTTTCTGTGCTTTTCACTACTTACAAAAGTTTTTTCCCTATATCACCGAAGCCAAACTTAAAGAGGGAGTATTTGGCGGCCCACAAATACGCAAAATCATAAGTGATTCTAAGTTTGATACCCTTTTATCTACGAATGAAAGAGCTGCTTGGAATTCATTCAAAACTGTTATTAAGGACTTTTTAGGAAATAATAAAAGTGAAAACTATATATTTTACAAAATTATCATAAGATTGGTGTTAACATGTCATTAAAGTTCCATTTCCTGCATTCTCACTTTGATTTTTTTCCGGAAAACTTATGAAGTATGAGCGACGAGCAAGGAAAGCGTTTTCACCAGGATTTAAAGGCTTTTGAAGATCGCCAGCAAGGATATTGGGACGATAATATGTTGGGAGACTACTGCTGGTCTATTTTAAGAAAAACCGATTCTGAAACCTATAAAAAAAAGTCCAAAATTAGTAATTTTTAGTTTATTTCTTATCGTTTTGAGTCCATTTTCTTATTTATTTTTCTTTAATAAATAATTCTGAATGTGGACGTGATGGAATTTTTAAAATATTTTTCCTAGACTACCTTTAGATGAATAGATAAAATTCAACAACTTTCAGCTGGGTTATAATATAAAAACCTTGTAAACTAGTGTAATTGTTTCGAAATTCGTCAACTAGTACATACAAAAGGCACGTCTAAATAATAATAGCAGATATTTTATCAATAAAGGTATCGATAGCTCAACTGTCTCAAACCAGGACTCTAACATTCCAGACGACCTGAGTTTTCAACCCCCACTCGATCCAAAATTTCTTTAAAATTTAATTTAACTATTTCTAAGTATCTTATGCGCAGCAAAACTATCCACAACCTCTTATCAAATCCGCAAAAGCAATACATATGTGAATAAAATTCATTATATTCAAAATTGCTAAAATCCCGTCATAAATTTGAAAATTGAAGCAAACTCCAGCGTAACCAAGCAAAACTGGCAAGTGTAAAGAGTGTTAAAGCTCCGGTTCCTAGGAAGTTAATGAGTATGAAATACGACAGAGTATTTCGAAGTCGTGCATTCACGACTACATCATTCTTTTTTATTTTATTCTACAACTATTTAACTACAGTGATCTGGGTGGAACTGATAATATTTTCATTTTGTTGTTAACGCTTCTATTTATACTCGAATAACACGCACGATTACAGTTAATGTAAAATAATAGGAACAAACATATGTTTTTCCAATCTACATACGAATAAATACGTCTCAACTTCACAAACATTCGTCTTTATTAATCATTCCTTCTATTGTACAACACAGCCCAAACACCTGCACTTACTTGTGTATACATACATATATAAATAGACATATTCAATTGCAATTCAGCAGCTGATTATTAAGCTGTGTGCCTGTCTATCTAACCAGACATTTAGCTACAATATCTATTCAACTAATGGTGCGCCGTTGCATTATAGCGAAGCTAATATGAAGGTCACCTTTCAATTCAGATATGGTAAAAACAAGTATCAAATGAAACTCATTGCCGACTGTAGTATATAATATAGTGGACACAATTGTGCATTTAATTTTATAGATATATTACAAATGCAAACATTTTTTGAAGCCAATAAAATGTTTCTATTTGCATTGAATTAGTTGAGTTACATTCAATAAGAAAATATATAGGTATCTTACACTATTATAAAATGCTTCTATGTAATTGGGATTTTGACGAAAAAAGAAAAAAAAATGGAGGGAGAACAAGTTGCCAGTAAAAGATCTTAAGAATAAACATTTCCTTAGACTAAAAAATTGGCAATACCATTTAGAGTCCATATCATGGATATTTTCCAAAACGGCTTGCTTGCTTTGGCAAAAAGACTCTTTATCAAGTTTCAAACATTACAAACATTATACATGAAGCAGGTCTGCTGTGTACTGCACCAGCCAAAAGTGCGACATCGAATACTGTTTTTATATCAGCTGAGCTTAGGAACCTTATAAATAATAAGCGAAAGCTCCGGAAAAATTGGCAAACCAGTAGATGTCCACCAGATAAAACTAGGTACAATACAGCATCATTCCAACTTAAAAAACGCTTGCACGAAATAAGAAATGAAGCAACTGCAGAGTTTTTCAAAAGTCTGGATCCTAACACGAAAGACTATATTTAAAGAAATATTTAAAACGACCTGCCAAACGGAATGTTGCTAAACGTAATCATAATGGAGAATGTTGTAAAACCGCCAAAGCTAAGGTTGAGGCATTTGCACAACATTTACACTCAACATTTCAACCAAATTCAAATCTTGCACCTGAAGATACTGAAACAATAGAGTTTCTGGATGTACCTTGTCAAATGTGCATGCCACTTCGTAGATTTACTGTGTCTGAAATCAAAGAAGAATTCGCAAAACTGAATCAAAAAAGGTCACCAGGCTATGATAAAATAGACGGAAGAGTTACGAAAATGCTCTCTCAAAAGTGTATTAAATTTTTAGCACTAATTTACAATGCGATTTTGAGGCTGGATCACTTTCCTACACAATGGAAATGTGCGGAGGTGAAAATGATTCCAAAACCAAACAAGCCTGAAAATATTCTCTCGTCATACCGTCCTATTAGCTTGCTGGTGACATTCTCCAAAGTATTCGAAAGAATACTTATGAGTAGATTGCTACCAATTTTGGATGAATACAATATAATACCGGAACATCAGTTTGGGTTTAGGAGAGGTCATGGGACTCCAGAGCAATGTCATCGTATAGTGGATCTAATTACAAGTGGATTCGAGAAGAAACTGTATTCTGCGGCAGTATTTCTTGATATACAACAAGCATTTGACCGAGTGTGGCATCCAGGCATGTTATATAAAATGAAAAAAACTGCTTCCTGCTCCATTTTTCCTCTTATTGATATCGTATCTAAGCAATCGACACTTTTATGTTCAAATGGAAGGAAAAACATCGAAACTATATAGTATCCATGCTGGTGTTCCACAGGGCAGTGTTCTGGGACCTGTCCTTTACACAATATTCACTGCCGATCTTCCTGTTGTCAGTGATGTTCAAGTAGCCACTTATGCTGATGATACAGCTATAATTGCATCTAAAGACACTGCGGCAGAAGTAGCTCAAGATATTCAAAATGAAATAGTTGAAATAGAGCGATGGCTTAATGGAAAATAAAGGTTAATACTGAGCAGTCGAAACATGTCACATTTGCTCTGAGAAGAGGAGATGGTCCGTCAGTATTTTTAAATAATTCACAAATTCCTCATAGGGACTCCGCAAATTATCTTGGACTCGATATAAATCGGAGAGTAACTTGGAAAAGTCATATTAAAGGCAAGACAAAGGAACTCAACATAAAAACAAAAAAATATATTGGCTGCTTGGGAGAAAATCGCAGCTTAGTTTGGAGAACAAAGTTCGGCTTTACAAGGCTATTTTAAAGCCTGTGTGGACATATGCTATCCAATTATGGGGAACTGCAATCAAATATTGAAATTCTTCAACGATATCAGTCCAAAACGCTTAGACTTATTGTTGACGCCCCCTGGTTTTTGGCTAATGACCAAATTCACAAAGATTTAAATATTCCATACATTAAAGATGAAATACGTAGAATAAGCACAAGGTATGTTGAGAGACTACATGATCATTTAAGTGTTTTGGCAATAGGCCTACTAGATAATAGCGATACAACTCGAAGACTTAAAAGAAATCATGTGTTAGATTTACCTTTTAGAGATTAAATTTTGTATATATTGTAAATAAACACTTAATTATAGAATTTTGAATATAATAGCTGTTCTCACTGGAGTACAGCTATTTCTGTTATATTATGAACTTTCAACTAATTTACTTATTGTCTTATTGATAGATTGTAAATTAATAATAATAAAATAAAAAAAAAAAAAGTTTCAAACTGAACTCAATTTCAATATTTGAGGGACATGCATACAGATATGGTTGGAACGTCGAGCTTATTAAGAATATATACTTCCTTCCTTCCTTTAGGGCATGATACAGTGACAAAACTATCGTATATTCACACAGTTTGTAAAGAATGCTTACACACACACACACACAAACTGCATCACATTGCCTACATAGTAGTAGCATTGTATTTGATTTCCCATACCTGCAAAGAAAAAATATAAATTAATAGTAGTGTTTCACAAAAATGTTTGGCAATACTTAATGCACTAAATAATAACCAAACTACAAAATTTAAGTATTTCAGAAAGAAAAGCATAGAAAAGCCACTTGAAAACTATGTTGCTGTCTTTCTTTCAAATGCAGCAAATGTGTTAGAGCGATTGATGTTGTTAAGCATACGCCGGGTAAATTTAGGTCACAAAAGGCCAAAAAGGAAAATACACACACAAACTTCAATGTAAAATAACAAAGTTCATAGTTCAGAGTTAGTCACGCTATATCAAGATATTTTTTTACATATTTTTACTTACATCGTTTTCAACAATGTACGTCGAGGTTAAACTACTTCAAACATACCCAGTTTTCAAATAAGACAAGAAGGAACGCTTAAAATGGACATATTCGACTGCAAGATACCCTGAGCGTTGTCTACGAACGTATACATGAGCCATAGATTTGAGTAGGACTTTATTTTAACGTTGTCCGATCAGAACCTATGTAAGATACTATTTTATTAGGTCTGACATACACACCAAATTTTTAGTTTCCAGTTTAAGTAACAAGTTTTTTATGCAAAATCTCGAAAATGTGTATTGGGTTTGTATGGAGGCACGTTCATTTTATACACTTTGTATGTGTTGGGTCTCCACATTTTACAGTCTTTTTGTGTTAAATAGTACATTTGAACAAACTTAATAAGCCGCTTTGCTCTAAATACGTAAATATAAATACTGTCGTACCATTTTAAGGTGTTAGACGCAAATTCGTTAATATTTTTATACAATGCTTTTAGATGAGATTAATTAGTAGATGTGCACAAACAAATGTGGATACATTTTCGGACATTTTAACCTTTATTTATTTGTTTTAAGAGACGAACCCAGAAAAAAAAATAAAAAGGCACTGTAATATTTTTAAATTCAGTCGTCTGTATGTTTCCACACGTGCATCAATATCGTATTAATCAATCAGTATGAAATATGAAAAGTTGAAGCAGTGGAAATTTGGTTTGAAGAAATATTTACACAAAAAACTTACAGCTACTAACGTACTACTTTATGTAGCAAACATGGTTATATACTTTCGAATGCTGTATAATTGGAAAATAAAATTACTACTACAAAAAGCATTATATGCAAAAAACAGATTCCAACGGAAACAACCAGTTTTTTTTTTTTAGATGGATGGGTCAACTGGCTATTTGTTCAAAAGTTTAGCAATGAATTTTTTTGATTAAACAGGTCAAATGGGTTTTCAGCATTTATTTCGAGTAAAAGTCAGGATTTAAGAGACCATCCAATTTGACACTAACAAGTTCGGGGAAATTTAAGGTAGCGGGCCCGATTTCCTATTTAATTCCTTATAAATGATAAGTCGAATATGCCCATCAAAGTGTATAAAAAACCAGAAAAAAACGTTAACTTCGATTGAACCGAAGCTCTAATACCATTCACACGAAACTTTAAATAGTATTGTAATACATAAATGCATAAAGTGAACTGTGGGTTTATATGGGACTACCTCAAAAAGTAGGCGGGACACGCCCATTTGTATATGTATATGAAGCGGTTGTCGATTAAAATCCACAAAATCAAATTGCAAGCTAATATTGATCCAAATGAAGGATTTTTTCATAAAAAACACAAAATTGCACGGTGGGTTTGTATGGGGGCTACCTAAAAAAGTGGCCGGGCCACGCGAAAAGGCAACATATCGCATTTCAACCTAATATTGACTTTAATAAAGAAGTTTTCTTACAAAAAGTCAAAAGTGGACCATAGGTTTGTATGGGAGCTACCCCAAATAGTGGGCAGGGCACGCCCGTTAGTCTATATATATTAAGCGGCTGACCATAAAAAGGCACCACTTTGCATTTCAATCTAATATTGACTCTAATAAAGCAGTCAGCGGGTCCCACCCATTAATGTATATGTCAAGCATCAGTCTAATTTAAGTTACTATATCAATTATTAAGTTGATATTGACTACAATAAAAATGTTTTTCATATAAAAAGTCAAAAGTGGGCGGTGAGTTTGTATGGGGGCTACCCCATAAAGTGGGCGTGGCGGGTCAACCTTGACACTCTATTAAACTGGAATAAAAAGAAGTATACGTGCAAAATTTCAACTGGATAGCATAAAAATTAGTCCCCAATGCGCAACAACATACAGACGGACAGACGGACATGGCTAGATCGATTCATCTCGTCGAGCTGATCAAGAATATATATACTTTATGGGGTCTACGATGGCTCCTTTAATGCGTTACAAACTTTCAGACAAACTGATAATACCATTTCACACTATGTGTGAATGGTATAAAAAACGTACTAGTCTAAACAAGAACCAAGTCAAGTTTATTCGATTTTTTACATACATATTTTGTAAGTCAAATAACCTTTATATAAATAAAAAAATGTAATATGAATATAGACACCAATAGCAGCAACAACGAACATTGTACTAACTAACAATTACGTAAAATCTCTGAGCAACTGCAACAATAATAACAAAAGCAATGTTGAACTAAGTTCAAAAAACCTTCGAATTTTAATGAAATCATGAAATATAAAAAAAAACATTCAAATTGAGTGGGCAAAATGACTTCAATATCTGCTCAATAAAACAATACAAAAGTTATACAATACATAAAAAATGAGTTGACTTTTGAAAATTGTTATTAATTAATTATTTACAGACAAACTTCTCTGAATCTACATATGGTATTTGCCTTCATTTACAGTGATTTTTAATGCATGAACCAGAGAATGCATTTATCTTTGTTTTCATTTAAGCCAGATTTGTATTTATAAATCCATATTCATATATATAAATATTTCAATATATTCGTTGCTTACGGACTCGGAAACTATACGAACGATTTTAAGAAAATTTGTATTCAGTATTATTGTACGAGAGAGTATGGTAGGCTACACAGGCTATGTTAGGACTCGACCAAATGATCGGTGCCACGCCCTCATATAAGAGTAAAACAAAATTTGTTTTATCTCAGCAACTATTTACCTCAGATGGATTACACATAATGTAAAACGTATGTAAAGGGAGTGATTAGATATACTGTATAGGTTGATGTAGAGATGCCCTCATGTACATTCTCGAATTCATCATATTTCTGATCTCAATCGGTGTAATAGTGACATGAGAGAAGCTAAATTATAGGCATACATTGATACACCTAAAATTCATGTATGTACAGTATGTCTCAAAAGAAAGTTCACATTTGATTTGCTGATTGCGTGAACGCAACTATTCCTAGAGGCGAGGGGGGTATGTCAATCGGTAGCCTATCTTTTGGGAATTTAGTCGCTATGGAGCGTTTCTCGGAAGCGGACCGTGCGTTGAGCTTACGTGAGTTATACAAAAACGGTAATTCAGCGACTGTAGCGAGTTGAAAATTCTGCAGTACTCGACATGTTCGTCATTTAAATGATGCGCCAAGCCCTCGACTCATTGGAAAATGGGTCGAGAAGTTTGAAGAGACCGGTTCAACACTGGAAAAATCAAAATCCGGGCGTCCAAGGTCTTCGAGAACGTTCGAAAACGTAGACAGTGTTACCTAGTCTGTTCGTGACAGCCCGGAACTTTCGATTCGGAAGCATGCTGTTGCCTTAAGCGTGCATAGATCATCATTGTTCCGCATTTTTAGCAACTTCACATACGTCCAACACGTTTCTACCACGAGTTAATGAAATTTTTCCTCTCAAATTGATCTCCAGGAGAGGTGACATAAATTCGACTCCACGTAGTCCCGATTTAACCCCTATGGACTTTTTCCTGTGGGAAAGTTTACGGCAACAAACCGACTTCTCTGGCACAATTAAAAGAAAATATCAGTCACGAAATGGCAGCCATAACTTAGAATACCTGCCGAGCCGTCCTACGAAATTTTAGTGCTCGATTAAATGAACGCCGTGAACGCAGCGGTTTACAATTGGACAATATCATTTTTAAGAAATAAATTCCCAAAGTGTGCATTTTAATATGTAATAAACATATTTTCCATAAGCTACTTACTTTTTTTTTATCGATTTTTTAAATGTGAACTTTCTTTTGAGACAGCCTGTACTTCTCACCAGCGGAAAGACGCACAAAATGTTGATTGCTTCATAGATGTGGTATATAACCGCGTTTATAAGAGAGCCAAATTCTCAAAGTGAGTAACATCCAAAAGTGTATCATGAATTCAATGCAAACTCATGCTATGAAGTGATTTCGTAAATACGGCTCTCGCATAAATGAACTGTATGAGGTTCTATTAGTGTACATAGGTTATTTTAGTTCTATTAAATTGTAAACCATATTCAAAGAAAATTTCAACTTAAATGGTAATTCGCCTTACAAAAATATTTCGATTTGTTTCCAATAGAAAGCATGGAAAAACTTCGCGAAATAAATTTTTTTTGGCTGAACCCAACCGAATTTACTGTGATTTTTAAGAATTTTACTCTCACTCTATCTAAATTATTATTATTTTTTTCTTTTTTACAAGCATATTTTCTTTTGTATACATTTGTCATTTATTTGTCTACTTAAAAATTCATTTTGCGTCTTTTTTTTTTTGTTTGGTGCTCACCGAATATGTTTATTTTTTTGTTTGTTTGAATATTGAGATTGCCAGCTGAAAATAAATAATAAATGTACGGCAGCCCATGGTAGAAGATGAAAAGGACGAAGAGAGTAAGCAAACGAGAGAGAGAGAGAGAGAGAGAGAGAGAGAGAGAGAGAGAGAGAGAGAGAGGAGAGAGAGAGAGAGAGAGAAAATGACAGAAACAAAATAAAAAACAAAAAACCCCCAATAATCAAAAGTTTATGAATATACATTTATATTTTGGCAAAATCAATGATATAGAAAAAATATATATATTCGAAGTAAAATCATGATAAAGAAATGTGTGAAATGGCCTCCGTCAACTCAGATCCTGTATAGAATTATGCATCCACAACAAAAAGTGTAAATCGTCGCAACAGTACGAGGAGAACCTTTGTAACCAATAAAAAACAAAACATCAAAATGTTAACGGTAAGCAAACTGTAGCATCAATACCCTTCGCACGCCATTTCATAAGCGTAGGACAACTATTGTATTGTGCATACCATATGTATATATACAGATTTATATCTTGTATAGAAATACTATAAGATTAGCTAACATATGATCGATTCTCTCAAGGTGGATAAATATTGGTTATTTAATTACGATTGGAATATGAATTATTTATAAAAATCTATTTCACATCAAGAATCACTATTTTAATCAATTGCACAACATCTAAAGCGGTTCTGATTTAGTGACGCGCTCAGAATATATGGTCAGTTTACTAAACTGAATAATAAAATTTTAAGTTCTGGTCAATCAAACCTTCGATTTATTATTCAGTTCATTTTTATATACTGACAGGAAGGGCCAAGAATGTACTAAGCTTGTACAAATGTATATAAGGATAATGCAGAAGGAGGCGTGGCACACCCCATTAAGTATATATATTCTTGAATAGTAACAAAAGTCGGGTCAATATAGCTATCTCCGTACGTTCATCCGTCCTTCGCATGTTTGAAGAACGAGAGGTCGGAGACTATACTGATTAAATAGGAAGTACCAAATAAAACAAAAGTCAATAATTCCATTTTTTTTCTTTTTTGCATTTTATTTTAGTAGGCAGGGCTACAACGGATACTCGTCACTTACTATTAATTTTAATACGATGTGCCCGATGTGTACAATGTAAGTTCTTATCGGCACCTAGCTAATTAGATAGTTGAACGAACGGGAATTCGCCTTATGACCCCATAAATGGATGTAATAATTTGTAGTTTTGTTGGGAACACAGGCCTATGCTGAATACTTTGTGGAGCAATAACATCAACAGCAAAACCTTACCTTGGTGCAAAAAGTCTGCTGTTTAATGACACAAATGTTTCGACAAACCGCAAATGCATTACACCAAAGAATGTTTGAAGGGTGAACAAAATAAAAATATATACCTACACAAAAAGAAACCATGCACGATGAAATGAAAATCGAAATGCTTAAGTCGCAGGATTCAGGCTGAATTACACGGAATTTCATTCATTCATTCATTCACTCTGTAACACGTTCGAATATTTTTCTTTGTCCTTTTACTTAGCTATGGGTATTATGTGCGTATTCAAAGGTCGAATGATTTAAAATACACAACAACACAAGACCCAAAAATTCATTCACTCTTTGCATTTGGAATATTTAACAACAAAAAAATATAAAAAAATTGGAAGAGAATTGACTCAATTTAGCGCTACTTTAGTAAAGGCACTTAGTACATATGTAACTCTGAATTGTTATACAACTTATATTTCGAATTTCGAATATTTATGTGTAATAGTC
Source organism: Leucophenga montana (assembly GCA_035044765.1). Lineage (NCBI taxonomy): Eukaryota > Metazoa > Arthropoda > Insecta > Diptera > Drosophilidae > Leucophenga > Leucophenga montana. The sequence goes on from JAWNNQ010001609.1 coordinate 160,771, forward strand.
TCAGCGCTTTAAAGTATATACATATATGTAACGGGTGTTTCATTTAGAGTTTTTTTTTCGCAGCGCACGCGTGATTTGTCTCATACTGTCATCTTAATTTTATTCAGTATTGTTTGACAATTCATCATGGAAAGACTCACAGCGCAAACAACGTCTCCAAATTATTAAGCTGTATTACGAAAATCAGCATTCTGTGAAAAATGTTTTCGTGAACTTCGAGCAACATCGACCATCCGTGCCCAATACCATTCGCAAATTTGAATCTCAGTGTACGATTTTGGAAGATACGGTACCGAATAGACCGAATAGACATCCAACCCTTAGTGAGGAGAATATAGTGGATCTAGCGGAGAGTGTGGCTGAAGACCATGACCAATCGATTCGACGCCGTGCTCAACTTCTTGGTATCTCGTATGGAACAACTAGGCGAATTTTAAGTCAGGATCTTGGTTTAAACGCTTACAAAATTTAACTCGTTCAAGAATTGAAGCCGCCAGACTTGAATTTACACTTTAATTTCAGTCAATGGGCTTGACAACAGCTCAACGAAGATCCCCAGTATTCGCGAAGAACTTTTTTCAGTAATGAGGCACCTTCCTGGCTCAATGGATACGTCAATAAGAAAAATTGTGGCATTTGGGCTGATGAGAAACCCGAAGAGATTCTTGATCTACCGTTATAACTACAAAAGTGCACTGTTTGGTGTGGTTTATGGGCTGGTGGAATCATCGGTCCGTATTTCTTTAAAAATGAGGCCGGACAAAACTTAAACGTCAATGGCGAGCGTTACCGCACCATGATAACGGACTTTTTGTTGGCTGAAATTGAAGCCCGTGATGTCAGCAAAATTTCGACAATGGCTTTATTGAGAAATCATTTTGGTGAGCATCTAATTTCGCGGTTCGAACCTGTCAACTGGCCGCCTAGATCGTTTGATATCACACCTCTGGATTCACTTCTTTGGGGTTATGTGTAGTCGAAAGTCTTCGTCGATAAGCCAACTGCAACTACACTTTGGGTTAGCCTATGTACAACTTTGTTACCCATGTTTATGTTTTACAAGATGATTTGAAATTTCGTATCAACGGTATTAGAGCTTCGTCGGTTCAATCGAAGTTATTGTTTTCCTTGTTTTTAATTGACTTTTTCGCTTGTTCTCGTAACAGCACGACGTGTGCAAGAAAAATAGCTAATAAAAAACAATAGATGACCTCAATGATGCTTACTAAAGTTTCCACAGATATGTATCCTATATGAGAAGTGAAGGTACTTCAAAAATATTTCCAATGATACATTATTACATATCACAAAAATCTAAGCCGGTTTGCCACAATAGCCAAGTGAAATCTGGGCTTTTTGGGCTTATGCGATCTGGTCATTTTTTAAACAAAGCCGAAGAACAAAATTGTTTTAGATTTTTGTGTGCTTAAATTGAGCTTTTCCAACCAGTCCAAACAATCTTTAAACTGTCGTAAATTAAAAACAAAATCGTAAGTATTGAGTGAATGTATAGTTTGCTTGATCCTGGGCTCGATGTTCTCGTCTCGGCATGTAAAAAAATTATAATCATTTCAACGCTTTTGCTAATCTTGAATACACTTTTCATAGGCTTCACATTGTTAGGCATCCCGTATCCCGTATTGTAGTTTTTCTCTGAGAGACTGATAATGAAAGTTTAGTATGACCTTTAGAGCATTAGAGGCTTCAATGCAATGCAATGGCAGGGAAGATATATTCGTATAGATAAATAGTTCATAGCGGCTATCATCGTTAATGTGTGCGCGTGTGTTAGTATGATATACTATCATGTAACATGTTTTAAAAGCTTTTTCTAATTTCTCTGCAGCACAAACAGAGCTAAAGGGAAGTTTAATTATGACAATTGACACGCACGCAATGCAGTAATCTAGCAAACCTCTGGCAGTGCTCTCAATGAAATGTACTACAATACAATGGGGTAACACGTGACCGCCGCAAAATGGTTAAAGCGAGCCATAAAATTGGCATCTTGCCATATGCCAACATCTTACACTCTTAGCTACAAATTGTCTTTGTACTCCTCCACTGCATACTCAACGTAGTCAGCGAAGTTTACATATGTAAGCGCTTTGACAACTCTGGCCAATGACTTAAGGGATAATGACACAAAATATGCATAACAAATTTGACTTAAATCCTTTTGAAGCCACTTTACATATTTTTCCATGTTGTTTGCCATTTATGAAAAGAAAAACTAAGCATGTACAGGAAAAAGAAAACCGAAAGAAATACGAAAATTGTTAAAATAAAAAATAATAAAAAATTGTGGAGAACATGAAATGCTAAGCATGACAAAAACGCAATGAATGAGCAGAGGAAAATATAATAGAATGTGGAAGAGTGGGATGTGGTCTGAAGATGCTGGAGTTACAACAGGGGCAGTAAAAGGCGTGGGGACAAAACGATATAAGTTTAAGTGAAACTAAGCTGAGCGCAACAGAAACAAGCACAAGAAAAATACAATAGTTGTCAAATCCCTTAACCCATGGCGAGCCGAATGGTTCCGAACGCAACCAGCATATTTAAAATATAATGCAAGGATTATAAAAATCAAAGAACAACTTTAACTTCAGTGCAACCAAAACTTTAACATCCTTTAAATGAAATTTTAAAACAGCTATTTAAATAATGTCATTTGTAAATGAAAATAAGAAGCAACTACTCTAGATAAGGAGATCCTTGCTCATAAACATTTATTTTTACTATATTCGTCAATTAATAAATCTTGTATCCTGTAACCAATTTAATGCGATATTAAAAATCTCTAGCTGCTTCGATATAAGCCCTATCTGAACTTATGTTGGATATTTAAACGAAATTTAATATAGGTATACAAAAAAAAAAAAAAAAAAAAAAATAGAAACAAAGTTAACTTCGATGGAACTGAAGCCTTAATACCATATACACGAAGAATAATTGATTAAATTATAGATACCTTCTAGTATCCAGCTTATGACCAATTTCACTAGCTGGTTCATTGTAGTTATAAAATGTCCCCATGTACTCTGTCACCCCAAAATGTCCCCCAAATATCTACACAAAATTGCCCTCCCAAACGATACCCTAAATGTCCCTCAATATTCAACCCAAATGGCACGCCAAATGTCCCCCACCAAACGACGCCACAAATGTCCCCCAAGAGTCAACCCAAATGTCACTCCAAATGACCCCTAAATGTATAATGGGTTCAATGTACTTTATAGACTTACACTTTTTCCATATGAAAAGTATACGAAATTTTAATATGGAAAAAGTATAAGAAATTCTTACGCTTTTTGTAAAAAACCAACAGCAAACTTTTTTCGGCTATGCGGCCGTGGAAAGTATGCATATACGGGTCACTTGGCCGTATTATGGGAGTTGTAGACGTGGGCTCCAATATAATATAATATAATATATTTACGTATGGTCAACAAGAATCCAAGTGTCGAACTTTGACGTATCTAGCATTTATAGTTCCTGAGATTATTTGTCTCATAATTCTAGACAGACGGACGGAGAGATATACGGGGGTGCTACAGAAATAGCTAGCGAAATGTCCATTCCGCTTTTGCCATTTCGCTAAACAAATTCCACCATGCAACAGAACTTCGAGCGTTTTGTTTTTTTTTAGCATTTTCACAAACCATTTCGAACTCGCTACATAGGGTAGACACCACGCAAGAATCAACAAGTCTAATGTTTGTTCCGCACTATTATTGGTTTTTTTTTTCAGTAGCATAATTGGTAATTTACAGTGATATTTAGTTAAATGCAAATTGATTGAATTTTTGTCACTATTTTTTGGTGGTTTCCAATTTGAATTTATTGCCCGCCACACTAAAAAGTTTGCCCGACAACTCTAGCAGCTGTGCGCGGTAGTACTTAAATAGCATCAAAAACGAAAACAAACGAAATTGTTTCGCAAATTGTTTCGTTAAATGCACAATAAATACGCGATTGCTTAAGGTTGTAATAATTGCGATTAAATTATTAACTATTAATTAACTATTTTTAGCTTAGTTTTAACGTAAATAGCAGCATGCTATCGACTTAAAAACAAAGTTCGAAAAACTTTTTAAAAAAACGTGGCAAAAGTGAAATGCAAATCGCTTGTGCGTGGAAAGTTCAACTAGCGAAATCATAGTAGGTTTAGTGAAATGCTAATTTATTAATTAAAACATATTAAATTATTAATTGTTTAGATGTAAATTAATCAGAAATTGTACCACCTATCTGCAACGATAGGCCTTTTTATTTACAAAATATATTTTATAGGCGTATTTAGTCAATTCGCTAGCTCAATTACAAGCGAATTACATTTCGCTAGTAAATGAGGTCTGTGGCATGATAAATTGAAATTGAAGTGGAATTCGAGCGGAATGGATTCCTGTGGCACCCCTGATAAGTAGCTTAACTGACGCAGTTTCCGATGCTGATCAAGAATATAAATATACTTTAAGGGAACTACCTCGCAACCTTCTGACTGTTACATACATTCGCACAAACTTATTATACACTTGTTCCTTGGGGTACAGGGTAAAATGGGATAAAATGTAAACCAAAACAAAAAAACTGTCTTACAATTTTATTTTCTGAACGTACAAATTAGATAATGATGGGTTAAACAACCATTTTACCCACAGCCGGCTTACGCAAAATCTTGGTGAATGGCAAGTAGACAGAGCGGCAAATGACGACATGTGAATGTCAAGTGTGCGTACAGTAGGCGACGACAACGAGGATGAACTAAGCTGTGTACAAAGCTGTTTTGCTGAAGAAGACGACGAAGATAATGATGACGATGTTGATGTTGATAACACACAAAAGAAGCAACAGACAAACGGATGTACGTATGGCCTACTAAGGAACAAACGACTGGAGGAATGACACAACGATGATGGCGGATGTAGAGCATGCTTGATATGAGGCTGTGAACGAATTTCTACGCTTGCTGCGAGTTTTAGTTACAGACAAACAAAACTTTTTTAATAGGCTGGCATCCTGTGAAGCACAAACTTAAATCATCCAGGCGGTACAAGTTCCAGAAGTACACCAAATGATGCCGATTTGAGTCTTGCTGCGTGCACATTGCTTATGCTATATTCATATACATGTATGTGTATGTGTAACAAACCCACTCGATACGCGAAAAACTTTTCTGCTGGCACGTAACTCGCTCAGCCACTCGCTTATTCGATCGATTCTAATCATAACACAATCAGCAACTGCCAAAAATGTTAAAAAAAAAAAAAACAAAAAATATAATCAAAAAACGAAAAAGAGTTTTCCCAAAGTATGCACGCCGTGATAAGCCATGGTGAATGCACGATAAAAGTGAAAGTTTCGCTCTTTGCTCTTCTGGCATTAAATCTTGTCTAACTGATTGAAAAGGAATTTTCACAAAATAGCACAGCGAGCAAATATTTGGAGCTAAGGTTAAACCAAGGGGAATTTGTGGTAAAATTGGAATAATTTGGTACAAAACTGGTGTGACAAATCTTTGAGAAAACAAGAGAAAAGTTACGTCGAAACGAAGCTTTTATGCGCTTTACGTGAGTTGTAAACTACTTTTCGTGTATTTTGAGGATGTGAAGTTAGTTAACGATACAAGAGTATTGCACTGCAAAATCTTACTTCGAAATCATTGCTTGCTAATTTGTCTACGTATTTTATTGACACAATTTACACACATTTTTGTAAATTTTTCGAAACAAGGCTATCTGGAATTTTCGAAATTTAATATAAGTAAATCATGTTCAATGTTTCATGGCTTATAGCGGGACACTCATTTCAACGTCTGCCTACAGCGATATCATAAATAGCGATTGGCCTTTTTCCGGTAAATAGCCTGCCAGATACAATTATTATGACCTGTACCCATTGGGTAAAAGGGTACATGACGTTTGTTCAAATGAACCAGCCATAGGCGGTGTGTCATTCCCGAAAAATGATGTATATTCTTGATCAGCATCAAAACTCGAGTCGATGTAGACATACCCGTCTGTCCTTCCCACAGTCTATGTACGTAAAAATTTAGAAAATGAACGTCGAAACCCCACTACATTGCTTCACATTTTGAAATTTTGTTGATCACACATACGGTTAGATAGGATAACCATATAGGGTAGCTCCAAGACAAACCTGTCACCATTACTTGAATGAAAGTGTATTTGTTTGAAAATGTTTTCGTTGTTAATTACTAAGCTGAAAATCTATTAAAGTACCCCACATAGGTTAAAATCAGACCACCATAAAAAATAGTCCCCATACAAATATATGGTTAAAATAAGTTTGTACGAATACAAAAGTGGAATATTTTGAAAAACAATACGGCCATTTTCATTTAAAAATGTTTGTTATTATTTGCTATTACCGAAATATAAATAGTACCCCTCGTATGCCGTTCGGAGTACAGCAATAATACTTTAAGTTTAACCAAATGGCTGCAACCTTGAAGTAGAAACTTTTCTAATGAACAACTCATTCAAACTGAGGGCTTAAACTTACGCTAATCAACGAACGAAATAAAAGAACGAATGAACGAAACAATAAGTGAAAGAAAACTTACTCTTTCATGCTGATTAAATTCAAAGAAGCAGAAGAAGTTGCTGTAGCAATCCAAATGCTTCAATAACGCCCACAGCACGCGAAATAGAAAACTCATCAGCAGCATCGGAAAACTCGAACAAAATAAAATTACCTCAACGAAATAAAAACGAAAGAGAAACAAAAAAGTACAATAAATAGAAATAGCACATAATGGCATAAATCGCAAAGGTGAATGGCAAATGGCACAGAGCGCAGAGCAACAACTTCATTCCAATTGTTAGACAGCCAAAAATTGGCTACCAATCGACTTTACTTACTGATTACTTTTCGATATTTTGGGCTTTTCGCGACAGAGATTCACTTTTTGTGGTTCTTCACATTGTGTGTATTTAGTATTTATCTTGATTAGTTGCAGCCTGCAGATAGACAGACAGTCACAGTGAAACCCACTCCCAGAACGAGCGCAATTTTTCGAATGTCTTGTAGTATAATATACATTGTATATATTACAAAGATACAAAAAAAGTATAAACGTTCAATTTTCGATAATAGTACATATAAAAATTATGTACTCATATCTCCAAAATAATTTGTAGTTTATTTTATTTTAAAGTTCAGAAACTTTTGCATTATACCTAAAGGTATAATCTCTATATATGTATATATTTCTCGCTTATGGACTTTTGTACTTGGATACTAATGTAATAATGTTTAGTTCGTGTTTCCATTTTGTCATGCGCATAAATTTTTTGCTTCATCTTCTACTACTTTTTTCTTTTTTCTTGGCTGTGTTATGTTTGCGAATGAATGTTAATTGTGTAGGCGTGCACTTTGCCCCTAGCTTGAGGAGCCTTAGTCAAACACTAGATTAGCACTTCAGTATATACGTTTAGCGGCTGATTGTTAATAAATGTCTGACATGTGAAAAGCAACAATTACAATAACAGCTCATCAAGACAATATATAAATAAGTACTATGCATACGCTTAAAAAGGATTTGGAATTTGGTTGGGAACGCAAACTTTTTCATTTACATACTTTCAAGATGCATAAAGTTTGCTATATCGAATCAAAGTTTGTAATGAGTAGTTTTATAATGTAATAAAACGTATTAGAAGTATGCAATAAAACTTATACAAATAACACTATTTACTGCAGACGGTAATCCACGCAATTGACGAAAGCTCAATTAAGTGTGTGGATCACTGCCGGATCTAGAGAGAAGGAACTGGGGAACGTTAACCAAAACCTCCACCACCTGTCGGATTTTTTTTTTCAATACAAAAATATTTTTTTACGTTTAGTATTCATAAATAGAAAACAAAAACAAGAAAAAACGTTAACTTCGGTTGAACCGAAGCTCTAATACCATTCACAAGAAATTTTAAATAGTATTGTACAATATAAAAGTGGGGGTTTAAATATGGAGTGGTACACGCTCACTAGAGCGTGTGTATGAAACGATGTCGTAGATGTGTATGATGCCGCCATATCGAATTTCAAGTTGATAATTCCATACAAATGCATAAAAGTGAACTGTGGGTTTATATGGGACTGTCTCAAAAAGTGGGCGGGACACGCCCCTTTGTATATGTATATGAAGCGGTTGTCCATTAAAATCCACAAAATCAAATTGCAAGCTAATACTGATCTAAATGAAGGATATTTTCATAAAAAATACAAAATTGCACGGAGGGTTTGTATGGGGCTACCTCAAAAAGTAGGCGGGCCACGCCCAATTGTCTATGTATGTTTAGCGGCTGTCTCTTAAAAGGCACAATATCGTATTTCAACCTAATATTGACTTTAATAAAAAAGTTTTTCTTACAAAAAGTCAAAAGTGGACCATAGGTTTGTATGGGAGCTTCCCCAAATAGTGGGCGGGGCACGCCCGTTAGTCTATGTATGTTAAGCGGCTGACCATAAAAAGCCACCACATTGCATTTCAACCTAATATTTACTTTAAGAAAGAAGTTTTTCTTATAAAAACACAAAAGTGGGCAGTAGTGGGCAAAGTAGTGGGCGTGGCAGGTCAATATTGATACTCTATCAAACTATAATAAAAAGAAGTATATGTGCAAAATTTCAACTGGATAGCATAAAAATTGGTCCCCAAAAAATGTGCAATAACATACAGACGGACAGACAGACAGACAGACATGGCTAGATCGATTCGTCTCGTCGAGCTGATCAAGAATATATATACTTTATGGGATCTACGATGGCTCCTTTAATGCGCTACAAACTTTCAGACAAACTGATAATACCATTTCACACTATGTGTGTGTAGCATAAAAAATTGGTCTTTAAGGTATCGTTTTGCATTTTTTCTATGTTTTTTTTTATTCTATTGTCACATACAAGTAGTGTGAAATAGAATTATCAGATTGTCTGAATGTTTGTAACGCATTAAAGGAGGCATCGTAGCCCTCATTATTCTTGTACAAGCAGTACAAGACGAAGTACTAGTAGTAGAAGTACGTCTTGGACGGTCTGTATGGAGTATGATGAATTTCATCTGGGAACAGAAATTACCTGCGACAACAAAGTAAGTCGAGATCAGACGAAGAATCACGCTTGCTAATCGCTGCTACTTTGGGCTCAGCAAGCATATTTGAAGTGAAGTCCTCTCTCGAAGTACGAAGATAAAAATCTATAAAGCATGGATCCTGACATCATCGGATACACCGTCTTTGAAAGTGTTCGAGAGAAATATTTTCGTTGGATTTTTGGTCGCCTTAGAGTTGGCGTCGTGTTAAGGATCCGTGTGAACCAAACCAGCTGTATGTTGAGGTTGACATAGTCCAGTGCTTAAAATTCCAGCGGCTGCACTGGGCTGGTCACCTAATCCAGATGGTTTATGGAGGTTTACGACGGCAACCTGAACTTGATTGATGGAGCTTAAAATGGCATGATCCGTTCTATGATGAACTGAAGAAGTTTCAGATTGCACCGAATGGTGCGCTTTCCTACGTGCGGCGTTGACTGATAGACGACTCTAGAGCCGCCCAAGTAAGTAATTTTTAAGACATCCGGTTGTAAGTCGGCACATACTTCTTTCTATTTCAGTTTAATAGAGTATCAAAATTGACTAATTTTAGGTGTATTTTGTAAGAAAACTAACATAGGTTGTTAGATTTTACAAATTCTTTTTTTTTTTACACCTGCAAAATTCGGAGTTTGTTTTTTTTTTTATAGAGTTTTTTTGTCTATGTCTACTTACTTCTACTTACTTCAGCACGGTCATTATGAAGCTGCCTCGTAATCCGTGTAAACGTCGTGAATGTACGAGACACGTAAAAGAACTGGCAAATAATTACTGTACGAATTGAAAAATATTATTGCAAGTTGACAATAGGTAGCACTGATTACAGAGGGAAAATAAGCATCACAAATTGAAAAGTGAAAAGAGGTAGCACTGAGTGTCTTACAAAATCTTGTGCTACTTGGACATTGTGATACGGGCAAGTAAATAAAATTCAACAAATTTAAGTAATAATCCTATTTTACTAGCCAGAAGAAACGCCGATATTTATTTATTTTGTACTAAGAAAAAATTATAGTTGAATTAATGTTAAGAGGTTTCTTTCATTAGTTCAAGAAGTGAGCGACGTTCAAAACTCTCCTTCGATGAAATGAAACTGTTGAGATTCAACAACGGCAAAATTTACACTGGTCGTCTTTGATTTGATTTTTAAATTCTTTCGGACTGTTACACTGTTCGTTCATAAAAAATCGAAATGCAAACCATCACCTGATCCAAATATTTCGAGTATTAACAAATTTTTTATTGAATTTTGATCAATAAACTCAAATATTCCTGTTTTTCCACATTTTTTAATAATACATTAGTTTTATACTGTTCTTTACCAGCTGTTGTCACATAAACAAAGTATTGAAATATCAACCCTTGTTCTACATTAGACACTGAAACATCCATGGCCAAAAATCCGAATTAATCAAATTTTACGCGTTTTGAAATATTCCGAGGGTTACAAATTTTACGAGTTTAAAGGAGTACCCGTAATGTACATTTGCAGATATTTTGTGGGAATCTGTTTTATTTCTACAGCAATCGACCGCAAATTTGATAAACAGTTTCCTTTTATCAACAGCCACTACAAAGAATTTTATCACAATTTTTTTCTTGCATTTTTTCAAGACTCACAACATACACACCAAAAAATATGCACTAACAGACATAACACCAAACAATCAATTAAAGAAGCAAATATTTAACAATCTGTGAAAATGCAGCGAATAAAAAAATGAATGTAAATAATTAGTTTTTCATGAAAAAACACAAAACTGGGCGGTTGGTTTGTATGGGAGCTACTCTTAACAGTAGGCATGGTATGTTGAGATGGATACGAAATTTCAGCCAGATATTTCAAAAAAAAAAGTAAACTAAAAAACAAGTAAAAAACGTTAACTTCGCTTGAACCGAAACTTTAATACCATTCACACGAAATTTTAAATAGTATTGTAAAACATAAACGTGAGGGGGTTTGGGTTTGTATAGGGGCTACACCAAAAAGTACGCGGTACATGCCCACTACTATATGTGTGTGAAGCGACCATCCACAAGAAGCCACCATATAAGTATTTCAAGCTGATATTGATTTAAATAAATAAGTTTTTCATACAAATGCATAAAAGTGAGCGGTGGGTTTGTATGGGGCCACCTCAAAAAATGGGACGGACACGCCGCCTATTTGTCTATGTATAGGAAGCGGCTCTCCATATAAAGCCACCACATCGAATTTCAATCTAATATTGATTTAAATAAATAAGTTCTTCGTACAAAAATAAAAAAGTGGGCTTACGGTTTATATGGGTGCTACACCAAATAGTGGGTCGGTCACGGCTTAGTCTTTGTATGTGAAACGGCTCTCCATAAAAGATCACCACATCGAATTCCAACCTTAATAAAGAAGTTATTCATACAAAAACATAAAAGTTGGCGGTGGGTTGCTATGGGGGCTACTCCTAAAAGTGGGCATGGCGGGTCAAGTTTGACACTCAATTACAGTGCAATAAAAAGAAGTCTATGTGCCGACGTACAACAGGATATCTTAAAAATTTGTGCCCAAAAAAAAAACACACAAAAACATCCAGACAGACAACATCGTCTCGTCGAGCTGATCAAGAATATATATACTTTATGGGGGCCTACGATGTCTCCTTTAATGCGTTACAAACTTTTAGATAAACTGATAATACCATTTCACACTATATGTGAATGGTATACAAATGCGCAACAACATCCAGACGGACATGTCTAGATCGACTTGTCTCGTCGAACTGGTCAAGAATATATGTATATATCGTACTTTGTGCGGTCTCCGAGGGCTTCTATTATGCGTTATAAACGTTCAGCCAAACTGGAAATAATCTTTTCACACAATGTGTGAAGGGTACAAAATAGCGCCTGACACACACACACACACACACACACACACACACACACACACACACACATGGAAATTGACAACAATTTTTATTTTAATTGTTATCGCGCCTTCAAGGAACTACTACACAAAAAAAAAAAAAAAACAGAATTGTGTTAATCATGAATACAAAGCGATATAAAGTGGAAAAAATATACAAAAAAATATTTTATGCAATTTTCCACACACCGTATTTTCATATACTACATACATACACCCACATACAGTATTTCCAATGCTGTTCTTTCACTGTTTATTATTATCACCGTCAGAGCATTGGCATGATTGAAATGACACCGAAAGAAAGAAACATGTTACCGAGAATAAATAAAAATGGTGGAAATATTTTACATGACAATAAAATCCATTTATTATACAAATGATGTACAATGGTGGAGAAGTATTTACGAGGGGGAGAGAAAAAAGCCACTTTGTGAGAAAAAGCCTGGCTTTGTCTATATGAGCAGCAAGTACTACAAAGCAAGCTCTAAACGATCAGCCAGACAATAAAGAAGAAATGTGTACTAATCTACCCTTTTACACATATGTGTGCAAGGTACAAATTATATTATGTAGAGCGAAAAGCATGATGAGCAGCGAGAAATAATGATAAGTTTTGCAAAAATAGTGGCGCGACTAGAAACGTAAAGGACATGCAATAATATGCATTGCAGGATGAGAAGAAATTACGAAAATTGCAATTGTAACGAGTGATCAAGAAGAAACATGAGGAGGAGAGCGACAGTGATTGACGAGAAGTGCATACGTGATACATACGTATCAAGTAAGATTGAAACATGAAACGAAAAGCATGACGAGTAAAATAAATATGCACATTAGTGATGAGTAAAACTGCTATATTTTGATGACAGCGAAAACTACTGTCTTTTTTTATTTAATATAACTGCTAATTTTAATTGCTACTGCAATTTAAATATCAAAAAGCATTTCATGTTGCGCTTTCAAGTTAAATAGCATATAGCATTTCATGTGAGTCTTTCCCGTTTAATAGCATACTTATATCATTCCAAGTTGGTTTTTCAAGTTAATTCAAAAAAGTATTTCATGTTGCTCTATCATGGTATACGAGGGCTGCTATTCATATTTCTGGAACTAGAATCTGGCAACACCATAATAAAGTTTGACATTTTTTGGCATACACGTACTCACAAAGTTTTGATGTACAATTGCTATTTGTTTTGTTTACAGTGAGAAAAGCAATTTTAGCAAAAAATGGAAATTTCAGAGAAGGTTTTCGTTGGATTATTTCTCACAACTTTCGACGTGGATTATCTCAACAAGAATGTGTCAATGAACTCAGTTCTTTGTATGGCGATAAAGCACTATCAAAAACCACAGTACATCGCTGGTATAGTGAATTCAATCGTGGTCGTAATTCGGTCGCCGACGAATTCCGTGAAGGTCGTCCAAAATCGGTTGTTGTACCCAAAAACATCGATGCATTGCGTGAACTGATAATGCAAGATCGTCATGTGACATATCGTGAGATGGAGGCATCCTTGCACATTAGTTCCACTAGACCGTGGTGCTTCAAGAGACGAGTATAAAATCATGACAGGTGGCGAATCATGGATATACGAGTATGCGTATGAGCCGGAAACAAAACAGCAATCAACCGTGTGGGTATTCCAAGACGAGCGAAATCCAACAGAAGTTGTTCGTGGAAGAAGCGCAGCGAAGCAAATGATCGCCTGTTTCTTCGGCCGAATGGGTCATGTGGCCACTATTCCGCTTGAGCAACGTAGGAGGTCAATTCTGAGTGGTACACGACCATTTGTTTGCCGGAAGTCTTCGGAGAAATTCGTAAAATCAACCGCCAAAGACAAATCATTTTGCATCATGAGAATGCGAGCTCTCTCACATCTCGTTAAACAAGTTCATTTTTGAGCAGTCAAAACATCGAATTAATGACTCATCCTCCGTACATTAATGATTTGGCACCCAATGACTTCTTCTTGTTCCCGAGTATCAAAGGTAAACTGCGTGGTAAACGATTTACGAGCGCCGAAGAAGCAGTTGAAGCGTTCAAAAACCATGTTTTGGAGGTGTCTCAAGAGGAATGGAAAAACTGCTATGACAAATGGTTTGACCGAATACAAAATATATATATATATATATATATATATATATATATATATATATATATATATATATATATATATATATATATATATATATATATATATATATATATATATATATATATATATATATATATATATATATATATATATATATATATATATATATATATATATATATATATATTTATCTATTATATATATATATATATATATATATATATATATATATATATATATATATATATATATATATATATATATATATATATATATATATATATATATATATATATATATATATATATATATATATATATATATATATATATATATATATATATATATATATATATATATATATATATATATATATATATATATATAGAGAGAGAGAGAGAGAGAGAGAGATGAGAGAGAGAGAGTATATATCTCTCTCTCTCTCTCTCTCTCTCTCTCTCTCTCTCTCTCTCTCTCTCTCTCTCTCTCTCTCTCTCTCTCTCTCTCTCTCTCTCTCTCTCTCTCTCTCTCTCTCTCTCTCTCTCTCTCTATATATATATATATATATATATATATATATATCTTGATCAGCTCGATGGGACGATTTAGCTATGTTCGTCTGCATGTTGTTGCGCATTTTTTGGGACCGATTTTTATGGTATCCAGTTGAAAATGTGCCAATTCTACACTCATTTTCATTACAGTATCAATATCGACCCGCCACGCCCACTTTTTTGGAGGTAGTCCCCATACAAACCACCGCCTACTTTTGGCTTTTTGTATGAAAAACTTTTTTACTGTAGTCAATAGCAACTTAATAATTGATACGATAACTTCTATGGACGGACTCTTCACAAAAACATCAATGAGTGTGACTCCCCACTTTTTGGGGTAGTCCCATAACAAACCAACCGTCCACTCTTGTGTTTTTGTATGATAAACTTTTTATTTAAATCAATATTAGCTTGAAATTCGATGTGGTGGCTTTTTTATAGACAGCCGCTTCATATACATATACTAATGGGCGTGTCCCGTCCACTTTTTGGGTAGCCCCATACAAACCCACCGCTCTCGTTGATGCATTTGTATGAACAACAGCTTCAGTAAAGTCAATATCAACTTGAAATATGATATGGTGGTTTCTTATGGATGGTTGCTTCACGCACATATGTATAATAATGGGTGTGTACCGCCCAATTTTTTAAGGTAGCCCACCAGGTTTACGATTTACAATACGATTTAAAATTACGTATGAATGGTATTAGAGCTTCGGTTCAACTGAAGTTAACGTTTTAGCTTGTGTCTTTTTTTAAAAATTATTTCTAATAGTTCATCAATTCTACTAAAATATACCGAATATGCCATATTCACACCACTAAAGAATATAATCTATGGTTCATTTAAGGATCCATAAACAAGGTACATGGTATCTCGCCATCGATTGTTAATTTTTGTACCGACTATTTAATGCACGGAATGAAATATTTCAGAGCATATGAAATGTATCAAAGATTCGGCTTTATTTGTAAGTGCTTTGTGAATAGACGGAAAAATAGTGCTAAGAGTGTAAAACGAGAGAGCGAAAAATGAGTTTTGTAATAACATTTACTCACACTCGCATTGCTTTATACATTGTTTAGTTCGAAAAATATTTTCCAAAAAAATTCTGTCTCATGTTCTTACAAGTTCATAACTTGACTACTCATACAGTCTCATACAAGTAAAAAACATTTAATTTACATTCATGCTTTTAAGAAGTATAATTATCTCGAATATGAAATACTCCAATTTAAGTTCATAGAACTCAAAAACCATTATGCTTTGCAACATTAAAAATAAAATAAATAAGGGATTTAGCATTGAAACAATCACCAAGTGAAAAGCACTTCTCTCAATGCAAGCACAAAATGCAATAGTGTTGGTGTGACCACCACTGATCTAATGCACAAAGTGTCAACTTACTCATGCACTTGCAAAATTCTCTTTCATGTACATATATACGAGTATGTCCTCTCGGTTTTCGGTTTTTGGTTTCCGGTGTGTATCTTTCTTGTGTGTGTGTGTGTGTGTGTGTGTGTGTGTGTTTGTTGCAGTTGCTTGTCAAGGTTAAAGTTAAAGTTAAAGGCGAAAGTGTCACGTGACTTATTCAAATTAGCAATTTTATGTTGGCACAAACTCACTATACTACTTACTCACTAACTCCGCTCATAAGCTGTCGCTATTGCAGAAGTAATGTGGGAATTTGTTCAGAGGGTGCAATGGTTCTTCATTTTTTTCGACATGAACGATATTGCTGTTCACAGGATTTTTTAAATATTTTCTTTTAATATAAAATGAATTTATTTTTGCGCCGCTTTGGTTTGAAACCGAGTTGGTTATGTGGGTTAATAAAGGCGTGGAGCTTTGCCTGCTGTTTTAAACTACATATGTATGGAATATATGCTCTTGTTGTGAATTGTGCCAAGTACGATTGAATAACGCGAAGTGTATATAGTACATAATTGAGCGACCTTAAAAATAGTACGCTGTACAAAAAAATGCACAAATTTAAGTTGACTTACATCACAGTTTCGTGCTGCACACAGAAATTTGTGAAATTAAACTTGGCAAATACGCTTACTGAAAAAATTATTTTTTATTTTTGATTTATTTTAGCTTCAAGCTTCATTTATGCTACGAATAAATACTCAAACATTTTGATGAACACTTCATGCAATTAAACAGATAACACTTCATTTATGAGCGTGCGTTAAAAATCCTTGTTGCTGCTAAAATAGCTTTTACTTAACTCGTTTTGCATAACTTAATTGATGTCATGATTCTAAACTCGTTTTAAGTGCTATGAAGCAGCAGAGTTAAACACAAAAACATTTACCAACACGGTTATTTTTTAGTAAGTTTTCTGCAAATAACTAAAACATTTACCACATACTCTAAAAACATGTTCGGGCTATAAAGATCAAAAGATAAAAAAAAGATAAAAAAAAAATCAAGAGACTTTGTTAAAAATTATGTAAAATCGTATTTATCATACATTTTAACACATTATAGGCCGAAGCAATTTTGTTTAATATAGTCGAATTTTGATAGAATTAAAATATGGAATATGATTCATGATATGTATTTCGAGTCTCTAAATAGAGTAATAATGACATTGGGCATACTTTATTTTCAGTAAAAATTATTTAACGGACAATTATATAGAAAAACAAATAGAAAGACATACAAACCGAAAGACAGAGAAACAAATACGCTGGCAGGCAGACAAACCCGCATACACCTAGATACAAAACAATACGTACAAGAGCAGACCAACCGAAAAGCAGAACGACCATCAGACCGACAAGACAAGCATACATGCGAATAGACAGTTTAGCCTGGCTAATCGACTCATACTTTGTGAAGTGCCCGACATATATTTAATTGCGTTACAAACTTTCTAACAAATTGTATATACCAGTTCTCCCACAACATACATATGTGAAGGGTATGAAAACATGTCAACAACAACAATTTCGGAAATGTGTCAGTTGCGCATAAAATAGTTTAATGTCCTGCGGTCCCCGTATGCATGTCTCCCATTCTCAACACACTAATGTCCCATTCCCTCTTCTAAAACCACCACATAACTCCTCCTCATATTATTTTCGCACTGAAGCATTAAGCAATTTTCACTATTTTGCGTAAAATTTGTCTCTACGGAAATGTGTGAAGAGTTGTCGCTTATTCATGCATATATGTACAATTTTCAAATTCTGAGTTTATTTATTTGTTTTTTGAAATTTCATACTTGAAAATTTGTTTCGCCATCACCGCTATATTCCACATTCTATCCGCTACATTCCCATCCACAGCATTGTTCAACACTATAAAAGACATAGCGAATCAGAAAAGGCGGTGCGATCTGTGTATTGTTATGGAACGGACAGCGTGTCACTCTTGATTTGCTGCTTTGGTCTGCTTTGCTTCGAATTTGCTTTTATGCTAGGCACTTTTCATTTACATAGATTTCATATTTGCCATTTACTGCTTGGCTAAACAAATACACAAAGGATAATCTCCTGTTGTGCTTACTGCCAGCGTTTTTTACTTCATATTTCGTATGATGTTAACTTTGCAGATTTGCTTTGCGCTCTATACTCGTAAGTTTTTTTTTTTTTTTGTTTCTTTATTTATTTTTGCCGAAAAATATTTGTTTGTTTGAATTGTTTATACAAATATTGTGGCAGTCATCTAGCCGCATTTTGCTGCTTTGCGTATTTGTCATTTTGTGAACATTTTTGTTGCTCTGCAAACGTTGCATTAGTAATTATGTGTATGCATAATGCCATTTTTGTTTTGTTTTTTGTTTTTATTAATAAAAGTAAAAAATAACAAAATCATTTTGCAAGTTTTCCGTTTTTAGTTTTAATTGAAGAAATATTTGCGTAGACATTTTGCACACTGCATAGCAAAGCAGTTTTTATCGTTTAGCAACACTGTTCAGTTAATTAACTTCACACTTTAAAATGGCACGCTGCATAAGCGTTTTATTTATCCAATACTTTAGCTATATAGTATAGATACAAGTTGCAAAAAGTATTGTATAAATAAGTCTAAAATTAATTTATGCAAGATATATAATATTGATTTCTATCTCACAAATTTTTTAAAATTTGCGGTATGCAGTGTTTACGTTATTTGAAAATCTGACGAAAATGCTTTTCGAATTTCGCAAATAATCGTACTCAACTTTCATGCGTTTCTCAAATAATTTAATCTTGTGAGCGCGTACTTTTAGACTTTATAAATAAGATAATGTATCAAAAGGGCTGGCTTAAAATTCATCACTGACAAAATTGTGTACTATTTTTCATAAACAATTACTAAACGGTTTTCAATAGAAGAAACATAACTATTACGGTTTTGAAAGCTTGAAAAAAGCTGCTTCAAAACACTAGAAATACCTTCTAGCAGTTACATGTTCATATTCATGAAATATATACAATCGCAAAAACAAAAAAATTCAAAACTGGCACCCCCCAAATAAAAAGTTTATATCTGAGGAATGGAATTTTTTACATATGTATGTGAAAGGTATGAGTGAAATAAGTTTTTAACTGGCAAAATGAGAAGTGCAACGGCCCACATAGTATTTATATAGTATAACAGACTTCGAGAAAAGTATATAATTACAAAATTAAACCTATTTACATTAAGAACAAAAAAACGGAGGCGTTGGGGACCACTCCAGATACACTTTTAATAATTAAATAACAAAAAAAAAAATAACAAAGAATGAGAAAGAATGCTCGTCTCTACGAGACCCATGTACACTAAGTACATGGGTTATTTATTAATACCATATATACTATTTGAATGGGGTTGGTTATATTCTATACTGGTCTAATCTGGACCTATGTATTTGAATTTATTAGGGTTGACGTAAGATTTTTTTCTCACAGAATTTGGTTAAAAATTAGCTTAAATAACAAAAAATTGTCTATACAAAAACTCTAAATTAAGCGCATACGAGGTTCACTATTTACATTGTGAGCCTCATAATAAAAAAAAAAAAAAACAATTGTTTTCCATTGAAAATAGCTTTATTACTTTTAAAATATTCTCCAATATCGCTCGAACTATTTGCAAAAGTATTTTTTCTAGAGACACCTCCAAAACATGGTTTTTGAACACCAATTTGGAGTTTCTACATTAATTACTGGTAAATACAAAAAAAAAAAACAAAAAAAAAACGTTCACTTCGGTTGAACCGAAGCCCTAATACCATTCACACGAAATTTTAAATCGTATTGTAAAACATAAAAGTGGGGGTTTAAATAGGGGCTACACCAAAAAGTGGGCGGTACACGCCCACTAGTAGTTGCGTAAGATGCCGCCGTATCGAATTTCAAGTTAATATTGACGTTTTCCATACAAATGCATAAAAGTGAACTGTGGGTTTAAATGGGAATACCACAAATAGTGGGCGGGACACGCGCATTTGTATATGTATATGAAGCGGTTGTCCACTTAAATCCACCAAATCAAATTTTAAGCTAATATTGATTTAAGTTAATTGAATTTTTTCATAAAAAACACAAATTTTTCCCCAAAAAATGCGCAACAACATACAGACAGACGGACATGTCTAGATCGACTCGTCTCGTCGAGCTGATCAAGAATATATATGTACTTTATGGGGTCTACGATGCCTCCTTTAATGTGTTACAAACTTTCAGACAAACTGATAATAC
The DNA here is from genome assembly GCA_035044765.1 of Leucophenga montana. Lineage (NCBI taxonomy): Eukaryota > Metazoa > Arthropoda > Insecta > Diptera > Drosophilidae > Leucophenga > Leucophenga montana. The sequence continues at coordinate 181,129 of JAWNNQ010001609.1, forward strand.
CATTTCACACTATGTGTGAATGGTATTAAGAAAAAACTCGAAAATGAGAGGAGTCATACAAACATGGGCGCTAACCTGCCACAGTCAGATGAATGGGTATGGCTAAATCGATTCGTCGACCTAATCAACAAAATATAAACTTTATGGGATCTCTGATGATTCATCTAATAAGTTACAAACTTCGGGAAGAAATTACAACAATATTCACAGAGTATACAAATTTTAACTAGATTACCTTAAAATAGCAGGCAAGCTTTCATTCCAATAGCTTTTTAAGTCTTTTAACATAATGTTCAATAGTGTCACATACCTGCAATAAAAGCAAAAAAGTAGATGATTTAAATAGTATTTTGAAAAATTTTTGCACAATTTTTTATTATAATAATAAGCCTATCCAAAAGATACAACAGCGAAATGCATTCTAGTATAGCGAGTTTTGAGAGAATCCGAGCCGTTTCATTATCGTACACAAAAAAAGTGTCTGGTCCCACAAAAAGAAGAACACACAGAGGGGTCAATACCTAGTTTACCTGTCGTCCGCTGATATGCACCTCTGGCAAATGATACAAGAAAAAAGTTAACTTCGGTGGAACCGAAGCTTTAATACTATTTACATGGACTGACTTTCAAGCTGTGAACCTAGCAGGTATTAAAGAAGAACATTTTTTTAAATCCTAAGAACCTAAGTTTTTTGGAGCATACCAGTTGATAATTATGCGAAGCGACTGTTCATATGAAACCACCATGTCAAATTTCGATTACGCCGGAATGGAAAATGTTTTCATGAAAAATTCTAAAAGTGGGTGGTCGGTTTGTATGGGGCTTCGCCTAAAAACGATGAATTACACTTATTTCCCCTATATGAGAAGCGTTGAATCCACTATATTAAATTTTATGTTGATATTTACTGCAATGAGAAAGTTTTCATACAAAATTCCAAAAATGGGCGGTAAGTTTCTATGGGGGCTACCCCTAAAAGTGAGCGGGACACGCCCTTGATATTTATGTGAAGCGTCCGTCCATAAGAATCCAGCATGTTAAATTTCACGTCGATATTGACTGCAATAAAAATGTTTTCCATACAAAAAAGCAAAAGTGGGCGAGTGGTCCGTATGGGGGCTATCCCAAAAAATGGGGGGTCACACTTATTAATACATACATATGTGAACAGCCCTTTCATAAGAAGCCACCATGTCAATTTTTAATCTGATATTGAATAAATAAATAAAATAAAATTTTCATACAAAACGTCGAAATTGGGCGCTGCCCTAAAAAGTGGGCGCGACATGTCAATATGGATACTATATTAAACTGCAATAAAAGGAAGTCTATATGCCGACTTGCAAGCGTATATATTTAAAGTTTTTTCCCAAAAAAATGCACAACAACACCCAGATATATGGACAGATAGACTGACATAGCACAATCGACTCGTCATGTCGATCTGATGATTAAGTAAGTATATAGGTATATACATTATGTGCTCTACGGAGCCTCCTTCAATGCGTTACAAACTTTCAAACAATCTGATAAACGCGTGTTTGAGTAACGTGCAAATAGACATATGAGCTTAAGAAAAAGCTTTTATTTCGAAATCACAGTCATACACTTAAGTTTTTTATTTGTAATATTACAATATATAATTTTTACAGTGTAGAAATCGATTTTATTGAACAAATCATGTTTAGAATTTTTTCAACTGACTCAATTCCTACGTTAAATTAATTTTGACCTTAAAAATTGACATATCAATGTAGCCTATTCGTGCACATGATGTTTCAAGGTACATTTCTCCAGCCAGTTTTCAGCCGGCACAATTAACTTCATTTCTTTTCACCCCAATATTCATTATATCTACATCCATACGAATATATTGTAGTATAAATGATGTCTATAAATATGCCTGTAGGGCTGATTTGTTTATTTTCGCTGGGAGTTTTTATACAAATATAAATAATCGTTTCGCATATGGGGACACGAAAAATGAGTTTGTTGGAGCAACGAAGTCACTTTAAAAAGCAACACATTTTTTTAAAAATAAAAATCATATATGTATGTACTCTATTTAAGACTAGGACTAGGAGGTCTGGATTGAACAAAAGCCAACTGAAGTGAAGTAAAGTGAAATCACATGGAATAGACTGAACGTATTTTGTATACTAGTACCTACTACGACGTCTTCTTATCTTCTGCGACATGCCTCCAGTGTATGTGTGTGACAATGATATGATATGATATGCAGCATATGAACATACGAGGTATGTTCAAAAAATAAGGTGACTTTGTATTTTTATGAAAAAATATTTATTTATTCATCAATATTTATGTTGTCCCCTTCAAAGTAATCCCCCTCAGAAACAATACACTTGTGCCAACGCTTTTACCAATACTCGAAGCACTACGCCACGGTAATCGACGAAAACAGTGAGCAAAACTTTGACATTTGATCGAACTTGGCGTGCTTTTTTCGGTCTTGGCTCACCTGGGCTCTTCCATTGGGACGATTGTGCTTTGGTTTCGACGTCATAACCATATAACCATGTTTCGTCACCAGTTATGACCCTTCTGAGCAAATCTGGATCGTTGTTGACGTCATTCAATAGCTTCTGAGCTCGATAGCAGAAAATCGCCGAGCACGCAAAACACTTCTAACCGTTATGCCTCTCACAAACAAACTAAGCATGCTACATAGCTGTAACTGTAAACATATGTTCGTGACGAGTATACCAATACAACAAAACAAAATCGAATAAAAATCGATAATCGAATGTACGTTGCCCGCGAAATTTGAAAATTCACCTTACTGTTTGTACACACCTCGTATAATATCATGCCTTTTTGTTTAAGTCATACCCGTCATCTAATACTAACGATTATCTGAAGAAAAAAACAATGGTTTATCGCTCTTAAAACAGCTCAGCTGTGCATGTAGCTCATCATTATTTTTCAAGAAGAAACTCGCCTCGACAACTTACACTTATTTCATATGATATGAAGATATAGCACGATATAGAAACTGTAACTGGTTTCTGCAACAGTTCCGTTTTATGTAACAGAGTAAAAATATTTTATATTCTAGTTAAATGATGTATTGTTTATTTTTATAAAAAAAAAAAAAAAAATACAAAACAAGTAAAAGCATTAACTTCGGTGGAACCGAAGCTTTAATACAATTCAAACTTGATTTCAAATCGTAAGGCAGCATGGGGATTACTTGTAAAAGTGGGCTGGAAACACATATAATTAAGCAGCTATGTGCAGCTTCCGTTCATAAAAAGTCACCATATAGATTTTCTAATTGGTATTGACTGTAAAGAAGATTTTCATGCAAAATAAAAAAAAAGTGGGCGCTGAGTTTGTATGCGAGCTGCCCTTAAAGTGTGAGGGACATGCTCATTTATATATATGAAGCTTCCATCCAATAGAAGACACCATATTGAATTTCAAGTTAATATTGACGGTAATAATAAAGTTTTTCATACAAAAACCAAAATGTGACGGTATGTTTGTATAAGGGTAACCCTAATTCTGAGCGGGATACACCTATTAGTATATGTATTTGATGTGACCGTCTATTTGGAATTTGTCTTGCTTATGGTTATCAAAAGTATCCATACCAACTTTCATATTTCAGGAATAGGACGCGCACAAACGCATAGACAAACAGACTGACAGACATGGCTAGATCGACTCGTCAATATATACTTTGTGGGGTCTGTGATGATTGCTTTAGTACGTTAAATTATAATACTATCACAATCTAAAATAAAACAGATCCGTATTTGTTAAGGAAAACAATCCACTCTAGATTATAAGATCATAACTCAATACAGTTTAATTTAACATATGTGTAAAGTAACATATCTGCAATATAGACCATATTTGTTGTAGGGGTTCGATCTGGACCTATGTTGTTATTCAGCTGGATAGCTAAACAGCTTATAACAAACAATGAAAAATTTCGACAATATTTGGCATATTTGGGTACAAACAAAAACTCAGATATGAGTGTAGACTTTGTATGTGGTGTGGGCCGGCCAACCATATGAAAACTTTAATTGCTTCACTTTTTCCGCCTGTGAATATATGTATGTAGAATCGGTTTCTGTAAAACGAATTTAGAAAAGTAATACTAACAAGTCTCAAATAGTACAATATTCCAGCAGATGACAAATTTTTTAAGTGTATTTTTGAATCTTTGATTAAATTTTTCAGCTTAGCGAAAAAAATAACTTTTTAGTTTATATGTTGAATTAGCTTTTTTTATATTTTTTCAGCATAACATTCGCGGCAATGTTTTCTTAGTTCATGCAAATATGCCGAATCCAATTGTGCACACATGGGAATTTGAAGCAAATATGTACTTCTTTATAATAATAAATATGTTGTATTGAACTTTTGTTATTCATAAGAACGAAGCAACCGAATTTATGCGGTCTATGACGTCTCTTTCAGAATGTAAAACCAAAAAATATGAAAATAAAGAAATTCGATTCTGCCATAAGCCAAGTATTACGACTTATACTAATTTAGTTCCCCTTTAAAATCTCTTGTCCATGAAAGTGTTTGCTAATTATTTTCATATTAATATACCATTTTATGGTCTGTTCTGATACGTTCGAGTTGTTCTGGCTTGGTTTTATGTTTCAGTTTGTTTCTATTCGTTCTTGTTTAGCTTGAGCTTTAAAGGCAGTTTAACGTCGACTTGGAAGTTTGTCACATTTTGTGCTCCAATGATATTTACGATGCGAGCGGAACTCTTGAAAAGCACGTAGCTGAAGTCGAACCCAATAAATAAAAGAAGAGGAGAGGTATTGCAGACATGGACAACATTTGTTTTTTTTTTATTGCGGTAGACTGCATGCAGTACTTGGATCTGGTTTTTATAAGCAAACTCTATAGTTACAACAAATAGTTAGTTAACAAGGAAATTGTTGCTGCAGATCAACTTAGAGAGCAGAAAATATAAAGATAAATTGGTTGCGCATGTCAAAGAGCTGGTGTCGTTTTTCAACATTAATACCTGCAACAAAAGCCTAAAGAGACTTTACTTGGCATATCTTATAAAGCTAATCCAACAAATGACGAACATCTTGAATTTAATTACACTTTTACTAACTAAAATTGACAGTCAAAATGGACGATAAACTTAAAATAATAATTTGGAACGCGAACGGTCTTCGCCAACACCTATTGGAGCTGAAAAAATTCCTATATGACAACCACATTGATGTACCATTAATCTCTGAAACTCACTGTACGGCCAAACATGTGTTTAAAATTCCAGGCTATTCACTGTTTCACACAAACCATCCTGACTTAACAGCCCACGGCGGAACTGCACTAATTATAAAAAAAATTATCAAATTTTCGGAAGTGAATAACTTTAATGAAGATTATATTCAATCGACCTCATTACTACTTTCTGACAAACACGGATGCTTTACTATTTTTTCGCTATACAGTCCACCAAACACACAAAATAACGGTTGACCAATATGTTAGATATTTTTCATCTTTGGGTAAACGATTTATCGTTGCTGGAGACATTAATGCAAAGCACACCCATTGGGGGTCGCGATTGACCAACTCGAAAGGCAAAAACTTTCGAGCGTATGTAAATTTCGCGAGTATGTAAATTTACATTTCGACGAACATATACCCGTCAAAAAAACAGACAATATAGAAAGTTTTATTATTTATCTAAACGACACTATTATCGAAGCAGCTTTTAAAGCAACACCGATAGTTAGCCGAAAAACTAACGATACCATTACACCCCCATCAATTCGACAAATGATAAATGAAAAAAGACAAATCCGTAAAATACGGCAAATTTCCAGGTCTCCAGATAATAAAAGAAAACTGAATAAGGCAACACGAGATCTTAAAGAAGCTTTAAAGAAGCATAATAACGTTGCCATCACAAGCTATCTTAAGAAATTAACATCTAATACTGACACAAACTACTCACTGTGGAGATCAACAAAAAACTTGACTAATAAAACTGTTCACTGTCCTCCTTTGAAGAAAGACAATGGCTCATGGGCTAAAACCAATTCAGAAAAAGCAAATATACTAGCAGATCACTTCGAAGACGTTTTTTCACTAAACACAATATTAAAAATTGGATACTTTCCAATACTTTGGAAAGTATCGCAAATAACTGCGTTACCTAAACCTGGCAAAGATGCGACAAAGACCGTCATCCTATAGGCCAATCAGTCTTCTACCGATATTATCCAAGGTATTCGAAAGAATTTTATTTGATCGGCTTGAACCAATTTTGTTATCCAAACGTTGCATCGCAGACCATCAATTTGGATTCCGCCGAAAACATTCCACCATTCAACAAATCCACAGAGTGACTAATAAAATATCTGCGAATTTAGAAGCCAAAAATTTCTGCATAGGTGTTTTTATTGATGTGGAAACAGCATTTGATAAAGTGTGGCACGACGGCTTACTACACAAGCTAAAAAGTATGATGCCAACTCAACTATATAACTTAATAAAAAGTTATCTAATGGATCGCTATTTCCTTATTAAATACAAAGATGAATACTCGTCTCTAAGACCGTTTAAATCTGGAGTTCCACAGGGTAGTGTTCTCGGACCCTTGTTGTACAGTCTGTACACATCAGACCTTCCATATCCAAACGACAAATCGGCCATGCTAGCCACGTTTGCTGATGATACGATACTACTCTATGCCCACAACAATATAACTACTGCTACAGGGAGACTGCAAAAAATACGAAATAGACGAAACAACAAACAGGTTTAACAAGTGGAATATTAAAATGAATGATCAAAAGACAATTCAAGTTATATATACTAATAAAATAAGATACACTTCTCATCCACTCAAAATAAATAATAAGGAAATACCCATTGACAACAAAATAAATTGTAGCTATCACATACAACGAAAAAGAGATCAAATAAAACTTAAATTTAAACAACTTTATTGGTTCCTAAGGAAGAACACAATATTGACTATGGAAAATAAACTCTTGATCTACAAAGCGATTATAAAACCAATATGGACCTATGGCATTCAGTTATGGGGCCCTTCAAAGAAGACAAACATTTCAGTTATATACAAAGACAACAATCAAAAATACTTCGTAGTATAGTTAGACATTCATATTGCCAATAAATGAAGAAATAAAAAACTACAGCAGAAAATATCAAACAAAAGTCGAAATACATTCGAACCGAGAAATAAGTAACATTCCTACTCAGGAATTACTAACAGCCAGACGCCTAAAAGGCTGAGACCAATAGATCTAATCTAATATATGTTAAAAAATAAGTTTATCATAGTTTTGTTACCACAAGCAAATAATTAAATATAATAATATATACTTGTAAACCACACTCCCAGCAGACAGGATGATAGTGCTCACCTTGTCATTATGACCCTTATTCATGTTAAAAAATCTACTTAGTATCTTTAAGATAGATGTACGTATAAAATGGAGAATAACATAAAAAAAAAAAAAACAAAAAAAATCTTATAAAGCAAGGAAAAATTTTAACTTCGTTGTAACAGAAACATTACTACGAAACTTCAGATAATATTTCAAATCGTATAACAGCTCTGTATGATTATGCGTAATCCAATCAAAGAAAAACAAAAACAAAAGTTAACTTCGGTTGAACCGAATTTCTAATATCATTCACACGAAAGATCTCATCGTACTGAATAAAATAAGCTTAGGTAGTGGGCGTGTACCGCCCAAAAAGGGGTTAGGACACGCCCATTCGTGTTTGTGTGTGAAGCGACTATCCATAAGAAGCCACCATATCGAATTTTAAGATGATATTGACTTAACTAAAGAAGTTTTTCATTCAAATGCACAAAAGCGTTGGATTTTTTAAGGGGTCTATCCCCAAAAAAAAAAATGGGCGGAACACGACAATGTGAAGCGGCAGTCTATAAAATATCCCTACAACATAATTCAAACTATTATTGCCTTAACTAAAGAATTTTTTTCATACAAAAGCAGAAAAGTTTGTTTGAATTTGTATGGGGGCTACCGCTTATTGGTACATGTATACAAATAGAATGCATCCATTTCAAATTTCAAGCTGATTTTGACTTAAATAAATATGTTGTTCATACAACAAAAAACTAAAGTAGGCGGTGAGTTTTTATGGGGGCTACACTCAAAAGTGGGCATATCAGTTCAGATAAACTTGGGACCAAATGAAGCTTAAATATATCTAAGAAACAGTAGAAAAGGCGCAACAACTAACAGACGGACATGGTTAAATCAACTCATGTTGACGAGCTGATCAAGAGTATATATACTTTATGGGGTCTACGATGCCTCCTTTAATCCATTACAAATTTTCAGACATACTGATAATACCATTTCACAATATGTGTGAATGGTATAAAAATTGTGTATCGAGTGTGTATTGTGTATACCGAGCGACTATTCTCTCAATTGAATAAATTTCATAAACTGATTTTTGGACAAATGAGGAATACCAACACAGTACATTTTGTTATTAAAAGTGACTTATTTTCTCACTAATTAAGCTGTTCATCAACTAGGTGTGAATAACTTATTAATTTTAAGAAAACTATTCTATACTTTCTTCTAATAGGACTTAATATTTCGATTCGATTTTATATTGAAAATACTGTGAAATGTCAAGGATACGAATTTATTTAAAATTTTTAAGTTACAAAATTCTAATAAAACAACGCAGTTCATGAAAACTTACATCTTCAACCCTTTTTATAACTGGAGGGCATAATTAAATAAAGGAAAATTTAGAACACTAATAGCAATCAATTTGAAGAAAATTCGACGAAGGAGGTAGGAGATAGACAGAAACATATAAAAGATAAAAACCGTTTCACATTAACAAAAAAAAAAAGCATATTTTGTAATATTTATTAGAAATATAATTAAATTAATTTTATTACAATAGTTTTTTTTTTTACCTAAGGACAAAGTGGCTATGAAAGGTATAAAAAGGTAACGATACTTAGACTGAATGAACCGCCTCGCCGTTCTTGGGTCTCGCATGATCAAGTGTCTCAGTTTACTTTGATGTACCACAAAAATAACCCAAGAATCCTGACGACGCAGAGGACGACAGGAGCAAAAATAGCAAAATGAATGAAAAAATTTGAACAGCTAAACGAAAAAAATATCATATTACCACAAAAATTATTAGGTTTGGGTTTCTTAGGCTCTAGACGGATAAACTCTGTTCGTTGTTGTTGTTGTAGTTGTTGTTTTTTTTTTCCCTTTTGTGTATCGCATCATATACTTGTACTTTGGCTTCTCAGAGTTTCAATAGCTGCAGCCATACATGTGCCCTAGTGCTCATTAATAAATTTTCAGTTTTTTGTTTGAAGTCAAGTCACTATGCAATGGTCGCTCCCCCCACATCAACAACATGAACAACAAACTAATCACCAGGCGACATGTGGTTGCAACATATTCTCGGACTTGCGTATTTATGTATATTGTATATTTGTATATTGTACATAGTTTAGTACATAGTCTATTTAAAATTCTGTACTGCTGCTATATGATTTGTTTTTTTTTTTTATTTTTTTTTTTTTTGTGTGTTAGACGCTCTTTTTTCAATGTCGTTTGGTGAACGTGGGAACGTAAAGAATAAGAGGGCGACCAAGAAAAAAACAAAATCTGAGGTAAGTACGTATTAGAACTTAACTGTACATCATATTGTACATTATTGTATTATAGACAAGCCGCTTAGGAAAAATATTAGTACTACATCTAAATCTACATCTAAATCGGTGGGTTTTTATGGCGTCAACATCAAAAAATGGGCGTAGCAAAGTTATTGTGACTTAAGTTCAGCCAAGGAGCATAAGAAGTTTCCATACCCGGTTTCACGCTGATATCTTAAAAACTGAGGGACTAGTTTTGATTCACAATGACAAGGGACAGACAGACGGACATGAGTAGTTCGAGCTGATCCAGGTACTATATACTATATGGGGTTTCCGATGCTTCCTGTTATACGTTATAAACTCCTTATAATATTATGCACACAACGTGTAAAGACTATAAAAACAATGAGAGAGATAAATCTAATAAGTGTGTACATAAAAGCAAAAAAAGATGTAAACGAATGTTTACAGTCTACTCAATATTTTTTAAAACATGACTTTCGCATCGCATATTCATAAAATTTTTCGAATTTCCATATTTGTAACATATAAGTACATATCTATACAGATAAATAAAACTGGAGTGTCTGTTTGTAATATTAAAATAACCGCTTTTTATTAAATGCATACACGATACATATACCAAAATCATTTTTTTTTACAATTTATGTCTGTCTGTTTGTTCCGGCTAATCTCTAAAACGGCTGGACCGATTTTGACGGGACTTTCATTGGCAGATAGCTGATGTAATAGGGAGTAACTTAGGCTACTTTTATTTTATTTATTTTTATTAATTTATAATTTTTATATATATAAGTACATATGTGTATATTCTACCATGCACGTTTGCTACTGACTAAGCTGCATTATCTCTCTCTTCTTTGGCATTGCCGGCATCAAACACAATAACAACAACAGCTACAGCAACAGCAGCCACAAGTACAACAACAACAAGAACAAAAATGTCGTATATGACGATAGAGTAGTGTGGACGTACGAACCATAGCACACAGAGGAAACAAAGGATAGGGAAACTATATAGAAACGCGTTTTATCTCTTTCTCTCGCAGCATACATTTATAGTTGTCTCTTTTTCGTTACACTTTTCGTTTCAAAAAATCCAATTCACACCGTGCCAAAAGTAGTTTCACTTCAATAATTGAGAAAAAACAAACGTGTCCAATAATAACTTTGTATTTCTTTCAACTTCGCATAAAGGAAAGAGTGGCAGGGGAAGGAGTGTCAGGGGAAGGAGTGGCAGAGGACAAGGGAGGGTCGCGTTCAACGTCGCTGGGACCATATAGTATGAAATATAATAGTTAAAACTATTTATAATGTATAATTCCAAGTTTGTTAAATTTAATTAAAACAATATCCATTCAATTCATATGCTCTGAATATACTTAGACTACGATGCAATTACAAGAAGCAAAAAAACATTAACTTTAATGAAATCGAAGCTTTAATATAACAATTCCCAAACAGACGCCCATTGGCTAGATCGACTCGTCGAGCAAATCAGGAATATATACAAACGTTACAAACTTTTAGATAAACTTCTTTCACATTATGTGTAAAGAATTTAAAAATAACGCTCTAAGCTTAAAATATACATCCAACGTTTCATGACATATGTCTACAACAGCAACTTTAATCCATTTCAACGCATTCCGACCCTATACCAATCAATATTAATATCGTTTGCATATGAAAATTGCATGCAATATAGCTTATGTGGCAGGCGTTATTTGTAAAATACAATGAAAAAAGCACCATGAGGTAACTAAATAATGAAATATATAAATGAATATGTGCAAAAATAAATTCGAAACACATAAAAAACACTTCAGGAAGTTATGAAATTTAATGCACCACGCCACTAATCGACCATCACATCGATCTGTTACTTCAATATAAACTGTAGAGACAAAGGTGATAGTAAAAATATTGAAAGACCAATGTTCACTGACAACTGCCCTAAAGCAAGAAAAAATATTTTTCAACGCATAAATTGATAATATAAATTAACAATCTCGATATATTTGTATGTGTATGTATGTATGCCTACGTATACCATACACATAGAAAGGAATCGACGCACCAAAAAAAAAAAACAAAAAAAAACAAAAGAAACGTTAACTTCGGTTGAACCGAAGCTCTAATACCATTCACACGAAATTTTATATAGTATTGAAAAACATAAAAGTGGGGTTTTAAATAGGGGCTACCCCATAAAGTGGATGGTATACGCCCACTAGTAGATGTGTATGAACCCATGTAGTAGATGTATAAGATGCCACCATATCGAATTTAAAGTTGGTATTGACGTTTTTCATACAAATGCATAAAAGTGAGCTGTGATTTTATATGGGACTAGGGGGACTAAGTGGGCGGGACACGCCCATTTGTATATGTATATGTTGTCCACTAAAATCCACCAAATCAAATTTCAAGGTAATATTGATTTCAATGAAGAATTTTTTCATAAAAAAAACACAAAATTGCACGATGGGTTTGTATGGGGGCTACCCCAAAAAGTAAGGGGACCACGCCCATTAGGCTATGTATGTTAAGCGGCTGACCATCATAAGGCACCACACTGCATTTCAACTTAATATTAAGTTTAATAAAGAAGTTTTCATACAAAAAGTCAGAAGTGGGCCGTAGGTTTGTATGGGTCTCCAAAAAATGCGCAACACCATACAGACAGACATACGGACATGGCTAGATCGACTCGCCGAGCTGATCAAGAATATGTATACTTTATGGGGTGTACAATGCCTCCTTTAATGCGTTACAAACTTTCAGACAAACTGATAATACCATTTCACACTATGTGTGAATGGTATAATGTGCGAAAAATGTTAATTTCGGTAGAAACGAAGGTTTAGTACTGTTCGCACACATCTATAAAATAATTATTAAATGCTATAGCGATTATTTAAAGCCTTCCTTTCATGTTTTATATGGTTATCTCAACACAAAAGAAAGTTTTCACTGCAAAACCAACAAACTGAGCGGTAAGTTTGTATGGGGAATACTACCTCTAAAAATATACCTCCTTGAAGGTTTCGTAACAAAGAAGCCATTATATCGAATTATACCTATGTTGATATGGACTGAAACATAAAAGTTTTTTATAAAAACAACATAAAAGTGGGTGATAGTGCGTTTGTATCGAAGCTACCAGTAAATGTGGGCGGGCAGGGCATGTCACACCTAATAATATTTTTAAAGCTTTCGTCTAAAAGAAACCACTATGAATAGATCTTAGCTGTAATAGAAACCGAGGCACGGTAATTTTATATGATCAGCTAGCATTATTGAAAGTCTCCCTTCCGATATTAAAATCGATACCACATAAACTGAGCGACTATTTTGGTGGGCGTCACGGGTCAATATTGATACTCTCTTTAACTGGAATAAAGAGGGAAATTTTGCGATAATAAAACGATTCATGCAGTAATTTAACTATTTCTAGGGCAGTGTGGCATGCTCCAGTCTTGTTGAAACCATTCATTTCACAAACATATATTTATTTCAATTTACAAACTGGATCATCGTATATCGATAGCGAGCACCATTATTACCTGATGTTTCGAAGAAAAATTGTCCAATGTTACCTTCAAACCAAAATGATTCATTGCACTATGGATGCAAGGTTATCCGAAACATTCATTCATTCATTCGAATGCGTTGAAGGTTCGAATAAATTCAGTTGTCGGTCGCTTACGATATCAACACTGTATAATGTAAAACTGATAGCCACCTGGAATACCACGTTCTCGCCTCAATTAACAAGATCTTTGTAAAGCGCCCATATTCTGGTGCGGGAGCCCTAATTTCCGACAATCTCCCACACTCTCAAATGGTTTCTTATACAATTTTAAGTCAATCGTCTCCAGAAAATGTTACTAAATATATCGATTTGCTGACACATCTGGCTATAACGCTTGGATACTAACAAAGAATTTAAAGAAAGCACATGGTGTTGACATAATTCTGCTTTGTAGTACCAATTTCTGGAGAAGATTGGCTCAAAATGGTAGAAGAAACCATTCGAGAGTGTAGGAGATAGTCGGAATCATTGGGCTGCCGCAACAGGATATGGGCTCCTTACAAAGATCTTAGGAATTGAGGCGGGAAAATGGAATTTTAAGTAGTAATAAGATTTCTATATATATGCCAGTGCCAACCATTGCTGATTGCAGCACCCACATTAACCCACATTATCCTTCCTAAGATTCATTAAGTGAGTTATCTTCACCAGAATTCTTTGGGAATAATTCCATACTACAGAAAACCGCATTTAGTTACAGGAGTATAGTTTTTTTTGGTGCCATTTTCTGGAAAGGATTGAAACAATCGGAGAGAATCGGTGATAGTCCCAATCAATAAGCTTCCGTAACAGAAAAAGTGTTCCATACAAAGATCTTGCTAATTAAGTCGGGAAAAATTCCAGGTAGTCAACAGTTTTGTATATATTCCATTCCATATTCCGATTCCAAAAATTCATTAGAACATATGTTTCCCACAATTTCCTTCCCAGGATTGATTAATTGACATATATTTACGACGAACTTTTGGTACTTGAAAAAAACTGGAGGAAACCCCAACGCATTGATAAAAGATGAAATTTACCAGATATGATTGACTACAAAAAGATAAAATAACTCAGCTTATGAGCTGCTCCCGAACATGTGAGGCCATGCTCACGAACAAGAACCGTAATGAAGTGAAATGGGCAGACCGTGAGCGAGTGTTTTTAAACTCTGATAACACATTTTCAAATATGCTGTTGATACTCTTTTCACTATGATTGCTTGAGTTGAAAGTAATTATTATACAATTACTTATTATATTCTAAAATGTGTAATTTGACAAAATCTGCATAACAAAATTTCAACACGTCTACCTCTTTCAAAATTCTGCATTTTCACTGCAAGAAAACAAGCAAACAGAGAGAAACAAACACACTAACATGAAGCGCATTCATAACATTCGAATGTATCGCATTCATTCATTCATTCATTCATGACATTCAACTTCATAAGCACTCAAACATCAATTAGTCACAAGCTTCGAATGTATTAGAATGAATGTGAACTTTGGAAACTCATTGGTTCAATTCACGTTCATTAGACGAATGTGCATTTTCTTTAATTCGAATTCATTTTAGTGTGATTGTGCCATTTGCCGTTTTACAATCACTTTCTGAATTGTAAATGCGAAAATTTTGACGATTAACAAAGCCATCAAGATGAAAATAAGCCTAAGCTTCATTGTTTTTCAAATATTGGTCAATAATGAAAACATGTTGTTCTTGTCAGGCCCTTTTTTATACCATTCACATATAGTGTAAATAGTATCATTAGTTTGTCTAAAAGTTTGTAACGCATTAAAGCCGGCATTGTAGATCCCATAAAGTCCAATATATATATTCTTAATCAGTTCGACGTGACGAGTCGACCTAGCTATGTCCGCATGTCTAACTGGATGTTGGGCACTAATTTGTAATGTATCCGGTTGTAAGACGGTACATAGACTTTTTTCATTGCAGTTTAATAGAGTATTAACCCCCCCTCTATTTTATTTTTTTTTGTCAATATCACCTAAAACTTGGTCGGATTTCATGAAGGGACTCTTCATATATGTATCAATGGGTGTGATCGTCCCCATTTTTGAAGTAGTCCCATACAAACCACCCGCCCACTTTTGCCTTTTTCTATGGAAAACGTTTTTATTGCAGTCAATATCGACGTGAAATTTGACATGCTTCACATAAATATCAAGGGGTGTGTCACGCCTACTTTCAGGGGTAGCACCCATAGAAACTTACCTCCCAATTGGAATTTTGTATGAAAACTTTCTAATTACAGTAAATATCAACTTATAATTTAATGTAGTAGCTTCTTGTGGACGAACTCTTAACATATAGGGAAATATAAGAGATTTTTCCATTTTAGGGGCAACTTCCCACAACCCAATTTTGTGATTTTTTCTTGAAAAACTATCGTTTACTTAAAATCAACTTGAAATTGGATATGGTGGCTTCATATGCACGAACTCTTTCCACAACTATCAAGGGTCTTTTCACGCCCAGTTTTAGGGGTAGGCTTAAACAAACTTATAGCCCACGTTTAGGATGTTAGATTTTGTAAATACATTTTTTATTTACATCTGCTAAGTTCACAGCTTGAAACTTCGTGTGAATGGTATTAAAGCTTCGATTCCACCGAAGTTAACTTTTTTTTCATGTTTTTTCTTTGCGTTGGCATACTTTACCGCATAAAAAGCGTTAAATTCACATCTACAATGCTACTTTAATGCATTACAAACGTTCAGCCAAACTAATAATACCATTTCACACTACATGTGAGTGGTGTAAAAAAACAAATATGAACTCCATCTGTGTAAGTTTGAATCTGTGTGAGTTTGTTATGATAGGTATATGCGTGTAAATATGTTAGCGTGTACAGCCTTTAAAGACACAAATAAATACAATAGCTTATGAGTGCTAAAATAAAAATATCCGACTGTAAGATACCCTGCTCAGTTAAAATAATATAAACTAAAGGAAAGATACAAACTAAAGGAGAGAGAAGTTCCATCATCACATTTTTGAGAATTTATATCTGTATATCGATGCTCTCTTGTAGGCTTTCCAATCACAGTCACAGGTGAAAAAAAGATAGAACGCTGCAATCGGGTGTGCTTGGTTTTTATAGAGATAACTCCGTAAGTTGAGTGAATCACTTATAAACTTTTTCTGACTAGGTCATACATTTTGCCACTACAGTTTTTCTATGCATTTGCAAAAACTTAAAACACAATTTTACCCTAAGGGTACAGGTTATATAATAAAATATTATTCATACTATTATTTTTATATTGCTATGCTGTTTGGTACTTCTTTTGTATTTCATATACATACATATGTTCATGCTTAAATACCTTTTTACACATAGAATTTAGGGTGCAACAAAAATAACAATGCAAACTAAAAACAAACGAACATCATTTGCAATGGGCCATCTCTCAAACTCTATGTGTAAATGTTTGTATTGCGAGAGAGAAGGGACATTGGCAGGTGGCACACACAGATATGCAACATATATGATGTTAGGTTGGTCGTAAAAATGTACCGAGACGCCTTTAAATAAAGGTATATATGTACATACGTATCTGAGTGCCTGTGTTTGGGTAAGTACAAAGGATAACAAACCGTTCTGTTGTGTAGGCTATTCGTTGTGTGGTAAAGAGCGAATGTGCCAACAACAACTAGAACTACAAAACGTCATGAGCCATTGCCATTGTGGCTAAAATGTGTAACAACAACAACAATGAGTAAAACAACAGACAACGGCAGAATTGAAACAAGTGTCCGACATACGCAAAAAGCCTTACAATCAGAGTCAGAGTCCTCTCGAAATGGAAATCCACCCAATCCTACTCAACCCACTAATCAGCCAGTAACTAGACAACGAACCAAGTCAACGTGTAGTCATTCCAATCCAATTCGACAGTCAGCTAGCCTGTCAGTTAGTCCTTTAGTTGGTGTACACATGGTTGACAAAGATACCTCCATTCATAATACCACAAAATACACACACACACACAGTTTAGTCCAATGTACGTATCTCTACATACTACTAAACAAGTCGTAAAACATGACAGAAATAAAATAAAATATAAGTAATATTTGTTATGTCTGGGCTGGCTGCATGAAAGTTAAAAATATACGAGCAGCAGAAAAGCGCTTAAGGCAGGCTACAACACAAGGCTCGAGTTCAGAGTCCTCTAAGAGCTTTTGGATAATATTAGAGAGAGAGCGGTTTTAAGTAGCCAAGCACACACACCGACAGTTAACGAGCGAACTCTTTGCATATACCGCTCAAAGCCAACATTGAGGACACATCAAGAGAGCTGTGTAAATACGAGACGGTTTTAAGAGCGTTATTTAGCGATCTTAAGCGAATATCTCAATCTACGAATATCATATGACATATTATTACATACTACATATTATTGCAGGTTGACATATTTTTAATAGTTTAAAGATATATTGTAAATAAAATCGATCGATAAAATTATGGCACATAAATATATTAAAGCCAGTTAAAATAAGTATGGAAGACCCCATAAAAGTATATATGTAGGTATATGTGTACTCGAGCTAATAAATCGAAATTCGGTACGGAGGCTTTATTAGTTATAGTAAAACAGAGTCACTACTACACCAATGAGCGGTAAATTAATAGGGGTAATATAATAATATTCCTTGAGCTATCAATATGAAAGTTGAAATGGACCAACTATTTGTAACAAAACTGTAAAAGAAGCGATGTAGTCGATGTGTAAGATGCCGCCATATCGAATTTCAAGTTGATAAGTGGGCAGGTCACGCCCATTAGTCTGTGTATGTTAAGTCTGTTTATAAAAAGGCAGCATATCGCATTTCAACCTAATATTGACTTCATTAAATAAATAAAAAAGTTTTTCTTACAAAAACACAAAAGTGGGCAATAGGTTTGTATGGGGTCTATCCCAAACAGTGGGCGAGTCCTCCCACCCATTAAAATATATGTCAAGCGTCGGTCCACTAAAAGTTACCATATCAATTATTAACTTGATATTGACTACAATAAAAAAGTTTTTCATACAAAAACTCAAAAGTGGGCGGTGGGTTTGTATGGGGGCTACCCCAAAAAATGGTCGTGGCGGGTCAATCTTGATACTCTATTAAACTGCAGTAAAAAGAAGTGTGTGTGCTAAATTTCAACTGGATAGCTTAAAAATTGGGCCCCAAAAAATGTGCAAAAACATACAGACAGACGGACATGGCTAGATCGACTCGTCTCGCCGAGCTGATCAAGAGTTTATATACCTTATGGGGTCTACGATGGCTCTTTTAATGTGTTACAAACTTTCAGACAAACCGATAATACCATTTCACACTATGTGTGAATGGTATAGCAAGAGAAAAGAAGACAATACCTTATACCTATAGCTATAGCTATTTTAAATGCTACATCGTTAGTTTTTCGTCTATTGTCTTATGAAAATGAAGTGAAAAAAATATTTTTGTACTAAACAAAAAATTCTATAGGGGGTGGGAACGCTCTCGACTTCTCTCCCTCTGAATCCGTCTATGAATATATATACAAAGTTGATATACAATACAATGTTGAAAAATCAAGCTATCTGACGTGTTCTGGTGAATTTTAACTTTCTTAATAAGCTTAAATAAAATCTTTAAAACTTATTAACTAATAAAATTAATTTGACCTAAAACTGCAGATTATTTCCATTATTCACTGTAGAAACTCTTACTCTTCTATTCAGTCTTTCACTTGCTATCTATTTTTTTATGACTGGCTGTGGAACTGTTTCTAAAGGAATGCTGTATACAAATATGTTGTACGAATATTATGCAAAATTCCACAGAAACGAGCGTCATCAAAGCACATGGCACAGCAGTAAAGTAAATCTAGTATACGAGTATATGTGAATGTTTTTTTTTTAGTAGGACTTTTGATAGTTTGAGTGAACAAAAATGCCAACTACATGCCAAAGAAGTAATTGCAGTAAGGAAGAAGGAACTGACAGCCACAAAGGTGCAACATTGTATGTTCGTATAATATAAGTAGCAATGCACTCTCGTCGGGTTAACGCCCATGACCACACATGTCTGACACGTTTCTGAGCGCCAACTGCCATCTCATGGTGATGTCGACATTGCCACTGTAGGTGTGTAGTAAAAAGTGCGACGACTTCTGACAACTTCTGACGCCATGACGTTCGTTTACACATCACTACATTCATATGTTAATGGGTAACTTGCATTGCAATGCAGAACGACAGCAACGAACATGAAGGAACAAATGAAAACATAACCCGGCTGGGTTCGAAGCGTTGTCTCGAAATTACAAAATGTAGCTGATAATTTAAAAGTATTGTTTAAAGTGGTAACAAAGAAATCTGTCAAGATACTGTGTCACAGCGCTCGTAGGAATAAAGTGCAAGAAGCTAGAAAGCGAAAGCATATGATGGGTTCGGCACCCTTTATTGCAATTGTTTGTACACTTTTCTAATCAATTATCAGCTCAGTTAAGCTTAAATAAACCAAAGGACGAAAAGGATCACCGCATTGCTTAATGCAACAACAGCAACAGCATGTAATTTACGCTATTAGCATGTTAATCGTATTTGTTGACCTCTCTCCTCGTTTCATACTCTCATTCACTCAAGCTCATTCGTTCGCCAGTGACATTGTTTACCGTTGCCCGCTACATAGCGCAATTAGGGTTGTCACACTTAAGCAAAATACATGCATATATAATTCATTGGGGTTGACACGCGCAGAGAAGCGACATTTTAATATGCGTAATTAATACGCAAATCTGCAATACGTAAGAAAATGAACCGCATACATTCGCAATGTTGTTTTATTGTCTTATCATACTAGTATGCAAATTGCAAAACAATATTGTGAAAGCACATTTGAACTGCTTATCTTTTTAAAATCAGCCGTTGATGACACATAGTATATTATTATAATATTGTTTGCTTATGTGAAGTTTATGCAATCGAACTCAATAAACCACAAAACTACCAAAACTTCTATTAGGGCTGAGGAAAAAAGTTCAATTGCTACACACAACATTCATTTTTCGTTGATTCCTATACTACCTAAGATAAAATTTTCATAAGATAAAAGTTGAGACGGCTGGGAGTTTCTCAAAACACGTTATAGTACGACAACAAATGTTATCTTTATGCCAGTGAAAATCACATAAACGAAATACGTCCATAGAAATTGAGGGCGAAAAAGCATAAACGGCGTTACTGAACTGTGTGCACTCAAATTCACTTTAATTCGTGTGCGGTTTTTTCAATATTCGTCTGTATTTGGCACGCATTCCATTTCTTTGTGTATGCGTGCAATACATAAAATTAAAAATTCGGTCGGCGCAATAGTCAAATTTCGACCAATGAGGGATAGAACTTATTAATTATGTATCGTAAATTTATAAACAAAACACGTATTTTTAGCTCTGATTGAGTTAATTCCAACGGAAATTATTAAATTACGTAAAAGGTTTTATATTTGGAGTTGGTCCTGAAATCTTTTTCAAGAAAATTAGAACCGTTTTGTAATTAATTCTGAAATCTCTTTCCAGCCCCTATCAGATGTTTTGAATTATCCCACTTTTGTGTGGTGAAATGGTAAAAAAAATTTTTTTTTTTAAGAAATATGAAATATGCCATCCATTGTTCTAACATAATTATGCGATATAAGTAATTTACAAGCTCTAAGCCGAGCTCGTAAAATTCTATCGATTTGTGAATACCGAAACAGCTAGTCAAATCGTATTGGAAACAAATTTATGTAACAACAAAAAAGGAGGCGGGCAAATTGCATAAAATATTTATATTCTTGATCAGCATCAAAAGTCGAGTCGATATAGACATGTCACACTGTCCGTCTGAATGAACCCCGAGATCTTAAATGTACATATAAGGTTGATCTAAAATTAACCGAACTTTTTTATATAAATCATAGAACACGCAGCGCCCTCTATTAAATGTTGGCAGTGTTAGAAAGATACATTTTGCATCTTTCGAAAGCAGCTAAATTCATGCTAATCGTTTGACACCTTACAAAATGACACACGTTTTAATAAAATCAGATTTTGTAGTTGTGTCTTAAAAATAAAGAGCAAATATTAAATTTTATTTTAGACTCGGTATAAAATTTGCTGAGACTTACTTATGAATTGTTAAAAAAAGTGTATGATGATGATTGTACGAGTCGTACGCAAGTTAAGACGTGGTTTACACGATTTACAAACGGTCGAAATGATTTAAATGATGATCCAAGACATGGGCGAACCGAAGTATCTAATCGTGCTGAGTTAGTGGGAAAAAGTAAATGAAATAATCGCTATCGATGCAAATTTCACTGTGAGAATGCTGACAGAAAAAAGAATTAAATTCATCTTATACTGTACAATCTGTAAAATATTAACTGAAGATTGGGGTAAAAGAAAGGTGTCTGCACGTTTTGTTTCATATCAGTTAAATGATGATCAAATGAATTTTTGGTCAATGAATTTTTGATGAAAAAACCGATTTGTCTCATCGTGGTTTCTCATCATGGTTTCCGTATTCGCCTCATCTATAGATCACCGTGTGATTATTTTCTCTTCCCAAATATGAAAACTGCAATGAAAGTAGCTTTTTATGTTGACATTCCAGCCATACAAGCAGCCGTGACACAGGTGCTAAGGAACATACCAAAAAGCGAGTTTAAATAGTCTATGGATAAATGGGTTGAGCGTTCCAAACGTTGTGTTGAGTTAAATGGATCGTATTTTGAATAAATATTCGCTTTGAAACATAATACCGTGCTTGTTTTATTTTATAACTAAAAAGTTACATTATTTTTCCATCACATCCTGTATATATATATATATATATATATATATAGAGCCTTTTAGCGATGGCAACTATCCTCTCTTTTTTTTTAAGTTTGAAATATAATTTTTGTATATAAATGGTTTGAACACAGGAATAAGTGCTATAGGAATTTAATTTTTGTGTAAAGGGTATTCTTCTGCCGAAACTAACGATTTGATATTTTGTTTTATAGCAAATTGTTTAAAATAGTACGGTTACCTTATTTAATTTTTTCTTTCTTGGGTGTTTTAATTGTTTTGGCCATTTAAATTGTAACTGGGCAGCTGTCTGAAGTCCATGTTCATTTGGTCAATGCTATTTACCTGTGAAAGAATTTTGAAAATCGAGCGATTACACACTATATACAAATTTCTCTTATCTTATTTAAGAGAGTTAAAAAATCTTTCAATATAATACAATACAATTCTTATATAAAATTCACACATAGTGTGAAGTGGTATGTCGGAAATTTTATAACGCATAAAAGCTTCCTAGACACCAAAAAGTACATATATTCATACTATATTGATCAGACTCGAATAGATCTAGACATGTCTGTCGATGCGCATTGTTTTTTTTTTTTTTTTTTACAAATGAGCGTGACCCACTCAATTTAAGGGGTAGCCCGTTTTGAAACTCTGTGTTAATTATAGTAGAGCTTCGGCTCGACCGAAGTTATCGTTTGTCTTGTTATTTTTTTTAAGGGGTTGTTTGTATTAAATTCAAGTGAGCAGCTGTATGATTTTTAATGAACTGCTGATGTTAAACTTAAACATATCAACCCTTAATACTCATTCATTCAACCTGTATTTTTCGGTTGACCTCATACATTTGCCATTCACAGATAATCTCCGTGCTATTTGTGAAGTGATACTTCGTGTTGCTCGTGGTTATGGTCGTTGTACTGGCGTGAGTTAAGAAGCATATGTGTCATAGAAACTATAGACAACGTATGAGAGAACGAAAGATATGTGGGTACTAAATACAATTAGGTCGTGCAGTGCAGCATTGGTATATATTAAGAGTTAAACATAGCAAAACGTATGCATTCGAATGGATTTCATTCGATTTGTGGTCATCAGGGCATTCTAATGAGCAGAGCTAATCAGCGAAAATTGAATTCATATACCCAGTTTGTAGCAGCAGATGAGATGTGATGAGCCGTAATGCAGCATCAAGTTGAATATTGATTTATGCCATGATTAACACATAATTCTCTTATGCGCTACTTCACTCTGTGCAACTTTACACAACATTGCAGTGTATAGAACACTATCTAAATAGCGGTCAGTGAGTGGGATTTATTGTATGTGTTTAATAAATTTTGCGGCATATGTAATTGAGGTCGATCCATTGTGATTGTTTGGCCTATGCACTTTGCATAGCTATTGCGGTTTTTATTATTACATGCAAATTGTTATTAAAACTAAATTATGTCGAGACCATTTGATATTAATAATTTATATGGCAGTACAATGCAAAGAGAGAGTTATCTGAAAACCACAGAATTATCCTGCCCTTGATGTATTTCATTTTTTTGTTTATTTTTTTTTTTTGTTTTGTTTAATAAAAACGGTTCTTTTTTTGCGGGAGTAACATATATCGTTCAGTTGGATTCAAACGTCATTGTTGCTTAGTTCGAATTGACAATAATGCCCAAATACAAAATTCCAAAAACGCTTTTGTGAAATATCATTTTCTCTACGTAAATAAAATAAAACACATAAAAGCTAAGGAAATGAGCAATTGTTGTTTTTCGGTAGATAATGGCATTATGGTATGGCAATAATGATGAAAAATGATTTTGGGCACATGGTATCCACAGGATTGTGTAAGAAATTGAATTCTAGAGGTCGAACTTTGCACCACCGAACATTTTAAGCCGTATTTCACGAAAATTGCGCTCGATGTTGTTTTAGAAGGCTGAATTCGATGCTCGCCTGTTCGCATAGAGCAATCATTTCAAAAATCTTCAAAGAGGAGATTTGGAGATTTCATTGTCATTAAACATTTCATTCAATAAGTCGATGGTTGACCTAGAAGATGTGTGCATGTGGCACCATTCTGTTGAAACCAGAGTAATTTCGCATCATGTTCACGCACTTGACGATCACAATTACATTTTCTTCATTTTTGAAAAGTATGGCCCGATGATGCAAACGCAACAAACAGTAATATTTTTAGAATGAATTTTTTAAATCACTTAAGTCGATCAGTAGTAACTTACAATATTGTACAAAAAAACAAGAAAAGCGTTAACTTCGATTGAACCGAAGCTCTAATACTATTCACACGAGATTTTAAATCGTATTGTAAAACATTAACGTGGTTGATTTAAATAGGGGCTACCCCTAGTATATGTGTATGAAGCGACCATCTATAAGATACCAACATATTGAATCTCAAGTTGATATTGACGTTTTTCATACAAAAGCATAAAAGTAAGCTGTGGGTTTCTATGGGACTACCTCAAAAAGTGGGCGAGAAACGCCCATTTGTATATGTATATGAAGGGGCTGTCCACTAAATCAAATTTAAAACAACTACTGACTTTAACAAAAAAAGTTTTTCATACAAAATTTCGTTTAATGTATATGTGAAGCGTGCGTCCACTAGAAGCTACCATATCAATTATAATGTTGATATTGACTACAATGTGTGGGTGCTCCCCCAAAAAGTGGGCGGGGCGGGTCAATATTGATACTCTATTAAACTGCAATAAAAATAAGTGTATTTGTAAATTTTGAACTGGATAGCATAAAAATTAGTCCCAGACAGACAAACAGACATACAGACGGACATGGCTAGATCGACTCGTCTCGTCGAGCTGATCAAGAATATATATATATATATATATATATATATATATATATATATATATATATATATATATATATATATATATATATATATATATATTTTTTATCTATATATATATATATATATATATATATATATATATATATATATATATATATATATATATATATATATATATATATATATATATATATATATATATATATATATATATATATATATATATATATATATATATATATATTCTATCAGCTTGATGTCTAAGATGCTTCCTTTAATGCGTTACAAACTTTCAGACGAACTGATAATACTATTCAAACTCTATGCGAATAGTATAAAAACCGAAAAACCTTCTTACAAACCCATTACAAAGGCTCTGGGTTCGAATCCCGGTTAGGGCATGCTACTTTTTATATGTGGGATTGCAAAAAGGTCAGTGAAATGACACACTTGATCTGCGAAGAACATTTCATCGTCTCGTATATAATATCAAAATCTAATTATTATCTAGATAATAAATACTTTTTTTTCATTTTATTCGCATTCGATATAAAAATAATATATTGGTCAACTTTGGCTTGTAACTATGAAGCGGTTGCAGAGTTTCTATTGATCCTTTTTAAGAAGTGTGGACACAATCAAAGAAAACCTCAATAAAGGTATATATTATACATTATATATATACATTATGTAAAAAAAATTACATAATAAAATTTTTTTTTTCAAAAATATAAAAATGTACTGTTTTAATTTATCTCGATTCTATGAAATGGACTTAAATTTCCATAGAAAATAATATTTACTATAAATGCCACTAATGGCTGCTATGACCTTTCGTCTTATGCTACAACAAGAATCGACATCGTTATTGAAAGCATATCACAAAATAAATGTAAGAACGAAATACAATGTCTAATAACAGTCACATTTAAGTCCATTTCGATTCGCCTACACACTGAGCAACGGCTCACCCAGTTCAGCTCGAATGCCAAGACGGAGAAGCGCATTGTCCTTCAAGACACGTAAAAATGTCAATAAAGGAGGCGAAGCAAAATGAAGAAACGAACGAATAAACATAGTATAAAGGTGGTGATGATATTATACAAAAAGTTAGAAAAAAAAAAATAGCAAAAGACAATGCCGAGGTAAAGAAAACATTGGTAAGCCACACTGCCGGCCGGCGGTCCTGCCAGTCAGCAAGCCATCCGGTCAGCCAACAGACCACTGACCCATTGAAATCGAGTTCTGACAACATACCCCACTACAAACTAAAGCATACACCTGTTCCAAACGTAAGCATTAGGTAAGCAACAGTGAAACGAGTGAATTCAGAACTGGTGAGGCGTTCGTAACACCGCACCAAACTCAGTGGCAAACACTTTTGCTACTTTATTTATTGCCTTCTAACTAATTGACAGCAATTTACCAGAAAATAAAAGGAAGCTCATGGCAATTGATGGAAGTGTTATGCACACATTGAACAAAAAACAACAAGAAACAATGAAAGTGAGAAAGGACTTGACTCGCAACACAGAAACAAACGAATGCGCGCATAGAAAGTGCCTCAGGATGTTCGTTTAGTAAATGTTCTAGGCATTCATGTAAGTTCAACTTAAGCCTTAGTGCCATTCAATTCACAGCCGTAAATTCTGCGCACGAACATTTGTCTCTATGTCATAAGAAAACTTGTCTGTCCACCGCCGAAATTGTCCCAAACCATTTACAGAAGTTTCCTGTGAGTACTGAAACCGAAGCCGCCACAGTCACTAACACACACAACTCCATACTTTAATAAGTTTTACTCTCACTGCTGCTTACTTTTATAATTGACAGCTAATTTTGCGCTTTTATTGTGCGCTTTCTAAACTACCATGACTATGATTATGTTTTTGTCTGTGTGTCGGACAGTAATTTAACTTAATTTATATTCATTTTTATAGCCACCCACCTACACACACATACTCGTTAAGAACACGAACATCAAAAAATTGTCAAATTTAATATTTCACGTACAAAAAGTAATTATCGCTCAAACATCACAACTAAAACTGTAACACAAACTAATTTTGATGTTCTAACCATTGAAGAATTATTTTAGCATAAAGTCGCAAAAAATCAAGTAACTATAAAACAGTTGGAAACCATGAAAAACTTTTGTAGAATAAAAAAAAGTGAATAATTTGAACATTACTTGCATTGAAGAAATTAATTCACAAGCAAGTTTTTCTTCAAAGAATACGAGGGCTGCTATTTATATTTCGGCAACTGGCAACACTAATGTCAAAAGCTAAAATCTGGCAACACCATAATAAAGTTTGACATTTTTTGGCATAAACGTACTCACAAAGTTTTGATGTACAATTGCTATTTATTTTGTTTACAGTGAGTTAAGAAAAGCAATTTGGCCAATAACTGGAAATTTCAAGAAAGCTTTTCGTTGGATTATTTTTCACAGCTTTCGACGTGGATTATCTCAACAAGAATGTGTCAATGAACTCAGTTCGTTGTATGGCGATAAAGCACTATCAAAAACCACAGAATATCGCTGGTATAGTGAATTCAATCGTGGTCGTAGTTCAGTCGCCGACGAATTCCGTGAAGATCGTCCAAAATCGGTTGTTGTGCCCAAAAGCATCGATGCAGTGCGTGAACTGATAATGCAAGATCGTCATGTGACATATCGTGAGATATAGGCATCCTTGCACATTAGTTCCACTTCAATACATTCGATTTTGCATGAACACTTAGCTGTAAAAAAAATTTGCTCTCGTTGGATACCCCATAATTTATCAATCGCTCAAAAGAAGGCTAGCGACGATTGGTGTAAGTAAATGATTAAAAAGTTCAACCGTGGTGCTTCAAGAGACGCGTATAAAATCGTGACAGGTCACGAATCATGGATATATGCGTATGAGCCGGAAACAAAACAGCAATCGACCGTGTGGGTATTCCAAGACGAGAAAAATCCAATAAAAGTTGTTCCCGGAAGTTGCACAGCAAAGCAAATGATCGCCTGTTTCTGCGGCCGAATGGGTCATGTGGCCACTGTTCCGCTTGAGCAACGTAGGACGGTCAATTCTGAGTGGTACACGACCATTTGTTTGCCAGAAGTCTTCGGAGAAATTCGAAAACCAACCGCCAAAAATGAATCATTCTCCATCATGACAATGCGATCTCTCACACATCACACGTCAAACAAGTGCATTTTTGAGCAGTCAAAACATCGAACTAATGACTCATCCTCCGTACAGTCCTGATTTGGCACCCAATGACTTCTTCTTGTTCCCGAGTATCAAAGGTAAACTCCGTGGTCAACGTTTTACGAGCGCCGAAGAAGCAGTTGAAGCGTTCAAAAACCATGTTTTGGAGGTCTCTCAAGAGGAATGGAAAAACTGCTATGACAAATGGTTTGAACGAATGCAAAAGTGTATTGATCATCAAGGGGATAATTTTGAAAAACAATAAAGCCATTTTCATTTAAAAATGTTTGTTATTATTTGCTATTCCCGAAATATAAATAGTACCCCTCGAAGTATAGATTGTTAAATTATCGCTTAAATGACGCTGTTCACATTGTAAAAAAAAAGTCAAGTTAAAGCACTGTCATTCATTTACCATAATTCGGACATAAATTCAAAGTCACATTATAATTGAATAGTCGGGAACAAATCTATTTCAGAGTAAAATTTAAGGATAGATGCAAAGATAAACGGAAGTAAGCCGCCGTCTTTTTCAAACCATGTCTCAAAGCAAAAACTTTCTAGTGTGAAATACATATTCAAAAATGTCCGAGACGAATTGTACACTCGTGTGCAGATCATACAAAGACTGCAGTGCGCAAGTGTGCAGCACACGAATAAACAAATTTTAAACAGACGTTACACAGTGGTCCAGAAATCGAAAAACCTGGCCAAAAGTCGAAAAAAAGTGTCTAGAAAAGTTTTGTTTACAATTTCTATAGTTGCTGTGATACCTATAAAGTTGTTTAAGATTATTAACGTATGTCAATATTTTTTAATTTTTAGTCAGTTTTGCCTATTTGACTCTGTCCGACAGAATGTAACGAAATATACACACGTTTCGGGGAAAAAGAACAGTTCTATTCGTGAGTGAAGTGTGTTTGAATAAATTGACTTATTTCCATTCCAAAAATTGGATTCGTCTCAGAAAGAGGTATGTTCTTTGAAAAAAATATTTGTTCGTCATTGTTTATAAACAATTACGGCTTATAAGAGACCTGAAAACTATATAAAAATGTTTCTTCTATGTACGCACATTTTTAATATAGTAAGCTGTAAGTCAAAAGTTTTGCGGAATATTGGCGAGTTTGATTTCGCAAATGATTCGTTATGCCCAACTCTTGCACATAAGTAAAAATTGGGTGCCAAAAACTGCCAATGCATATTTGGCACACGTTTAAGTACGAAAAAACATGTATTTTCTTCATGTACAGCTGTGTTCATTGAAATAGCAGTGCAGATGACCTGCACTTTTTAGATTGATAAATCGTATTATAAAGACCATTATGAGACAAAATTTTTGTCGAATGTTTACGTCGCTGATCTCCAACTTCAGCTTCGCTTTTATATCCCTAGAGGATGCAAAAAGGATTGGCATTGCAGAAGCGCACTATGCGTCGGTCCTTTAAATTTGTAGTTTTGCGTATGGCACCACGTTTTTCGGGCTTCAGTTCATAATTTATGGCATTGCGTACCATTTTAGCAGAACATTTTAAAAGACTTTGTATTTCTTTATATGTTTTCCCCTGCTTTCTAAGCTCAACGATCAAATGCCTTTTTTTCCTGGGAGCAGTGAGGTCCTCTACCAACTAAAATTAAAAATGTTCCATTGTTATAGTGTATTGTCATTTAAATTATAATAATCAACTTAATCAAAATCACTATTCAAATATTTACCAATTTTTTCGTCACTTTTTTTCGAAGAAAATCAGTGAACAGCCAAAAATTTGTGGACGTGCGCAAAAATATCAAGAAAGCACAAAAACATAGCAAATCTAACGGGGCTTTTGCTTTTTTCTTATCTTTATATTCCATTTTACAAAACTGATATAAAATTCGAAATCAGCAACCCAAAAACCCCCTAAATAATAAATATTGTTAAGAATCAATAAAACAAAAATTTCTGCCCGCCATTTTGTTTTCCTCAAAACCGATATCAGATACGGAATCAGCGACCCTAAAAACCCCCGAGTATAAAAATTTAACGTAAAAGGATGATTTTTTCGACTTTTGGCCAGGTTTTTCGATTTCTGGACCACTGTGCGGCGGTGCGAATCAGAACTGTTTGTGTGCATGTGAAGAAAAATGCACACATGTGCAAATAGTGTGGACACTTCAATGTTTTTTTTACATGTGCATTTTGTTAGTGTGCCAATATGTAGCTACACTGATCTATAACGACTCGAATTTTGATGCTGATCAAGAATAACTCACATACAACATTTCTACAAACTTAGTATGTATACACTTATACCCTCCAGAGGAGGGTATAAAAGCTGAAGTAAACTGAAACGTTGTCGAGCAAAAAGATTCCATAAAAGTATTTGCTTTGATTTTTATTCATATAAAGTAATTATTTCTCAAACGGCAAAATTTTATACTATTAGCATTGAAGTAGTAAAAATGAATGTGAAATCAACAATAAATTGTTGAGTTACTCGACTGTCACGAACGATTTCATTAAAAATGTTCATAACTTAAAGGAAAAAATACCTTTGTAGTTACTTACTACAATATACCGATCGAACAAGTAAAAACCTCAAATTTAGAATCATTAACACCTCGGTGATCAAACTGTGATATACAATCGATAAAATAATCATCATTTATTTTGAAGAAAGCTGTTTTCAATTAAACGTGACATTGCTGAATTACTACAGAACATTTGCAAATAATTTGGCAAATAATTACCAAAGTTTTTATACCATTCACATGAAGTCACAAGCTGTGAAGTTAACTGATGTAGTAAAAATATATATTTATAAAATCCAACATGCTAAACGTGGAGTGTAAGTTTGTTGGAGCCTACCCCAAAGTGGGCGTGACACGATCTTTAATAATTATGCGATGCGTCCGTCCATATGTAGCCACAAGATGTCAAATTTCAAGTTGATTTTGACTGAAATGAAAGTTTTTCTTAAAAATCCCAAAATTATGGCGGTGAATTTGCACGGCGGCTGACCCTATAGTGCAGAAATCACTTATATTTCTCTATATGTGAGACGTACATCCATAAGAAGCCAATTTATTAAGTTTTAAGTTGATATTAACTGTAATAAGAATGTTCTCATACAAAAATTGGGTGGTAAGTTTCTATGGGGGCTACTCCTAAAAGTGGGCATGACACGCACCTTGATATTTATGTGAAGCATCCGTTCGTAAGAAGCCGTCATGTCAAACTTTATCTACCTCAAAAAGCGGCGCATCACACCCATTGATATACTAAATGCGAAGAGTCCCTATATAAGAAGCCACCACGGCTAATTTCAAGGTGATGTGGAAAGCAATAAAACAAGTTTCATACAATAAGTCGAAAGTGGAGGGGTGGTTTGTTCGGGCATGTCAATTTTAATAATCTATTAAACTGCAATAAAAAGAAGTGTATGTGCCGAGTTACAACCGAATATCTTAAAAATTGGTGCCCAAATCAACTCGTCTCGTCGAGCTGATCAAGAACATATATTATACATATACTTTATGGGTTCTACGAAGTCAATATGTAAATGATATACAATTTTTCAACTAATTCATGCAAAGTTCTTAACTGTGCACATAATGCAGATTTCATACGTTACAAACCATTTACTCGTATGTATGTATATTTTATGTTGACAAAATCTATTTAAAAACAAAATTTTTCATTAAAGCCTTGAAAGACAGCAAACTTCGAAAATAATCTAATTTCCGTATAAAAAAAAGTTAATAAATAAATAGCAAAAATAAAAATGTGGCTTGTAATATTTTTATTGTTGCTGTTCGTTTGTATTGTTGTTTTATGGCATTTACTTTTTCAAATGTGTGCTTTGCTGTTTTTGTGTGTTATTATTGCTTGTATTCCTTGCGCCTTATGGCAACATGTATCTTATTTCATTTGTTAGTTCTTAAAATACACTCGTACACACGTACACACACACACAGACAGACTGGCAGACACACACAGTGAGACAGAAAGAGCGAAAAACCAGAACCACAAATGACAAATGTAAATGGCTTTCAAAGCCTATAAATTATAGAAAAATTTTCGAGGGACCACTTCGCTCCACTTCGCACCACTTACTTCATTCTCTACATTTTAACCGAGGCGGCGGAAAACTGACTTTCAAATATACACTGCTCTACGTCGTCGTATTCCATTCTAGATACATTTTTGCTCATTTCTCATTAGAAGAACTAAATCCTTGGTCTGTTTTGAGTACGTTCTGTAAAACTTTGCTATGAAAATGTATGACATTTGCAAAAATTTTAATGACACAGCCAGATTAATCAATACGCATGAGGCATACTAACAGCATACAAAAGTAAGTTAAAAATCCTCGAATCTATGCCAATGCTTATCGAATGACATACGAATAGATAGATAGATACCCATAGATATATGTACGTATAACAGCATGGAAATGGCGACAACACAAGTGAGTAGTATATCAGTTGGTAAATGCTGCCGTAAAGTCGGTCAGTCAGTCAGTTTGTCGGCATTTCTGTCATTTTTATCGTATCGCGTCACAATTTCAGATTTGATTAAGCATGTTGAAAGCAGTTGTTCTCAACTAGTATGCCTTTTCATGCTGCTACAGCTTTCTCATTTTGCTGACAGTATATTTTCACATATATATATATATATATATATATATATATATATATATATATATATATATATATATATATATATATATATATATATATATATATACATGTATATATATACTCGTATAGTATGGTGTCCTTCATAAGGACATATGCGTTCATATGCGTTCAAAAGTTTTATGATTTTTTTAATTATTAAGACATTCAGTTTTGAAATATTTTGTTCTTCAAACGAAATTAATTCATGCCGCCAATTTGTGGGCTCTTTAATCAGTTCAGCGCTGGGCACGAAATTTTGCATCTGGTGCAGTTCAACAACATCTACAACACGAGTTTTTGAAGTCATAAATCTAAGCAAAATGAACACTTTTATGATTCTATGCGTCGCGAAGAAAATCGAGCCTTCGTTGTATTGTTGTTGTTTGGTTTATTAAAGTAAAAAAAATTCAACACTGAAAAAAATTATTGAAACCATTTAAATTTAATCACTTAGTAAAAATCGTAACACATCAAAACCTACTTCGCTTTCTTACTCAGTGTACAAGACGCGGCCGAAGTTATAAATCATAGCAAAATGAACGCTTTTATGACAGTCCGCGTCGCAACGAAAATCGTGTGAGTTTGTTGTTTCGTTTTGGGCTGCACCGAAAGTTGTTGTTGTTGTCTCGTCGAATATCGCAAGCATGCTAAAGTAACGGTTTGAGCACTCAGAGCAACGAGAGCAAAGGCTTGCCGAACGCTGTATCAATTATACCTTTAATATGCAAAGACTGTAGTCAAAATTCATAAAGAAAACAAACAAAAAGCCATTTATATATGAAGTTTTAGCTCAAATTGTAAGATATACAAAATTATTGTACCATTTTAGATACAATTTTCAAAGCTACGCTATTCAACGGTCAATAAATTTAATACGAGTATAGTCGATGTAGACAAAAAAAGTGTGAGTTGCAAAACAGTAGATACATAGATATAATACATACTTACAGGCATCTATTACTTTTTAGTGATTCCTGAATTTCAAAATTCATAAACTTTATGTACTGACCTGAAAAAAAAAAATAGTTTTATTAGTACAAATACTTACAAATATTATTTTCTATAAGTTCGAAACACGTGTACATATATGTGGCTTAACATTTTTCTTTGTAGCAAAAAAAGTTGTTTTTATTATTCTCTATTCGCATTGAGAAATATGTTCATATATACATTATATAAGTCGCTTATAAAATCAAATTATTATATATATATATATATATATATATATATATATATATGTACATATACATACTATATACAGGGGTTGGCGCTGAACGAAAAGAGGAAAATTGCTAAGTTTTGACCTATAAAATGAAATGTATTTAAATAAAACCGTTAGATAGCTCTTACTTTTACATTTCAAAGACCGAATTATTTGCGAACTGTCTCCGAATTCTAAAGATATAGACTCTCTAGATACACCTCACAATGGAACGGTATTATTTTAAAGAAAAGAAACAAAAAAGAATTATATTTTGTATAGAAACAAAAAACTCATCCCTTTTAATATACATTGTATGAAAATATCTCGTGGAAAAGTAAACCGATCGCAATGAAAGATGAACGTGCATAGAGCAAAATAAAATCAATATCAATTTGATATTGTCTCATCAAGTTTCAAATATCAATGTCGTTGATATTTAAGATGCATGCCGAAGCTACTACTTATACAAATACAAAAGTTATATTCTTTTGGAAATGTTATATTAATATTAAAAAAGATCATTTTGATATGCACGAAAATGTCAAAACGATATTTTCGAGCATGTCATATTGCATATAAACTCGTAAGTAACGGGTGATGAAATAAGAATGGTAGAAAAAAGAATAAAACAGAAATGGAGTGAGTTATAAATGGATTATTTTTTTTATTCTGAAACTAAAAGATACCATTATGTATAGAATAGGACATAACTCCGCTTCGGCTCCGCTGGGTCCAATTTTTGATAACTCGAATCAATGTTTGCGGCGTTGTCCCGCCAATGGCTTCTCAAATTTCAAGTTCGCGTAAAGTGGCTGGCTTGTTGACATAAACCAAGGACTTGTCGTAGCCCTCGAGATAGTAACAGAGAGCTGTCAAATCGTATAATCGCGGCGGCCAAATTCATAAAGTCTCTTCGCGGGATGATCCAGTCGCCAAAATTCCACTTCAGCATATCGAGCATAGCTTTGTTTTTATGTTGGAACCACATTTGTTTTTATTGATGTTATCAAGTTGTACGACGAAATGGTGAATTGAATTGAATGTTTTGACAGTTGGATGTCATAAATATAAATATAGTCTGAGAAATTCTTAATGGAAAAACTATCAAAGTTATTTGGTCACCCGTTATTATGTATCTTCAACTTACTACAATATAAATAATTTATTTCCTATTGATAAACAATTTCAACTACGTAAAATAAGCATTTGTTAACTGTAGCATAAGTATCATCAATTTTCCATAACAAATACGAGGGGTACAATTTATATTTCGGGAATAGCAAATAATAACAAACATTTTTAAATGAAAATGGCTTTATTGTTTTTCAAAATTATCCCCTTGATGATCAATACACTTTTGCATTCGTTCAAACCATTTGTCATAGCAGTTTTTCCATTCCTCTTGAGAGACCTCCAAAACATGGTTTTTGAACGCTTCAACTGCTTCTTCGGCGCTCGTAAAACGTTGACCACGGAGTTTACCTTTGATACTCGGGAACAAGAAGAAGTCATTGGGTGCCAAATCAGGACTGTACGGAGGATGAGTCATTAATTCGATGTTTTGACTACTCAAAAATGCACTTGTTTGACGTGTGATGTGTGAGAGCTCGCATTGTCATGATGGAGAATGATTCGTCTTTGGCGGTTGGTTTTACGAATTTCTCCGAAGACTTCCGGCAAACAAATGGTCGTGTACCACTCAGAATTGACCGTCCTACGTTGCTCAAGCGGAACAGTGGCCACATGACCCATTCGGCCGAAGAAACATTTGCTTTGCTGTGCTGCTTCCACGAACAACTTTTGTTGGATTTGGCTCGTCTTGGAATACTCACACGGTCGATTGCTGTTTTGTTTCCGGCTCATACGCATAAATCCATGATTCGTCACCTATCATGATTTTATACACGTCTTTTGAAGCACCACGGTCGAACTTTTTAATCATTTCCTTACACCAATCGACGAGAGCCTTTTTTTGAGCGATTGATAAATTATGGGGTATCCAACGAGAGCAAATTTTTTTTACAGCTAAGTGTTCATGCAAAATCGAATGTATTGAAGTGGAACTAATGTGTAAGGATGCCTATATCTCACGATAATCCACGTCGAAAGCTGTGAAAAATAATCCAACGAAAAGCTTTCTTGAAATTTCCATTTTTTGGCCAAATTGCTTTTCTTAACTCACTGGCAACAAAACAAATAGCAATTTTACATCAAAACTTTGTGAGTACGTTCATGCCAAAAAATGTCACGTTTATTATGGTGTTGCCAGATTCTAACTTTTGACATTAGTGTTGCCAGTTCCCGAAATATAATTAGCAGCCCTCGTATTTAAATAGAATTGACATGATATGAGATGCAGCTACTCAATATACATACATACAATACATATGTATGAGATACATGAGCAAACTAATGAAATACATAAGTAGATCGCGTCAGCTATTGACGAAATGTGATATAAATGAAAATTTTACTACACAACCAACGAACGAATTAAGAAACACACACAGGCACAGATTTGCAATTGTTACTTTTAGTAGCTCCGACATACAAGGGACAGGATAACAATAACGACATACTAAACGATAAACTAACAATCAACATTTGACAATAGCAAAAACACTAAATATACAAACAGTTAACCATGCGATTCGATTCGATATACACATAGGCAAAGACCCACAGATACAGATACATGTACATGGAAAAGCAAACATACAGAACGGCATATAGACACATAGTTACTATTAGCAAATGAAATGTGAGATGTATATGCAGATAGGCAGATAGGTATCTATGAGTAGCTTCAATGTATCTACAATAGTATCTACGCTTCAGTTTAGTCGGACAAACAAAAGTTTATTGAGTTACTGGAATGCATGCTTGTTTGGTTGATGTTGGTGGTTTGCTTGTTTGTTTAACAATTTTACTCGCCGTATATTTTTGAATACCATAATGTATCTATGTATCTGCACTGTTGCAGCTCGTTTGGTTTGCGGATTTCGCTGCGCATCTTAATCTGCATGCATGATTTGTATTCAATTTAATTTCTTCAATACATGCAATAATATCTAATTAAATGCCATTAACATATTATGCAGTATGTAGGCAGGAAAACAATGTTATTTACAATACAGAAGATACAGGAAAGGATTATAGAAGTTGCAGGTGCCTAAATTATTTGTGGAGCATACACAAATTCAGTTGTCTATTGCTGAAATTGTTTTTATAATGAAAAAAAAAAAAAATCCTGCTTTCGAAATAAATTATAACATTACTAAACCTAGACGTCATATATCTATATGAGTATATATATAAATGAATCTATATTTTTGGTCATCGCATCACGCGTGAACGGAAGGAACAATTTCGCTAATTCTTTTTTTGGAGAAGGTTCATATGAAAGAAAAAATTAAGAAAGTTGAGCGGAACATTAGAAAATTTCGAACATCTGCGTCGTAAAAACTATTTGTGAATTATAAATATAAAAACTATTATGTTTTAATCGAAGTTTATTAGTAAATTTTAAGCCAAAATAGCTGCAAATTGTGCAAAAAATTTTATTTGTGCACATCTATGCGGTGGTTGGAGAAGGCGTGGAAGGAGGAGGGGTAGGTGAATTGGAGGTAGTGTAAAGGAGCTTGACGAAAGTGGGGAAGAGGGAAGGTGGAGCAGGGGAAGAAGAGGTAGGGGAAAGGGCAGCAACGCATCGTGTTCGTTTTAAAAAGGAAGCAGGAAAATTGGGGAAGGGGGCTGGAAAAGATGAGTGTTGGGAAAGGAATAGAAGGGGAAGAGGGGCAGGGGGAAGGTGTAGGAGAATGGGAGGTAGGGTAAGGGATCATAGGGAAGGAGGGTTAATGGCAATGGGGGTGGCAGCAACGCGCTGGGTACCATTTAAGATAGAGGGATGAAAAGTTGTATACATGTGAATAGGTTCGAAAGGGGCAGTGAAAAGAGGTGGTAGAGTAAGGAGAGGCAGGGGATTGAAGAGGCAAGATGAATGGGGCAGCGTAAGTGGAGGTTGTAGAACGGGTGGAAAGGACAGGAGAAAAGGGGTAGGAGAATTGGAGGTAGAGTAAAGGGGCATGGGGAAGGTTGGGCAGGCGGAAGGAGAGGCAGGGGAAAGGAGAGGCAAGATGAATGGTGGCAACGTAATTGAAGGGTGTAGAACGGGTGGAAAGGAGAAAAGGGGTAGGAGAATTGGAGGTAGAGTAAAGGGGCATGGAGAAGTTGGGGCAGGGGGAAGGTGGGACAGGAGGATGGAAAGGAAGGGGAAAGGAGAGGCAATGGGAATGGTAGCAACGCGCCGGGTACCAGCTAGTTCGCTATAAACTCTTAACAAAAGCACAAATAAAATTATTAAAAATTTTCGAACATAAAATAACATTGACGTCAAACTGAATGTTACTTACACTTTATATATCACAGAAAATTGTGAGAAAAAAACTGATTCAAAGATAACTAGAAATCTAGATAAATAGTAAATTATCAAAATGACGACTATACACGACTATACTGGCTACACTGTAGTTGCAACTTCTGCTGCATTTCATTAGCAGACGCCCAAGTCTTGTACATTAAAAAGCTATTTCCTTAAGCTGCCATTCGATATAAGAGCAGCATACTGGAGGTCCAGCTAAATTATAAAAAACTCCAACGTTAATGAGCTCTAATTAAAAGATGTTTGGACGATACAGACTAAAACAAAAAAAAAAGAAGACAATTCACTTGATTTCCAACAACAGCGCCATTCAAATTATCATTATTTCAATCATCAACATCGGCGGCAGTTGGCGTTGCACATAATGGAAGGAAAAATTCAAAAAGAAAAATTGTATCGAAGTGAAAGCAGCTTAAAGTTATTCCAAGCGGTGGCGATGGTCATGGTGACGTTCACTGTGACTGCATTGTTGTACTAATTTACAAACGCTTTGTTCGACTTATTGTTGATAATTAATCGCATGAACGATATATCAATTAGTAAGAGAGGCCGAGCGTAAAAGGCCAGACGAGACATCAGGGACCACACCAAGCGCATGAATTGCGTCTCACTGATATGTACACCCTTCAGGCCACTTTACTATACGACGCTCATTTCATTTTATTTCGTACTACACTACATCAGTTCAAACCACTTCACTACAATTCAATCGCATACAATTCACTCGAATACGAGAAGGCGCAGTTCATCGAACAAAGTACTCGTAAAAGAAGTTGTAAGCAATTGATATCAATCAACAAACAAATGGACACAGAAGTTATTGAACCCGCTGAAGGCAATTATTATAAACTACAATTCCAAGTGTACACAGTAGTATGTATAACAATATTACAATATACACATTCGAATTGTCAGAGACTACAATTTTGTTTTGTTTTGTTTTGTTTTTTTTTTCCTTAAGAAACGCAAATTAAAGTTCAAAGTAAACATTTGTGCTAAAGTTTCGTATAAACGATTTCAATATCTTAAGATAAATGTTTATAAAGCCCAGGTAAGTATGAATAAAACGTTCAATGCACTTTATGAACTAATTGATATGAAACAGACGGCATTTGAAGAGTGCATTAATTACAAAGCATTTTGATTGAAATCGGAGGCGTTACTATTGCTAATTAATTACAGTAATGAGAGATGTACGAACCAGAGTTTATATTTATAGCCGTTTGAAAATGAACATAAGTAGAAACAGTAAATAATGAAAAACCATAAAATAAAAATTGAACTTCTGTGGAACCGAAGCACTAATACCAATCACACGAAATTTTAAATCGTATAGCAGCTATGTATATATTCAACCTGAAAAAGTGAACCTGAAAACTTAATATTGTTTGTAATTCATTTGTTTGTAATTCCACCCCATCAAACTGCAAGCTCAAATTGACCTTAAGGGTCAATTTCAATACCTAATACCATTACACGAACTTTTTACCATTCACACGAACTTTTTAATAGTATTTTAAAACATAAAAATGGGGGTATAAATAGGGACTACCCCAAAAAGTTGTACATGCCCATTAGTAGATGTGTATGAAGCGATGCAGTAGATGTATAAGATGCCACCATAATGAATTTCAAGTTGATATTGACGTTTTCCAGACTAATCCATAAAAGAGAGCTGGGACTACCTCAAAAAGTGGGCGGGACACGCCCATTAGTATATGTATATGAAGCGGTTGTTCACTAAAATTCATATTTTCAAATTTCAAGCTAATATTGATTTAAATGATTTAAAACACAAAATTGCACGGTGGGTTTGTATGAGGGCTACCCCAAAATGAGAGCGGAACACGCCCATTAATCTATGTATGTTAAGCGGATGTCTATAAAAACGCATTATATCGCATTTCAACCTAATATTGACTTTAATAAAAAGTTTTTCTTACAAAAACACAAAATTGCACGGTGGGGGGCTACCCCAAAAAGTGGGCGGGCCACGCCCGGTAGTCTATGTATGTTAAGCGGCTTTCCTAAAACGGCGAACACATTGCATTTCAACCTAATATTGACTTGAATAAAAAAGTTTTCATACAAAAAGTTAAAAGTGGGCAGTAAGTTTGTATGGGGGCTACACCAAATAGTGGACGGGTACCACCCAGTCCCACCCATTAATCTATGTGTCAATCATTCGTCCAATAAAAGTTACATTATCAATTATTGTGTTGATATTGACTACAATAAAAAAGTTTTTCATACAAAAAGTCAAAAGTGGTCGGTTTGTTTGTATGGGGGCTACCCCAAGAAATGGGCGTGGCGGCCCAATCTTGAGTGACTCTATTAAACTGCTATAAAGAGAAGTGTATGTGCAAACTGTCAACTGGATAGCATAAAAATTTGTCCCCAAAAAATGCGCAACAACATACATGACAGACAGACAGACAGACAGACGGACATGGTCGAGCTGATCAAGAATATATATACTTTATGGGGTCTATGATGCCTCCTTTAATGCGTTACAAACTTTCAGACAAACTGATAATACCATTTCACACTCTGAATGGTATAAAAAGCCGAGTGCGTTCGACTTCGAGATACCCTGTACTTTTTCTAAGGCTCTTTCTTTCAAGTCTCTATCTCTTATAGCTTCCAAAATATTGTCGTACAAGTATACTATCGAGCGAACATGTCTACATCGACTCGAACTTTGATGATAAATACTTTGTAGGGTCTTCTATGAGTATAAAATATCGAAATGATAAAAATAAATTTTCAATTCCAAATATGAAAAATATTAGTGTGCTATAGTAATAATCTTCGCTGAATTAGAAGGTGGCATATCAAACAACACGAACAAGCGCCAAAACTAGAAACTTACTTCAATTTCGAGAGAAGAGAAAGCCTCATACTATCTCAACTACGAAATGTTCTGCACTCAGTTTAAGCGTATTTACTTGAACTATAAATAGATTTGTATGGGAAGCGTATTCTACATTGATCTTATCTAGACACTTGTGGGATATTTTATTAGTATTAACGTAACATTCAATTCCAGATAAAGCAACACTAAGTTTATCATAAAAAAAAAACTGGAAAATGAGATGTACGTTTGTGAAGGGCCTAGGCTCTATATGATCACTTGTATGATCAGGTCTTAAATAAATTTTAATATCCAAGTTCGGTGGCTCCATACTTTATAGCTTTCGAGATGTAACGGTTCACACAGAGAAAAAGACGGGCATTGCTAACTTACTTACTTATGACTTAGCTTTTGATGCTGACAAAGGATTTGTTGTTGCATACATTTGCGAAAACCTAATATAAGCAGTATAAAATTACATGAAAATATAAATTCTGAACAATTAATTTTGTTAATTTTAAACTGAAATTTCAAGTTTTCATGTGAAATTGTAAATCATACAAATAAGAAATCACAGCTTTAAATCGCAGCAAAATAGTGACAGACCGTTGAAAAAAGGTCATGAGCAACATAACCTGCTTCGACACGTCCAATTAACATTTTTGACAGCCACGTTGACAACAGTTGTCAGAATAGACAGACAGACAGACAGACAGACAGACAGACAAACAGATGGACACCTATGTACATATTTACAAACACATGGTCAGTTAAAGAGTTTGGCGCTTAAATAATCGTACTGCCTGGCTGTGTGACTGTCAGACTAAGTTTCTCGCTAACGAGTTTGGAGACTATACCACGTACGTGCTTGGGTCGCGTTTCTTACTGCCTTCGCTGCACACTGCTCGCAATAGAAGTTGTCAGGAAGTCGAGTTTACTGGATGATAGTCGCTGTAACGCAAAATGTTTTTCGCCTTGACACTTTGACAACGAACGACCGAAAAAAAGGAGATGTGAAAGCATTTTGCTCTACTCTATTTACATTGTCTTATTGGCGCCGCAACTGCCACCAAACGCTAGGACGACACATTATGATATGGGGGTATGACCGACATCATTGCCGACTTTGTGTCATTTGTGTTCCATATTTTGTTGTTTTGGCACATTGTGAATTTTTGTCTACCCTCTTTGATGTTCAGCTTACTTATTCTTCTGCCAGCTGCACAATGGCGTGTGTGTGATTGTCAATGCGATTAAAAGATTTGCTATATAAATTTAATTGTTTGTTCGTACGCGTGTATTGAATTCTCATTCATCCGATTATTTAGAGGGAATAAAAGAGGGTAAGCTAAAAGTTACACGGTACAAAATCGGGCAAGTACGAACAAGATGGGAAAAGGGCGATTTTTCGTGAGACAATCGCTCTAGCTGTATATTTTCCTTTTATTGCTAGTCAACTTGTGCGAAACAAACCGTGCACACACCTTTTGGTGGTACAAATGTTTGACCAAAATCTGATAAAATTATGTTTTGGACAAGCTCAATTCTAATTCCATTAATAACAATTAATATTTTGGATGATCTTAAATGAATTCACGCACAGCTTTGATGAAAATTATGGTGATCACGAATTTCGATTGATCAACATGTTGGTTATTTATGACCTCAGGAAAGTTTTTAAACCACGTTTACCACACATAAACTCGATTCATTAATTTCGGTTAAGTTTTACATAGTTTAAAACAGAACCGTCACACCGTTATGTCAAATTTCAAGTTGATATTGGTCATAATAAAAGTGTACATTGAAATGGATCCTTTATGTGTTTAGGAGAAAAATTTAAATCAAACAACACCCAGAATTTGTTTAAAACAAAAAAAAAAGATAAAACGTTAAATTGTGTTGAACCAGCATCTAACAAATAAATTGTACGTCTTTTAATACTCTAGTGATAATTTGCCGCCTTCATTCCAATTTCACCTACAGGGCAGAACACGCCCATTAATGACTAAGTGAATCTCTCGTCCGTAAAAGGCCACCAAATCGAATTTTAAATTGATATTGACTGTATAAATCGTTTTTATGCAAAATCTGAAGAAAAAAAAAGGGCGGTGGGTTCATAAAGTGGATGGGACATGCTAATCAGTATACATATATGTGAAGCTTCAAATACAAAGTTCGAAAAGCGGGCGGTTGTATGGGATATACTCCAAAAACTAAGCGGGATACCATATATATAAAAAACTTCGGTTCAATAGAAGCGACCATATCGACTTTTAAGTTATTATTGACTACAATAACTATAGATTATTATAGTCAATTTAATATGAATTTTTTATTTTTTCTTTATCTATATACAGATACAAAACATTGGAGTGTCTGTTTGTAATATTAAAATAACCGATTTTAACTAAATGCATATGGATGTATACACGGTACATATACCAAAATAAATTTTTTTTACAATTTTTCTGTCTGTCTGTCTGTTTGTTCCGGCTAATCTCTGAAACGGCTGGACCGATTTTGACGGGACTTTCACTGGCAGATAGCTGATGTAATAAGGAGTAACTTAGGCTAATTTAATAAAATAATATAAAAATGGAAGTATGTATGTTCGTTCCCTTTAGACTCCGAAACCGCTCAACCGATTTTGACCAAATTTTGTGCCAACATTCAAAATAGTCCAGTGAGTTTTTTTTAATTTTTCTAATTTTAGTAGAATTGGTGGTAGTGTAATGGAGCATGTGGAAGCGCTAGCAAGCGAACTAGATGTTGTTCTACTCAACGTTAGATGTCGCACCAGCTGGTCATGAGCTAAATCAGTGATCATGAGTTAATGTTTTTAAAATTTTATTACTACTTTATTATATTTAAAATGTATCTTCTTCTTATATATAAAAATGGAAGT
Organism: Leucophenga montana; assembly: GCA_035044765.1. Taxonomy (NCBI): domain Eukaryota; kingdom Metazoa; phylum Arthropoda; class Insecta; order Diptera; family Drosophilidae; genus Leucophenga; species Leucophenga montana. Next base: position 225,350 of record JAWNNQ010001609.1, read on the forward strand.
ATGTATGTTTGTTCCCTTTAGACTCCGAAACCGCTTAACCGATTTTGATCAAATTTTGTGTTAATATTCAAAATATTCCCGTGGGTGATCCTGTGTAGTTTCGTCACTTATCAACTTTCCATTCAAATTTTGTTGCATAAAATAATAAGTTAACAATAAATAAAAAACAAGAAAAAACTAAACTTCGGTTGATCCGAAGCTCTGCTGAATAGACTTTTCATTAAAAGCAACCAAATTGACTTCCAAGTTGGTATTGACTAAAAGAAGTTTTTCATACAAAAACTGGACGGTATGTTTGTATATAGGCTACCCTATAAAGTGGGCGTGGCATATAAATACATAATGGCAAAACTTCCTCTACAAACTTCAGACCTAAAGAAGCTAAAACACCGGGTTCCAGCCAAATTTCGAACAAAGTGAAGCCCAAAAAATACGAAACAACTACCAGACTTTATGGGGTCTACGATGCCTCCTTTAAAGCGTTACAAACTTTCTGAATATCATTTTATATTGTTTGTGAATGGTATTAAAATTGTACAAGCCTAAAAAAATCTCAATTTTTACAACATTTTATGATATAAAATACAACGCAGGTTTAAAAGCAATTCTTATTTTGTTTCTCATTGACCTCACATGTCATAATACACATTATTTAATTAATTATTTTAATAGGCCGCTTTTTTATATATAAATTCATTTATTATAATTTACGGATTATTTTTGGTTTAAGTAATTAGAAATTAAAACAATTAAATTTCAAAAAAACTTAAACAAATAATTTTATTCTATTTAATAATTTATTTGACTTGATTATATTGAAAAAAAAAAGAGAAAATTGCGCAAATTTTATTCTGCAATGGTTGAAGAAGTTAACTTGCTCCTTCTAAATAATTAATTAACCTGGTGAATATGTTTATAGTTGATGTGATGCGTGTAAGACTAAACTAAACTTTGTTTATTGACCAACAATTATTTCATTTAAAAATCTCTCTTTTAGATGTACTATGCGCGCTACTGAATAATATTGACTACTAGATTTTAAAAAAAACTGCACACGGGTTGCAAACGGCGTTTTAAGCCCTTTTAGATGTTGCAGCCCTTCCACTATATAAAATTGCTTTGAATTTTTCGCTTTACGCTTAAAAGTTTGCAATTAAAAACTTTTTCATTGCCTGATGCTGGCAAAAAGCTGCACATGTTTTCATCGACATTGTGTGGTATGTGTGTAGTTTGGCGTATCATCAACGCACATCAAATGCTGTCAGATACACGTGCAGCAGGAAATAGGGAAAATCCAAAGGAAAATTTATAACGAACGAGCAAATGTTCGAGATACAAGAAGAGCAAAAATTAAATACGATAACTTCGTTTAATCCGAAGCTTTCATAGCCTACAAATATAAATTTGACGCTGACAGTGTGTGCCATTTCATTTCACAACATGATGGCAACCACGCGAGAATATCATGACATAGAAAGACTTTCATGAAAAGTTTTCACGATAATTTATATTTCGTGAAAAAGCGTTTATGCGTACATTTATTTGGCTTGTAAGGAAATGTTTTCATCAAAAAAACCCTTCGAATAAACCAAATATCTGAGAGCAAAATCAATTTAACTCTCTCAGCTGCTCTAATTGCTTCGCACCGACATGTCGCGACAGTAAATTGTAAAAACAATGGGTTGTGAATCGGCAAGTCCATGTGTCTGTCGGGTGCCTGTTAGCCGAGGTAGTTTAGACGTTGACACTTTTCAGCGCTGTTCGCATGTGTCATGGTTCGATACAATTACGGAAATCTTGTTTTTTTTTTGTTTATCAGTGATAATTGCCATGTAACTATTTTATTTGAAAACAAGTAAGAGTGGACCAGTCGTGTGTTGACGACTACGAAATACCCTGCTCCCTTGCTAATGTAGACCTATGCAGGCTTTGAAATTTTAAATTAAATAAAATTTAAAAAAAAAAAATTAACAAAAAAAAAACAGAATCAAACAAAAGAAAACAAACTTTTTTACGGGTTGTAAATTAAAAAAGGCGTTTGCATATGGATAAGGAAAATCTAAATGTCTAAATCTTAGTTCTTATAGTTTCTGAGATTTGTTGGCTTTTACATCCAAACGGACGGACAGACGGACGGACATGGGTAAATCGACTCACGTTCCGATGCTGATCAGAAATATATGTATGTATATCTATATATATATATAAAAAATTCTTTGTCCTCATTCACTGACTGACTGACTGACTGACCCACTGACCATTGCACAGCCCAAACCATAAGACCTAGCAGGCTGAAATTTTCACACAACATAGATAGATGAGATTTTATCGTGCAATAAGACGGCGTTTTGCAAATCGAAATCGAAAATCGAATTGCAAGGGGGTCAAATTCGGGGTCAAAGTTCGCACATTGAGAGAAGGGCTTCGTATGAAAACTTTGTTACTTTTCGAGCTATCTCAACCAAACTTACAGATTGTGGATGTTTTACTAAATTTTGTCAAAATCGGGTTACTATATCACATAACTGTCATTGGAACAAACAGATGCAAATTAACCTTTAGTATGAAGATTCTTAAGATATCTCAACCAAACTCACAGATTGTGTATTTGGAACTGCCTGTTACACCCTGATCAAATTTGGTCAAAATCGGATTACTATATCATTACGGTTCGTCATAGGAACAAGCGGTAAGTTATCTTAACCAAAATCACAGAGTAGTTTTTGTTCGCCAAATCGAGCCTTTTCCCGCTAAATCTGTATTTTTCAACTAAATATAGCTTTATTGCTTCGCACATTCGGCGGAGTCGCCCGCCAAATCAGGTTTTTTTCTGCAAAATCTGGTGATTTTCCCGCCAAACTTCAGGAAACATTTAAAACAGGAGACAGCGCGAATTTAATTTTTGCGTTTTTTTTTTTACCAAAACTGGGGCTTTCTTCTACCCTTTGGGTACAAGGTAGAATAAACGCTATGAACGTTTTCAATTGTTCAATGTTTTATCAATTAAAATGTACGAGTTATATATAAAAACTATTGGATACCGAGCCAAAATTTCAAAACGAAAAAAGTCGACCCAACTTCGAAAAATGTTGAACACTTTTTAATTCAGCGTCCTCGTAGTTGGTTTGCCAACATAGTTCCAATGTATTTTAATGTTAAGAAGCGCCACATTGATATCATCAGATAATACAATTAATGTATATATATATACTCCAATCAAGTTGGAATTACATATCCTGTTCAGAGCAGATTACATTACCATATAATCTACAATATACATACATACGTATAATTGCAATGTAGATACTTGAATATCATCCATTAGTTTGTTTATTCGATGAATATCGTACTAGTGTGAAGCGATCTTGGTTGGTATTCAATGGGAACTAGTGTAAAAAGAATAAATGATTTAAATTAGCTTGGGTTCGCTCGTATGTAGTGTATGGTAATCTTATAGGAAAGCGGTAGCTTGCTACGGCTTGCACAGGCGTCTAGTCACAAAAATAAATGTGTATACTACGCTGGTTTCGTGATTTAAATAACTCGCAAAAGTATTAATTCGGCTCTCGTATAAACGTACTAATAGACAATTGAGTAAACGAAAATTCGTTTATTGAATTGATAATTAATTAAGCAAACGCCTCTTAGAACATTGTTTTAAAAACTCTACCATTTTATGGTTCTTCATACAATACACTACTCATCATGGATGAACGCAGGCTGTCATATGGCGGGGCACAACATAATATAGCGAATACACATTGTGCTTCGTAACCAAAAATATTGTAGGGTATTATACAGTAGAGTATACAAAATCACACTTATATGTTAAGAATGCTTAAATTATTCAACAAATTGAACCGCAAACACACCGGTAGACATGCGAAACCAGTGATAACCGCAAACAGGCACAGGTACCACTGCTGCAGGCTCACAGATACAACATTTATATGCACTCGTGTGTGTTTGAATATATATTTATGCAGTAGTGGTTCTACTGCCTTGACACCTTTCTTAGTTTTATACATATTTGGTGAACTGACTAGCAGTCTGTCAGTCAGTCAGTCAGTCAGTCAGTCAGTCAGTCAGTCAGGAGTAAAGTATTTGGCGCGGCTTTCAATATTTCTAGCGTCGAATGAGCGCTGATTTAACGAAGGACCAACGGTGGAGCAGAGAACGCAGCGCAAAAAAAAAACACTCTGCTTGACTTGAGTGTTTGCCTCAGACTCGATTTCATCGTCCTAGTGTGGCATTCACTACTATGGTACATTTTGACTTACTCCCCATATTATATTTAGCACACCGCATCCTAAACATGCTGTTCCCCTTGCTTCATGCAATGGCACCAGGAACAGCGTGGGAATTCTGCATTTTCCAACGGAAATCCGCACATAAAAAGACAAATTTCCACGCGTGTACTTATGTACATATTTATGTATCTATGTGTTTTGGTGTGTGTGTATGTGTTCGTCACAGCTAATTTTCAAGCCAGCGCTGCTCATTTTTCCACAACGATTTTCTTAAGCATTCCTTACGACATCTTTACGAAGAACGTTGATGTCGACAACTGTAAGGACGTCAAGGACACCGAGGATGACAGTTAATGTGAGTTTCCAATTTCCCTGTGTACATTTAAAAAAAAAAAAAACGCGAACACGGCAACGGATATGCAACGTTGCAGGTTTTCAAATTTCGTGTATGCAAAGATTCTTAGCATTGAATATTTGCTTGCATTTTGATAATTTTAATCAATTCGATTAAAACGTTTAGTAGCTAGAATGAAAAATCTATGACATGCAAATTATTCCGTATTTGATATATGTACACAGAAAAAAGACATTCCAAATATAGGTTTGAAATTCTCATATTTAACCGAAAGCGTACTTAAAAATTTCAGACTCAATTTTCTTGAATCAAATACAAAACGGGATCGATTTATAAATCCTGCGCAGAAATCCTTAGAATAAGTATAAAACTCTTGAAATAAGTATAAAAGTCTAATTCCAAGAATAAATCTTTACTCACGTCAAGAACAAAAGTCTCAGAATATTTTTAGCTTAAATTTGAAAATTCTTAAATCAATCTCTGAGAGGGAAAAAAAAAATCTGAGATCAAAATCAAATTTACTCTCTCAGCTGCTCCAATTTCATCGCACCGACAATAAATAGGAAAAGCAATGTGTTGTGCTTCGGCAACTCCATGTGCCGGGTGCATGTGAGCCGAGGTAATAATACGATGACACCTTTGAGTGTCGTACGCATGTGTCATGGTTCTCGATACCAGTTTTCTCCAACAAAGAACATTTTTCTAAATCGTGTAAAGTACTACAAATTTAAATTAAATTTTTAAATTGAATAACATTTTTTAAAAAATACTCTTTTGTACTCAAATCGATCCTTTTTTTTTTTTTTTCTTTTAAAAAAATCAGGATTTCCGTACTAGTGTCTAGTATAGTGTCTTTCTTAAACGAAGTACAAAATTCTCGGTTCAAGAACTTTTTTTCAAACCAGAAATTTTTAAATTAGCACTCTCAAAAGCTGTACCCAGCTTGATTTAAGAAAAAAATTGGATTGCTTTGAGTATAAAAGGGCTTAACTTTTACAGGTAGTACCTTTATGACCAACCGCCCACTTTTTGATTTTCATGTAAAATGTTCTTACTCTTTTAGCTAACCACTTAAAAATGTAAGGAAGGCTTCAAATTATTCCTATAGCATTAAAGGACTTGGCAGCAATTTGGTAGATGCGTGTGAACAATATTGTTTTTATTTCTTTCTATCATAACACTTTTGATAACATGTTTGATATAAATTAAAAACACTATCGATTAAAAAAGCAAAACTTGGGACATTTGACTCATTTGTTGTTGAAAAGGCACCCAATTCAAAAATATCAAATACATTAAAAATTGCATGAATTTTGAAGTTTCTCAGCCATTTTTCATCCGATCGATACACCGATTGTTACACGGGTAATTTACTAGCCTTTCTAGCAATTATCGCTCATGTCGATAAGGTTTGCCATTCACAGTGGACGCTGGTTTAACTAAAATCATACATCGAAAATACAAATATAACGTTATCTAGGTGAATGGTCCAAATAAAAACAATTCAGTATGCTCGTGTCAACACAGCGTACTCTCAAAAAGTTTAACAGAAAGTTTTCTTTTTTTTTTTCTTTTTTTGTGCTGTAAACTAGTGTTCTGGGGTTTGTTGGTATGAATTAGAGCTCTGCATGAATGCGGCCAAAACGGCAAATGGCACAATCACACTAAAATGAATTCGAATTAAAGAAAGTGCACTTTCGTCTAATGAACGTGAATTGAATCAAAGAGTTTCCAAAGTTCACATTCATTCTAAATCATTCGAAGCTTGTGACTATTTGATGTTTGAGTGCTTATGAAGTTGAATGTCATGAATGAATGAATGAATGAATGCGATACATTCGAATGTTATGAATGCGCTTCATGTTAGTGTGTTTGTTTCTCTCTGTTTGCTTGTTTCTTGCAGTGAAAATGCAGAATTTTGAAAGAGGTAGGCGTGTTGAAATTTTGTTATGCAGAGTTTGTCGAATTACACATTTTAGAATATAATAAGTAATTGTATAATAATTACTTTCAACTCAAGCAATCATAGTGAAAAGAGTATCAACAGCATATTTGAAAATGTGTTATCAGAGTTTAAAAACACTCGCTCACGGTCTGCCCATTTCACTTCATTACGGTTCTTGTTCGTGAGCATGGCCTCACATGTTCGGGAGCAGCTCATAAGCTGAGTTATTTTATCTTTTTGTAGTCAATCATATCTGGTAAATTTCATCTTTTATCAATGCGTTGCGGTTTCCTCCAGTTTTGTTCAAGTCCCAAAAGTTCGTCGTAAATATATGTCAATTAATCAATCCTGGGAAGGAAATTGTGGGAAACATATGTTCTAATGAATTTTTGGAATCGGAATATGGAATGGAATATATACAAAACTGTTGACTACCTGGAATTTTTCCCGACTTAATTAGCAAGATCTTTGTATGGAACACTTTTTCTGTTACGGAATTGTTACGGATTGTTTCTTGTAGCAGTTCTAGCCAATCCTTTCCAGAAAATGGCACCAAAAAAAAGTATACTCATGTAACTAAATGCGGTTTTCTGTAGTATGGAATTATTCCCAAAGACTTGTGGTGAAGATAACTCACTTAATGAATCTTAGGAAGGATAATTTGGGATAATGTGGGCGCTGCAATCAGCAATGGTTGGCACTAGCATATATAGAAATCTTATTACTACTTAAAATTCCATGTTCACGCCTCAGTTCCTAAAATCTTCGTAAGGAGCCCATATCCTGTTTCGGGAGCCCAATGATGCCGACTGTCTTCCTCACTCTCGTATGGTTTCTTCTACCATTTTGAGCCAATCTTCTCCAGAAATTGGCACTACGAAGCAGAATTATGTCAACACCATGTGTTTTCTTTAAATTCTTTGTTAGTATCCAAGCGTTATAGCCAGATGTGTCAGCAAATCGATATATTTAGTAATATTTTCTGGAGACGATTGACTTAAAATGGTATAAGAAACCATTTGAGAATGTGGGAGATTGTCGGAAAATTGGGCTCCCGCACCAGAATATGGGCGCTTTACAGAGATCTTGTTAATTGAGGGGAGAACGTGGTATTCCAGGTGGCTATCAGTTTTATACATTTTCCATTCCACATTCCGATTCCAAGAATCCATTAGCACATATTTTTCCCACAATGACTGAACTGCTCTTCAATTCAATAAAAAAGGTGGTGTAGTTGCGTTTTATAAAATGATATATGTAGACATTAGTTTTTTATATTAAAAATATAATTTTAATAAAGGGTTCTTATGGCTTAATAATCTAGTAACAATAAAGGAGCATATTGAAAATTGTTTGAACAAAAAAAATTTCTATTTTAGTTTAGTTTAAACTGTAGTTTCAAAACATTTCATTTATCATATGCTTATTACATGCAATGTCACTTCTCTTCTCACTAATTAAATTGCTGACAAAAGTAAAGTTAATTATACAAAATATTAACAAATACTATGTTCATACAAGTGTAAATTTAAACACAATACTTACAATTTGCGAAAAATCAATTACGTCTTCGCTTTCCATTATTAATAACGATACGCACGTTCTTACTCCACACAAAAAACGCAAAAGACTTTATTGTCGAGCAAATCATTTTTAAGGGTTGCTTTACTAAATAGTTACGTGGCGCTTCACTTCAAAATCGCTTTCCATCTCTCTCAATATCTCTTTCCATCTCGTTTACTCTACTTATAAACAACTTGCTACCTGTTGCTATCTACCATCCAAACATCAGTTTGGGTGCAGAAAGCCTTCGGCTGCTAAAAGTGTTCGTGTTGATATCGTTAGCGACCGACAACTGAATTTATTCGAACCTTCAACGCATTCGAATGAATGAATGCATGAATGTTTCGGATAACCTTGCATTCATAGTGAAATGAATTGACATATCATTCAGTCATTCAAAGTGAATGTTAGTGAAGTTGAATCAATTCTGCAATGAATGAAATGAATATTGAGTGCTTAGAATGTTTTGAAATTCATGTGAATTGAATTTAAATGAATGAATATTCATAAACCAGCTTCAATGAATTAAGTCATGCAGCACTCTAGTATGAATCCAATGTTTCACATTGTCCCATTTCTGTATACTGTAGTATACTACATACATTTCTCTGTTAATATAATAAATAGACGGACACGACTATATACATTCGTCTTTTTGAGCTGATGCGTTACAGAATTTTCGACTAGCCGGTATTTGCCTTTAAACACTACGTGAGAAGGCTATGAAAAACTAAAAAATTTAATGAAAGCTAACTGAAAGTGCAGGAAATGCCACTCAAAATGCAATTTCGTTTGGTCATATTAGACACTATAAATTCAGCGATGATAATATGCTCTCCACTAAAAGGACAGACACTAAGCAAATGAGAGAGATAAAGAACTAAGGTGCCTCAGTAAAAGTAAGCTTGCACGCCACAAGATATGCAACACATATTCTAACATTGCTCATAAGCAACGCTGGCAGGTTGGCCAACTATTTGTATAGTCTTCACAAGTATAGTCTTGTTCCAAAGTTTGTAACAAGCAGAACTAGAAGTCGGAGATGCCATCATGTGTGATACTATATTATTGATTAGCTGGACGTGGTAACTAGAGTCAGCTGTGTCTTTATGTGCGTGTGATAATTCTTCAACAAATCACAAAGTTTAAAGATTTATATTCAAAATAAACGCTTTACATGAACGTACTCTTTGTTATTGTTGGATTGAAACTGTCACGCGCATGTGAAAACATAGGACACTGCAAATCCTTATGAGACATTCGTACAAATCTTCTAAATTATTTAAGTTCGAAACGGCTAAACAATCAATCTGTGTGTAAATGCATGTGAAGTGTATTAAAACCGAAGTTAACGTTTTCTCTTGTTAATTTTTTTTTTTTTTTTTTTGCAATAACTGTTTTTAGAGTTGCACATTTTATTCCCGGTTACTACAAAAGTCGAGTATCATTTTATGGTTTTAGTTCTGTGATCTCATATTGCAAGTGGGCAAAAATCATTTATGAACGTCAAATGTGCTAATGTACGGTTTTTTTTTCCTAAGATTAATTACGTGTATGTAGGGTTTTTGTTATTCATAGTTGCTCAAGACGAACATCATGGAACGAGCGCAGGTTTCAATGGGATACTAAGTAATTCAAAGACTGATGTATAGGGAAACACAGTGTAAAACTGAAATGTCAAATGAAATTTGTAGGAAATCATTTAATCAGGCAATACCGAGACAATTATTATCTTTAAATTTCAGCCTAATTGTTTTTTTTTTGTTTTTTTTTTTTTTTTGTTTGATAAGCCAAACTTATGTGCTGCGCGTATTGTATTGTATCACTGTAAATGACAGCTTTGAAGGTTTCTCAAACGTACTCATACTATTTTTTGGATTCCAAAATTATTGTGGGCAAATGACCACAAAATGCTCTGTAATGTCTCCAACAGAAGGGGTCGATCTAGCGTCGTTTAATTCAAATTAGTGTATATGCCCAACGGCGGACTTAATCCACTGCAATTTGGGAATAATTTTGTATATATTGTATATTATTGTTAATGGATTGCTATTTCACAGTGTGCCAATCAGAATAACTACAAACAGAGAGAGAGAGAGAGAGAGAGAGAGAGAGAGAGAGTCACCAAAATAATAATCAGCAAAATAACAATATCCTACTAATATTATAAATTAGAAAGTTTGTATGGATGTGTAGAAGTATGGATGTTTGTTGCTCTTTAATTCAAAAACTAGTGAGTGGAATTTAATGAAACTTTACAATAATATAGCTTATTTATCTATATAATAATAATTAGGCTATAATTTATGAAGATATTGGTTAATTGGAAGATTTTTTTTGTGGTTAGCTACACTTACAACAAGTTATTTCATTTTTGATTAAATTTTTATGCAATTATTTATATAGTAGATATTTGATTATTTGTTAAAGGGAAAACAAAATTAAATAAAATTACTACATTTCATTGCTTGTTCCTCAAGTTTTTCCAAATCTGGTTGTGTGAAAGAACCATACTGGCACCAAAAAATGATATTGTTACGAAAACAAATAAAAAAATCTTGGACGAACTAACTAGCGAAATAAAAGTGTATAACTCCAACTCCATCGCCACAGTCATGTCATCCGATGACACTACGAGCTATCCCGTGGAGTTCCTAAACTCTTTGGATTTATTCGGGGTGCCATCCCATAGGTTAGAATTAAAGATAGGTGTACCCGTTTTGTTAATGCGCAACTTGAACGCGACAAGATTATACAACGGTACACGGTTACGAGTTACCGAACTAGGAAGGAATATTGTGAAGGCCACAATCTTAACTAGCGAAGCCAAGGGAGACAATGTGCTTATACCACGCATCCCAATCATAACTAATAACATACAATTTAATGTTAAGCACCTGCACTTCCCATTAAAAGTTTCATTTTCAATGACTGTCAACAAATCACAGGTTCAAACCTTAAAGGTAACAGGAATACATTTGGGCACGCCAAGTTTTTCCCACGGTCAGCTCTAAGTAGCTTGCTGAATATCTGGCATCTCAACGGGCTGCTGAGACATCAGAACAATCCCATACTCGGCGTCAACAGAACGCTCAATATATGACATCCCAACGAGCTGCTGAGACACCAGAACAGTCTCAAGTTCGGCATCTTCAGCGAGCGATATACAATTCGTCCCAAAGAGCGACAGAAACCGTTGAAGCAGCAGAATCTCGCAGACGCGCTGTTGCTGAAAGGGCACAACAACGACGTCAAATATTCACAAGAAACAAGAAAGTCGTATTAAAACAAAACTAGGATAAAATCTTTTAAAAGTAACAGTTGCATGAAAACAAATCAAATTAATATAATGTAATCACTGTTAAAAACACTACTACAACAACCCGCTTAAATTCCACAAAATATTGTAGATCCTAAAATACATTTTCGATTAGTACAATTGCATGAAATAATAATGGAAGTAGATTGAGAGAAGTTTAGATTGGCAGTTAGATATGGTGTATGAGTAATAGAAGAAAACAAGCAAATTTTTCTAAACTTTAACCAAATTATTGCACGCGACAGTGTTGGACAGCATTCCAGAAAAAGAAAAAAATGGAGAAAAAAAAAATCTGCAGTTCAAAAAAATCAAAAGAACGGGGTCACAAGTTGCAGGCATTTTAAGTTGGTATGGAAAGGAGAAGAAAAAATAGTTACAAAAATGGAATGCGGTTATGGAGTGTTTTTGACTTCACATCATTGTTGTTTTTGTGCCGCTATTTTGTTGCTGTTGTTGCGCTACTCATTTTCTCTTTCTTTTTGTCATTCTGCCAGTCAGTATGTCGGTGCCGGTCCATCTGTCCGACTGTTTGTCTTACTACATAGTATATTTCTATTTTTCCTATTGTCCATTTGCACAGAAGTACTACGACACGACTTGAAACAAAGTGGAGTCGAGTAGAGTACAGCGAAGCGTACCGGAGTGTAGTGAAGTGAAGTGGTGCAGCTCGGGGTCAGGTCGAGCTGAGTGGCATGGCAGGAAGTTGCAGTAAAGTGGAATTGTATGGAGTGGCGCCGCGAATAACGCCGCTGCATACTACACACGTACAGTGCTGTGAAGGAGTAGTGCTGTGGAAAAAGCGCACGCTTCGTTGCTCGCGCTGATGAATGACAGCAGCAGCAGCAACAATGTTAGAAAAAGATACAATTGTACCAAAAAATAAATATATATATATATATATATATATATTTTTTTTTTTTAAACTATAATCGCTTTTTGTTTTCTCTCTAGTCGAGCATTTTTTGTGAATTCGAGTATAAGGCAGCCCAATTGACATACAAGGTTTTATTCAAAAAGATTTCAACTAACATCAGCCATCAGCGAGAGAAAAAAACGAAAAAAAAAAAAAGTTAACTTCGGTTCAACCGAAGCGTTAATACTATTCACACAAAGTTTCAAGCTGCAAACTTAGCAGGAGTAAATAAAAATATCTGTAAAATCTAACAACCTGAACGTAGGATGTTATTTTTTTTTTTTTTTGGTGAATACCCCTTAAAAGTAGAAGTGAGACACACCTTGATACTTATGCGAATCGTTCGTCCAAGCGAAGCCACCATGTCTAAATACCAAGTCGATTGTGTCTGAAATGAAAAGTCCCAAAAATGGGTGGTGGGTTTGTATGAGATGCAAATCACACCTCTCTCTCTATACGTTAAGTGTTCTTTGATAGGAAACCACTATGTTCAAGTTTCAGTTACATTGAATGTTATACGAAAGTGTTTTTATATAAAATCGCAAGTAGGAGATAAGCTTGTTTGGGCGCTACCCCCAAAAGTGCGGCGGGACAGACCTTGACATTTATTTGAAGCGTCCCTCATTAAAAAGCCGTCATGTCCAATTTCATGTCGATATTGACTGCAACAAAAACGTTTTCCATACAAAAAAAGCAAAAATAAGCTTAAGTTTTGTACGGGGGCTACCGCAAAACGTGGAGGGATCACACCCTTTGATATATATGTGAAGAGTACTTTCATAAAAACCCACTATGACAATTTTAAAGGTAATATGAATGGTGCTATGTTGTTCTCGTCTTTTCATAATTCCATGATTTTGAGAGAATATTTCTGAGAATATTTCATTTATTATAATCGGGATTTTTTAGGTTTACTTATCGCTTTCACTATAACATCTTCTAGCATTAATTATACAACGAAATTCACGCATCGCATCCCTTCCGCTTAATAACTGTCGCACTTTTTCTGAACATTACTCTTTCACAAATTGAACATCTGTAGAATTATTTCCCCAGTTTTTTTTTTTTTTTTTTCTAAAAAGATCAAATTTAACATTATAGACACAAATTAAAATATTTCCAATACACCATGTATTATAATTGGAAATAAATTTCAGTATACAAGCTGACTCCACAGTGAAAACTAAACATATTAATCTATATTAGTCCATAAAAAAGAGAGAATCGTTAACTTTGGTATTTACAACCAAAGCAAAAATTATTTTCACACGCTTCTAAATATTTCAAACCGTGTTTAAAGCACTAAGCTCAACAAATAAAAAAAATTTATTCACAAATTCCGTAAAGTTATGTGAAACTAATGTATATGTAAAAGATATGCAACAGGCATGCGTACAATCCAAATTTTGTTACATCCATCGTTTGAAAATAAAAATTCTAGTAAATATTGCAAAACAAAAAAAAAAAACAAAATGGATATTTCCTCAAATTGCGTACTAAAAAACACTTTCTAAAAATTTTAAAAACTTTTCATTCCAGCCTTGCAGAAATAAAGCTTACAAAGGAAATAAGGAGCTAGCGACAGAGTCTAGTATAGGCCGGTTGTCATAAAACGAATGCTAGTTTTTTTTTTTTATTCGTTGTTCTACAATACTGAACAGCAATCAGCATCTATGCGATGACAACATCATTCTCAAAAAACTACATCTTCGTTAAAAATTTGTGGACACGACTTGCAACACGTGCATTTTTAACTGCTATTAATATTGGGGGATGGGGTCGTTTGCAGAAGTGGAAAGTTATTGGTTGCCAGTCTCTTGAGAATGGACAAAAACGATAATTTTGCAAACGGCCCGTTAGAACACGTATTCCCTGGGTAAGCCATGAAATTTTCGTGTTACGCAATTGGTGAGGACACCCACACCCCTTAATTAAGGGTTGGTGCGTTGGGTTTGGTTCCCGCCAACGCAAAACAACATTTACCAGTGAAGACGGGTATGACGACTCAGATACGCTCCCTTTTCGATGACGGCACCCGCAAACGATTCCTGATTAGTAGTAAAGTACGTGGTCTCGTCTCCAATTTTATACCTGTAAACAAGTGCCTGGCCGCAACATGTATCACGGCTAAGTACAAGTCAACATTAGCATAATTTGTGCATACGCCCCGACGGAAGTCGCAGACCATGCGGTCAAAGATGAATTTTACGAGCGTCTCCAACGTCTCTATGAGCGCTGCCCCAATCACGATATTCAAATCATGCTCCGCGATTTCAATGCCAAAATTGAGAAGGAAGGACTCTTTGGCACAATGTCGGAAAATGTAGCCTTCACGACGCTACTTCCAGCATTTGTATGAAAAACGTCAATATCGACTTGAAATTCGATATGGTGGCATCTTATAGATGGTTGCTTCTTACACATCTACTAGTGTGCTTAGACCTTATTTAAACCTGCCCCCTGTGAATGCTATTAGAGCTTAAGCTCAACCGAAGTTAACGCTTTTTCTTGTTTCATTTTCTTTTTTTTCCTCATAATTATTACAAACGATCTTAGCAATTTCCTCATTTTTAGTGCGGAAATTGAAGACCCTCCCAAGACATAATATTGATTATATCGATGAGTGGAACCGTTTGAACCATAACTATCTGTTTATATGCTGACTGTTTACAACTTATCCTACTCTACTTTAGTTTTAAAAATCTATCTCCTTTTTGTATGCGACACTTAGACTTTCCGATGTAATACCTAATGCAATGTTTAAAATAGACATTGCATATAATTGTAGAAGATTGCAGTTCAACAAAGCTTATTATTACTATTTATTTTAATGATTTTCATCTGTTTCGTTTTACAGTTCTCATTTTCATACCTACTATTGTTTTCTCTTATTTAGTTTTTATTTAGTTCTTCACATCCCACACAAACTTCTAAATATCTTTTGTTTTTCGACTCATTTTCCTTTGTGCTCTTTTGGTAATGTTTCTTAAAAAAATGCGGAAAAAAGTAATGAAAAATAAGCTTAAAATCAGGTCAATTACTTTATAATCATAACAACTCTTGCCCTGTACAATAAATTTCAGTTTTTGTTCGGTTCAGTTGAGCTTCTTTCATTTATTCTTCATTTTTTTTTACTAACTTGAGTTTCTTTTGTTTTTAGTAATACAAGTACATATAAAAGTGCTTATTTTCAGTTTTATTTTCCAGAACATTTTTTTTTTTTGTTAAGTTTTTGTTTACTCAAAAGACAAAGTGTGAAAAAAAATGAACTGAAAGAGTTGCTTAATCTAAACAAATTAGAAAACTTCTACTAAAGAAACTTCTTATATCGACTTCATTATATACATACATATATATATATATATATACAAACCATATGCATTGTTTCAGCTCACAATCGAAGCAGTTGCTATTTACATACTATGAGTATGAACAAAATATTCATCTAGAACTGAAGTATTTCTTAAGTGGAGGCGGCTAAAAATAACATTGCGTTTCAATACACTACAGAGCGATCCGATCTAGACGTTTTGAGATCGCCCACTTTAAATATGCTATACTTCTTTCACTGTATTATCTGCAGCATAGTTGAAATCGGTACTTATGTAGCGAGTGTATTCTATGACATTTTAATTGCGGCATATTGAAGTAAACATTCATATTTCATTTTTAATTGACATCCAAATAGTCTTCTGATAAAGATACTTTGTTTATTTCTGGTGCGCATAATTTCGAAGAGGAGTTAGTTCTATATTCTTGACAACTTGCTAATCCTAAAAAAACTTCACAAATAAATGATTTGTTGATGAAGCGTTAACATTTTTATTAGAAAGTTTGAGAATTGTAAAACTCTTTGCATTTTATGTATTGAAATGTAATGGTTCATTAAACGGCTCTATCTAATCCTACAACACAAAACAAAAAAGAATCATAAAATTTTTGAAATCAACTAACTTAATCAATTAACTTAGTCTAGTCAATAGTTATTATCGTTTTATTATTGCAACTCCAGTAAAATCATCAAAATCTCATAGATACACATACATTAGTTATAAGTTTATGCACATGTTCACCACTATTTTAAGTTTCATCTATGCTTAAGCTGAAATACGTATAGCTTTAGTGCTGTTCTCCTATAAATTGAAATGCATCCGAAAGCATCGAAATAAATTCGAATCGAATTTGCACAATTTGCAAGCGTTGTTCTGGTCTATTTATGATAAAATGACAAACCAAACGGAGCACAAATGACAATAGCATAGGCAATTCTGACCAATTTATGACAGTTTAATCCCTGTCGGAAAATGGAAGCTCAAAAAAAAAAACGGTAAATAATTGACCTATAAAATATAATACAGTATTCAATACGAGGGCTGCTTTTATATTTCGGCAACTGGCAACACTAATGTCAAAAGCTAAAATCTGGCAACACCATTATAAGATGTTTTGATGTACAATTGCTATTTGTTTTGTTTACAGTGAGTTAAGAAAAGCAATTTGGCCAAAAAAATGGAAATTTCAAGAGAAGGTTTTCGTTGGATTATTTTTCACAACTTTCTACATGGATTATCTCAACAAGAATATGTCTTTGTATGGCGATAAAGCACCATCAAAAACCACAGTATAGTGAATTCAATCGTAGTCGTAGTTCGGTCGCCGACGAATTC
Organism: Leucophenga montana; assembly: GCA_035044765.1. NCBI lineage: Eukaryota > Metazoa > Arthropoda > Insecta > Diptera > Drosophilidae > Leucophenga > Leucophenga montana. The sequence continues at coordinate 242,362 of JAWNNQ010001609.1, forward strand.
CGTGAAGGTCGTCCAAAATCGGTTGTTGTGCCCAAGAACATCGATGCGTGAACTGATAATGCAAGATCGTCATGTGACATATCGTGAGATATAGGCATCCTTACACACTAGTTCCACTTCAATACATTCTATTTTGCATGAATACTTAGCTGTAAAAAAATTTGCTCTCGTTGGATTCCCCATAATTTATCAATCGCTCAAAAAAAGGCTCGCGTCGATTGGTGTAAGGAAATGATTAAACAGTTCGACCGTGGTGCTTCAAAAGACGTGTATAAAATCGTGACAGGTGCGTATGAGCCGGAAACAAAACAGCAATTGCCCGTGTGGGTATTCCAAGACGAGAAAAATCCTATAAAAGTTGTTCGCGGAAGTTGCACAGCAAAGCAAATGATCGCCTGTTTCTGCGGCCGAATGGGTCATGTGGCCACTGTTCCGCCTGAGAACCGAATTAATGACTCATCCTCCGTACAGTCCTGATTTGGCATCCAATGACTTCTTCTTGTTCCCGAGTATCAAAGGTAAACTGCGTGGTCAACGATTTACGAGCGCCGAAGAAGCAGTTGAAGCGTTCAAAAAATATGTTTTGGAGGTGTCTCAAGAGGATTGAAAAAACTGCTCTGACAAATGGTTTGAACGAATGCAAAAGTATATTGATCATCAAGGGGAATATTTTGAAAAACAATGAAGCCATTTTCATTTAAAAATGTTTGTTATTATTTGCTATTCCCGAAATATAAATAGTACCCCTCGTAATACCTCGCACTTATTATTATTTGATTCTAAATAAGGTTTCGCATTTTGTAAGACACTTGAATTGAATCTTTTGAATAGCTGAAGTTATGCATATTTTCAACAATCTTCGGTCAAATAATTCAATTATCAATAATTGAATCTTCAGTATAATAAACTGTAAAATTGCTAGTTGAAACCTGCCAAGCTTAAAAAAATGGTCTCTCTAATGCGTAGATTAATGTATTATGTACCTATACTTATTACTAACGTGAGTCATTGGACATTTAAACTTAAAATAAGTAAGGTTTTCAGTTTGTTGTGCTCGGTGCACAGAGTATCAAATCGGTGCACTAACAACAACAATTTGCTCTGAAAAAATGTGCACAACTTAGCCAGACCCAAGCCCTTGACTACGAAAACTTGTGTATCAGAGTAGTGTTAAAAAAACGCAGTGTTGTAAAAGCGACATAAAAATTACAAGTCACATCTCTAATTTCTTGGGTATATATTTAGTATGTTTTATATTCAAAGTGAAAACAAAAGTAAGTAAAAAAGGCTGTGTCTTTTATTAAACTTTAGCTGCTTGTCTAAATCCATAATGCGGGAGTTGTTACGAAATGGATCAATTAAAAATGTTGACTGTGGGTAGGCCGAGTCGCCCGCAATGCACTCCTCTGCAGTAAAAATAGCGGTCACTATGTTTCCCAATTGTGCAGTTTTTAAAAACTTTTGAGTCGTGGTAACTCCCTTTGTGGTCACTTACAACTTGGAGTTTTACGGAATAAATGCACTGTCGAGAAAAATATACTTCATGGCTTTTAGTTGGTTTCTCAAATAACCAAATCTCGTTGCCATCAATGTATCCAATGCAATGTGGTGGCAACTCATTGAAAGTGCCTTTCACAAGCTGTTGACGCTCAGCTGCATCAGGCCAATGTATGTATCGTGGTAACAGCCGCAAAATTGCTGTAAAAACTCTTTGAGTTACATTGGCTAAAGTTCCACCATCACTGACACCGAAGACTGTGCAAATTTTTCGCACTGAAGCGCTACCTCCGAACGAACCCAATCGATACAATACTATTTGTATCGATTGGCATTTGCCTATTAGAACCTGCAAACCCCGGCAAATATTTCGTCGTTTTTTATCAAATCAACCAGAATTCTAAACGGGTTCTGAGACACGCGCAGCATTTGTATAAAACGTCTGTCGTCAAATGAGCAAAGAACATTATTCCGCCAATGAATAGATTTTGGTACTTCCAAGCTATATCCTCGACGACACGAATAAATTTGCAGGACATCGTCCATTAATACTTCGTCATTTTGCTGTATCAAGCCGGTCAGGACGAGTTACATCTGCAAGTGTTGAAAACATTAAATATTGCAGTCTACATACCTTCAATAAATTCGATTGCCCCAATAGCTTCGTTTTTCTTTTTTCCAATCGAAAAGTTTATCTTTTATGCTTTTAAATGGCATTTTTTTTTTCTGTTTGCTGTTTGTGCAAATCTGCACAACAATTTTATGCACAGGGTTGCTCAAGTAGCAAGCCTTGCAGATTTGCATTTATCCAACGTTACACAACTAACTGAACACCTTAATTGTGTTCATAAAATGTAAGCTATTTGATCTGTAAACATTCCAATTATACATCATTTAAATAGATACACATACGCAGCTGGAAGAACTATTCGAGGAGCGGAAGACCTTCAGTTGTGACTGACGAAATTGTGAAAAAAAAAAAATCGAAAATGCGCTCCGTGACGATCGCAGATTGACTGTGGATGAACTTTCTGCGCGGTTTCCGCAAAATTTCCAGATCTCTACTACACGAAACAATCACAGAAACCCTCGGATATCGGAAACTGTCCGCGAGGTGGGTCCCAAATGGTTGGCGGGAAACTACTTCGAGGAAAGCATCAAACAATTGATACCCGCTTCACCACCTGCATAGAGAGAAATGGTGACTATGTCGAAAAATAGCTTACATTATGTACTAAAGTATTACGTAATTTTTTTTTTTGTAAAACCTACGAAAATTCAGTAAACTTGCTTTCTGGATATAACTCGTACAATATTTCGTTTGAATATTGAATTACAAAATTGAATTTGTTTGAAACATATATAAGTACATATATCACTACTTTATATTCCGCTTTGTCATTAAAAACTATATGTGTATGGAAACACAAAAGAGCTTTAATGAAGGCGCTCGATTTTATTGTACACGCCTTCCTAGTTAACCATGATCTGCCTCCAAATTTTGATTTCTACAAACTATTTATGTGTATATAATAGAAATGCATTTGTAGTAAAAGGAAAAATGTGTTCGTTTATAACAAATAGTATACTATATGTATAACTATAGTTAAAACAATTTTGTATGCCATTAGTTTTGCGATACGAACATCCAACTAAAATAATTCAGTAATTCCTTTGCCTTTTATCTATTAAACGCTGCAGACACGCAAAGCTTCAAATAACTTACATTAAACATTCTAAATCGAATACTTTTCCATGGCTTACCTGCAAATAGAGAAAACAAAAATTAGAGAAGAACTTAAACGTAATCATTAGTGAGAGCAAAATCACTGAAACTGAAAACTGCAAATAGTCAACCAGTAATATTGAGTTCTATTCATTTTACTAATCAAACTGTTAGCAGATATACAGGGTAAAGCATTCGAACAACACACTTAACAAAGCAAATTGATAATGCGTGGCTGAAGCGCTAATTTAAAACTTTATATCTCGCAAACGAGTGGTGACAGAGACTTGATTTTATAGATATTTTGAATTAACGCCTATTTTATGCTCTTACAATTGAATACAAAAAAATTTTATATTAAATATAATAAGATAACGCACCTCTACTACTTACAACAAGAATCCATGTGACGATATTCGATATACATATGTGCGAACCTTCTAGAAACCGTAGATACAAAATTGAGTAGAAACGCGTTGACGTATAATTTTTAAAGAAGGAAAACATGTAAAAATCAAATTCTATATATAAAATGGTTTTCTTTTCTTCGAGCAGGTCCATTCGTAGGTTTTCATACATAGAGGTTGGTTTGTGGTTAATGCGCATAAATTGATTGGAAAGAATTAAAGTAAAATTTAAAGAAATTTTGGATCGAGAGGGCAGTGAACCCAAGTAATCCGGAATATTATGCAACACGCTAGACAGTTGACATATACAGTACTCAGATGTTTACTGATACAAGTGTACAATTTACACAATTACTGCTGTTATTAATTCGATTCAACTTTTGTATGAAGTTGACCAAATTTCAAAACAATTTATAATTTAAGAAGAAAGAGCTATAGTCGATGTCACGTCATGTCGTCTACGTTAGTCCATGCAAGTGACGAAAGAATTATACACTGTACACTAAAGCGGGTCGATTCGTATGGGACTGAAATAACATGAAAATCGCATATGCAGAAAATAATCTACGGACAATTCTAAGAAAATTTCCCCAAGAAACTATGGGTCTAAAATGGCGATTTTTAGGGGTAAGTTTTATAGTTAGGTACGAGAGGTGGTATTTGTATTTCGGGAATAGCAAATAATAACAAATATTTTTAAATGAAAATGGCTTCATTGTTTTTCAAAATATTCCCCTTGATGATCAATACACTTTTGCATTCGTTCAAACCATTTGTCAGAGCAGTTTTTCCATTTTGATTTTCATTTTCTACTTCTCTTGTGAAATGTTCTTTTCCCTTTTTTCTTTTAAAATGTTCTCTTTTTCGATCATACATTGACATAAAAATAGGTCAAAGTAGCTTCTTTTTGATTTTCTTATTTATCAAAGCAAAAAGGTCACTTAAAAAGATAAAAAGAAAAATTTGTGTACATTTTTTTTACCAATTTATTTGACTAACTTTTAAATCTTGGCTACTTTCTAAACGTGGTATTTTTTTCGGCTAACATCTGTCGCAGCCATAATGATCTCCCGATTTTTGTTTATTACGCGCCGGGAGACACTTGTCAAGAGCTGAACGTATCGTTCAGTTCCTTGTATATGGCACGGAACTTGTGAATCTGGAAGTGGTGGAACTTCGAACTCTAAATATTCTTTGAAATGGTCATATGGCATATCTTTTGTTAGTGGTGGTGGTTCAGTTAGAATACTGTCATCATTTAAATCGACCATATTGAAATAATTAGAGCAGTTAAAATTTATGGCAAATTTTTTGTATACTCTTAGTTCTGCTGTGTCGCAAAGATTGTCACGGTAAAACAATATTTTTTTTATTGCCTCGTCGCGTACTGATTTTCGATCATCGTAAAGGATTGAAAGTATAATGTTTTCCGGATGAGCAAAATATGAGTGGTTCTGGACAACTGAATGTATTACTGCACGCAGTGTAGAGGTAAGGAATTTGGTGAGGCAGTTAAATTTAAATTAAAGTATACTGCCATATACAACTGAAGAGAAGTATTTAACATTAAAATACATAGGAACGTAAACCTTTATCACGTACTCAGCAAGGAGTTTTAGATTGACCGATGGTGTACTGGTCGAAACGTACAATCGTAAGATACGACTGGTTTTGGTTAGCCAGCGAGAGTGCGCCATAGGTCCTGGTTTTATGTTTGCCAAGTCAGCTGAAATAGTACCATCCGAAATCGACGAAGCCATTTGTAGCAAGTATTTGACATCAGTAGTTAATTCGCGCTTCCAATCGTCAGACGATGAAGGTGGCATGTTGTATGTCATCAAAATCGACCACACTCTATTAGTCCCCAAAAAATGCACAACAACATACAGACATACAGACAGACAGACAGACGGACATGGCTAGAACTTCACCTTGAAAATCGCTGGATCGAAATTGGTTTTAGACCCATAGTTTCTTCAGCAAAATTGCTCAGAATGATTCTTGGAATAATTTCCGCATATGCGTTTTTGGATAAAAAAAAAATCGTCCCGCCCTACTGTACTCGCCATACTTTCTTCGTAGTAATAAATTGTGTCATCTGGTTTACCTTGAAAAGCTTGTTTTAGAGCGTTTCAAACATTGTGACTAAATTATAATACTATTCACAATCTGTGTGAAGAGTATAAAAATGAAAATTTTTTCTTTAGCATTGGTAAAATCTAAAATGTTAAATATTTTAACACCATTAGTTTTTCATTTTATTTTAAATAATAAAATAATTATATGGAGCATTAATTAAGTATCCATATATAGTTCATTTATACGTACATATATAGTTCACTTATTCGTACATATGTGAAGAGGTCTGTTGGCATTGTTGAACTTACAGCGTGTATGTAACACAGTGATGGCCTCATAAAATTATGTATATATTCTTGATCAGCTCATCGAGATGAGCCAATCTAACCGTGTCCGCCTGTTTGTCTATTAATCCATCTATCCGTCCACTTTTAGGTTATTGTATGGAAAACTTTGTTGTGTGTTAATATCAATATAAGTTTGATATTTGATATGGCGGCTTCATATTAACGGACGCTTTACATACACTGACATATGCTTCAATAGGAACAAGATTGTTTAGCTGCTGAATTCTAGTTAACGGCTATTGACATATGTTCTCGGGTTTAATTTCTCGGATTCAATTTCGATCCGAATTATTTGATCGGAATCGAATTTTTGTTTTGTCCTTTTAAAACAAGTTTGCGATTCGATTTCATTAGAAATTGATACTATAAAATGCATTTTCTCAACGTGAAGTGAAATAAAAAACGAGAACGTTAACTTCGGTAGAGCCGAAGCTGCAATACTCTTCACATACTACATCTAGAAAAATACTAGATTAAGCTTTTAAATGATATAGCGATTATATGAAGCTTTCTTTCCGTGTTTTCATTGGTTAGTTCAACGTAGAATAAAGTTTCATTTGCAAAAACTACACAGTATGCAATGTGCTTCTTGAGATGGGCAGCACTCACACACTGTAATATAAGTGAAAGGATAATTCTAATATATGTTAAGCTGACTATAGAACTGTTCATACCTAATTTCAGATCGATATCTTTTACACGAATTCACTTGATTCGCATAAATCGGGGAGAACAGGGTACGGCTAGTTCAATTCCTCTCGTCATAAAAATACATATGTATGCAATTTATGGGGTCTCCGATGCATCCTTAACATTTTACAAACTCCGTGACAAAATTATAACATTCATACTATGTGTTAAGAGTATAAAAATGCGTAACAACATCTAGACAGACAGATGGGCATATCTAGATCGACTCGAATCGCCAGGTTTATTAAAAATATATAAACTTTATGGAGTCTGCAATGTCTACTTTAATGCGTTGTAAACGTTCTGACAAACTATGTGTGATTGGTATCTGAAGTAAATTTCAGCGTGGCTGAGCAAGAGCAAGTGTGAAGAGTATTTATATTTAGCTTAGGTGTTCCTCAGAAAGTATCGTTTTCTCTTGTTTTTCATTAAATTATTTGCTTGTTTTGCCATAGTGAAAAAATTATCCGATTAAATTAAAATATACCGACTTGTACACCCTGTATGCATTACGATTGATGCAAAGAAGACATTACACCGAAAGCTACAGCTATGTATATGGCTAAAGGAAAATCGAAGTCAAGCGGCGCATGCCATGGCACTGCTACTAACCACGTGCTGCTGTTACTACTGCTGCAAGCGAGGGATGGAAATTCAAGACTCACAACATCTTCTACTTTTCCTTGTTCTTCGACAACGTTGTGCTTCATGGACCACAACCACCACAAACCATGAAGGAGAAGAAGATACTGCCGAAGTAAAACTAGAAAATCAGTCGTGCGCACTTATGAGTGTAGGCTGAATAGTTTTATTTCAACATATCAGTATTTTCATTTACAAGAAATAAACATAAGATTAATGCCACAAAATAATAGTTCTTGATCAACCTTCGTGACATGCTGGCTGCCTTATATATAGAGTGCTATGCTCTTCATGGGGAGAAGGCGATGGGAGAAGGCGATGGGAGAAGCTGATGGGAGAAGCCGATGTAAATGCAATTGTTAGTACAATGCATGTATGACTGTGTTATTGTACGTATTTCTTTCTGTGTTTGAATTTGTGAGTCGTGGTTTTGCACGCAGCTCGTGCAGAAATTAATTAAAGCTATGAAAACTTATCGGTAAATTAAGGCACACGGTGGTGCAAGAACTACACACATCAAATCATGCTAATGGCGAAAAAACCTTCAGGAGTCGATGCTACCAGAGAATGTGACGTATTTCAATAAATTAACTATACTATATATTTTACGCATTTTTTTTGTGTAATTTTTGAAGATATTTTGATCTAGTGTTGGTAATCGTACGACTGCATGGATTGAGACAAATATTGAAAGTTATGGTCAGAAAGTGCACAAGAGAGGGGGAATGAAAAATATATGGTCTACTAATTGGCGCAATTCGGTTACAAGACATCTGGTTAGTATTTTGTTCTCACTATAACTAATTAGTCATTATAAAAATAAGGATTTGACATAATTTAAGTAAAAAAAAAAACAAGAGAGAATGATGTAGTCGACATCTTGTACCTTGTTTAAAGCTCCTTATTTGAACCCTACCTTATACTATTTTGTGGTCCAATCTGAACATATGAGGGATATTGTCTTAGAATTGACGAGCAATTAGAATTAACTAAAAAATAAAAAAAATTATTAGCATTAAATTTAATTAAAAACAAGAAGCTTTAATATTCTTCACCATCTTATTCGGGATAGTTTTCGAAGTGCACCTGTACCAGTTTAGACTTTTACTTGAGATAGCTCTCTTTAATAGCTCTAAAACACTCTCAATTTGGACGAGTTTTGGACTCACAAATTTATACAAAGCAAGAAAAAAACGTTAACTTCCGTTGAACCGAAGCTCTAACACCATTCACACAAAACTTTAAATAGTATTGTAATACATAAAAGTGGGGGTTGAAATAGGGGGTGGTACACGCTCACTAGTAGATGTGTATGAAGCGATGTAGTAGATGTGTAAGATGCCGCCACATCGAATTTCAAGTTGATATTGAAGTTTTCCATACAAATGCATAAAAGTGAACTGTGGGTTTATATAAGACTACCTCAAAAAGTGGGCGGGACACGCCCATTTGTATATGTATATGAAGCGGTTGTCCATTAAAATACACAAAATCAAATTTCAAGCTAATATTGATCTAAATGAAGGAGTTTTTCATAAAAAACACAAAATTGCACGGTGGGTTTGTTTGGGGACTAACCCAAAAAGTGGGCGAGGCGGGTCAATCATGATACTCTATTAAACTGCAATAATAAGAATAAGAACTGTATGTGCAAAATTTCAACTGGATAGCATAAAAATTGGTCCTCAAAAAATGCGCAACAACATACAGACAGACAGACAAACGGACATGGCTAGATTGACCCGTTTCGTTGATTAAGAATATATATTACTTTATGGGGTCTACGATGCCTCCTTTACAAACAAACATTCAGACAAAGTGATAATACCATTTCACACTATGTGTGAATGGTATAAAAACTGCGCAAATATTTCCGCTATGCATATTGGCGGTATATGGTATCAGCTGTTTTTTGTTTTACTTTGAACGTTATGCATTATACACTACTAGAAGTACCCCGCAACGTTTTACGCGGCCCTCCCCTTTCCCACTGCCACTCTTTCCCACTGCCCCCACCTTCCACATGTTAATTCTTATTGAAACAAAAAAAAAATGGAAGGAAAATCTAAAAAATCCAAAAAACTGGCTAGATCGACTCTTCTCGTCGCGCTGATCAAGGATATTGTATATACTTTATGGGATCTATGATTTCAATTTTAATGCGTTACAAACTTTCAGACAAACTGATAGTTCCATTGCACACTAAAAGAACTTCTTTCAAACGAGACACAAAAGACTGAACTAATTTCTTTTTCTTATCATACATATTACGATTTCTTTTGGAAATTGCATTACAGCAAAAATGCTGAGGCTCAAAATAGATTTTAGGTATTTAGGTTCTTGAACACCAGCCGATTATATTCCTTTTTAAACGGAACAAATTTACCCACCGTATCTAAGCCTGTAAATTCTTGCAATTTTTTTAATTTTTCGTGTTCGTACGAACAAGTAGAATATTTAAAATATTCTACTAGTACTAAAAGCATAATTAAGCTTCTCTCTTACTCTCATTTCCCAATTTCTTATTGTCACTTTTTTAAGAACATTATTTTTATTACAAACAACACACATATACCTCAATCTAACCTAAAAAATATAACAAAGCATAAAATATTTCATATACAATACTTGTTGCGTTGCATAAACTCACAAAAAAATAAAATTTCGCAAACTCATCTAGCATGATGGAGCTATAAGAGTAAATAAATTTGTATGAAAATCACATCAATAAGTTTGCGCTGTTTTGTTGCTCTGTACAAACACCTACATGATGAAGGAGTTTGCGTTCACGAAAAGTTCTAATATTTGAAAGTCATCGGGAGAAAAAAGACACACTTTTATATGTCAACAAGATTAGCTAACTTGTCAACTTGGTAACTACTCGGTATTTTTGTTCTTTCTTCTGGTTTGTGGTGAACTTCTGTTAAAAGCCAACATAATCAAGTCACATTTGTGTTGCGTAGCTCTGATCCTTTACTTTTCAGGGTCATCCACAAGAGATTTTAACAGCCCGCCGGGTGGTGAAAGCAACTTGTATTTGATATGCTTTCAATTGATTTGACGCCAAAATGACATTAAGCCTTTTCGATAGCTGAACAACAATTTCGATGTGAATAAAACGAGGACAAAGACGACATTGACATCGAGGACAATAATGTTGATGATGACGAGTACGAGAGCTAAATAACTTTTTTCCGTTTCTTTCTTACGTATTTGAGTTTTTCTTTCGTGGGTTTCATATGTTCTCCCCCAAAGTCATATTTCACTGTTGGAAACTTTCAATTTTGCCTGCAAGCCGCTCATCAGTCCCGTGAATCCTGTGACTCAAAATGACTGAACTTTTCCTTCTTTCCTGTTTTTATTCCTACTTTTTTTTTTGTTTTTTTTTTTTGTGCACAATTTTCGCTTGCTCTTCATCATTTTTATGACGCTCATGTGACAGTCATTTGTATTAATATTCTTTCGTTTATGTGCACAGGGATGGTCGTTGTCGAGGGTCGTTTATCAGTTCGACTTCGACTTTGGTATCGGCTTCTGCTGCTTTTGTGGTTTATCGATTCAAATTGATTTTGCTTCTTATTTTATTTTGTTAAGTTCTCTTTAGATTCTTGTTTCTTCACGAAAGTTTATTGCACGTTCATCAGTTCGACGAACGACAAACGATAAAATGAGTAAATGCTTGAATGAATGAATAAATATATATCAGTAGAAAACAAACAATATCTTCATTGAAGTCAACGATGTTGATGTTGTTGCTGTTGTTGTCATTCATCGAAGACACTGAAACAAAGCCTGACAAACGCAATAATACACACTCAATGCCAATAAACAATCATTGACAAGTTTGCCAGACAGCTCAGCTTGGTAAGTCAGGCAGAGAAGTACAGTAAATAAGTTAAAGCTGACTGTTCCCAAAATAATAAGAAAGTGTTGCAGAAGTTGGAATGTATGTAACTGTATGTAACAGCCAAAGGTGAGATGGCGACTAAATAACGTAGGTATATAAAGTGCCATCACTACTAACGGGTGAATCATTTTTTCCATGAGGTGCGATATCACACTACCTAAGCGCCCAGTTGGCAGGTCCGAAATGCGATATTATGATTTCTGAATAGAGTAATTGTTTTGCGCGCTGTGTGTGACCTATCACTGTCTTGCTAAAAACAAATGTCGCCGACATCACGGGCTTCAATTTCAGGCAACAAAAGGTCCGTTATCATGTTGCGGTAGCGATCGTTATTCACGGTTATATTCTGTCCTGCCTCATTTTTAAAGAAATACGGACGATTGGCTCCACCAGCGCATAAACCACACCAAACAGTGCTTTTTGGTAGATGTAACGGTAGTTCGAGAATCTCTTCGAGTTGCTCATGAACCCAAATGTGGAAATTCTGTTTATTGACCTATCCATTGAGCCAGAAATGTACCTCATCATTGAACAAAATACGGCGCGAAAACAGCGGATCTTCATTGAGCTGTTCCAGAGCCCATTGAACGAAATGAAAGCGTAAATTCAAGTCTGGCAGCTTCAATACTTTAACGAGTTGGATTTTGTAAGCCTTTTAACCAAAATCCTGGCGTAAAATTCGCCAAGTTGTTTCATACGAGAAGCTAATAGAGACATTTAGACTAGGTACGGGATATATTGTATTCCAAGGATGAACTAAGTTTGTGCAAATGTATGTAACAGGCAGAAAGCCTGTAATGTATGTTGATTCTTAATCAGCATCAAATGTCAAGTCGATATAGCTATAACCGTCTGTACGCCTTTCGTATGTTTGAAATCCTAGAGACTAAAAAAGATTTAGCCAACAAATTTTAATCAAACTTTCGATACTTTGTGGGTCCCAAGACCACCATACGGTTATGTCTTTAATATGCACAGTTTTCAAAGTCGCCCAGCAGGAAAAAATGTTAGTGATTATTAAATATCTTAAAATTATATTATATATATATATGAATATATTATATATTCAAGACCCGTGGCAAAGATTTGGTAAGGCGTATGCACCAATTGTTATGCAAAATATGGTCCGATGAATGCATGCCCAACGATTGGAATCTCAGTGTTATTTGTCCTATCTTCAAGAACTACTGTGGAGTAGGTTAGGTTAGGTTAGGATGGCCAACATGGGTAAACCCCACATTGTCACTTAGGCCAGCTTAGGCCCCTTATGATACCATATATGTTTCCTACTTCAACCGCAGCTACTCTGAGCACCACTTTGTCAGTGTCAAGAACGTCGAAATCTATTTGATCTCTTTTTCCAAAATCTCAGTTACGTTATCCAGGAAGGGGCGCCCTAGTAACGCCAATCTCTTCCTACTATGGGCCGGGCAATGACATAACAAGTGCTCGACCGCCTCCTCCTCATCGGCATTTCCACAGCTTATGCAGAAGTCCCAGGAGTTCAACCCTAGCTTCGCGGCATGTCTCCCTATTGTGGCCTGTGGCCTGTGAGGGCTCCCACAATAACAGCTATCTGATCTCTCTTGTGTTGGAGAAGTGTTATTGTTCTTTTGAGGTTGTATTTGGGCCATGTGAGTCTTGAGATTCGGCACGTACAAAGGTTGCACCATCTATTGTTTGCTATACAAATTTTCTCTGTTGAGATCTGTAGTTTAAAAGTAGCCATTTAGTTTATACGCTTAACAATTTCCCTCTATATTTTGGTGACCAGGCACCCAGATGAGATGTAGAACGTAGTGTTCGGCAATCTCGTTAAGAGATTTACAGCACTTCGTTATGGTTTTGGTGTTTGAGCTGAAGGAGTTCAGCGCTTTCAGGGCAGCTTGACTGTCCGAGAAAATAAACACATTTTCCTGTGTGTGTGAGTATAGCCTAAGGAGATACGTAGCTTCCTGTACAGCTAGCATCTCCGCCTGATAAACGCTACAATGATCGGGCAGTCTAAAGGATTCTCTAATCCCCAGATCTGGTGAAAATACACCTCCTCCTACCCGACCATACAGCTTAGAGCCGTCAGTAAAGATATTAATAGCATTTTTCCTGTAGTGCGGAAGGTTGTCCCAATGTTGTCTGGTGGGTATTATGACATTATACTTTATACCGAAGTTAGTGTTTGGCATACAGTAATCCGTATTTGATGGTAAATTTCATTGTAATTGTAATATCCTCGAGTGTCCAAAGGAGCTACTATGCCAAGCTGAAGATTCGCTCAGTCTAAAGGCTGTAACTATTGCCCTCTCTCGCGCAATGAGATCAAGTGGGATCAAGTAGAGCAATACGTTTAGTGCGTCCGTCAGTGTGGTACGTAACGCTTCACTACTACATAGTTCTGCACTTCTCCGTAGAGCATAATGGACCTAACTACTGCCGTACATAGCCAGTGGACGATAGATGAAGAGAAATCCCACCTTCTTCCGATGGCTTTTTTACACGCAAAGAGTGCTATATTTGCCTTCTTTATCCGCTCTACCGTGTTTTTATTCCAGTTGAGCTTACTATCCAAAGCGCATTCGCTCATAGTGAGGCCAATGCTGTTAAGTTTGGGTAAAGTCAGTTTCGGCATCTTATATTTCCTTGAGAAAAGCACAAGTTCTGTTTTTGTCGGGTTCACACCCGGCCCAGGTACTGTGGAATAAGTCTCCATTCAATTGGATTAATTAAATGAAGATCGTCAGAAAAGGTACAGGGTATCTCGAAGTCGTGTAAACTCCTTAGTGGAAATTCATACATTTATGATTTTCACAAATTTTTTTAAGGAATATCTGAACTTTTTTTAACTCCAATCTGAACCACCAAAGTACTCTAAAAATGATTTTTAACACATTTAACCGCAAATAGGTCGAAATTCTTGGACAATAGAACTTTTCTAGTTCGGTCTCGTAAAAAAAGCCTGCCTGTGCTTATGACCGGCGTTTCAAAGACAAATAGACACATATGTATGTATGTATGTGCTGTGAATGTGAATGTGAACTTATAGAGAATATAGAGCATATCCTGCATTCAGTTTCGGATGTCTGTTACAATTTTGCAGTAGTCATAGTCATAGGTGGTATACCGGTGGTGATCAGACAGTCTTAAGTTAAATCAGCAGCTATAATGTAAACAGTTGCAAAATATTAAAAGCTCATTGCTTCAGAAATGTTGGTGCTATCGGATTCTTGTTATTTATTTTCATATAAATCTTTTCGTTTGATATGCTTTTTGCGATGAAGCTTGAATTATTTATTATATAACTATCACTGTTGCTGCATCTCAATTACAAGAAACCATTTCTGTGACAATTTCCGGATTTTGCTTCTCTTAAAACTCTGACACTTGATTTCTTTCAATGACTCTTTCTCCCACAACTATAATAATTTCAGTGGCCAATTTTGTACTTATTTATGAATTCTGCACGCATTCGAGCACTGGGGCTCTGTCGTACCTTACCCCATTCACCCATTGCCAACTTTTCCGACATCTTGGCTAAACGAGTCTTGAGTTCACATGTGACACGACATTTTATTTATGGTAGCTATATAAAAGTGAAATGAAAAAAAAAAAAATGAAATAAAAATAAATAAAAATAAAATAAAATAAAAAAACAAAACAAAAAAGTAAGTCGGAAAAGCGTAATATAATAATAATAATAATAATATTTATGTGCTGATCACATGAAATGTGCTGTGCCTGGCTTTGGCATTGTATAAATTTAGCTTCTTTCTGTATTTATTTTCGTTGCTAAATATTTTCGCTTTAGGCAATTTTATGGTATTCAATTCTACTTGGTGCTGACGTATTTTTTATTGCCATCGACCGACTATAGTCCAAATGTGCGTATTATTAACTGTCAGAAAATATAGCAATTGTTCATTCATGTTCTGCACGTTAAGTGTGAAGAAATATTGATAGGAAATGTCGAAATATTACTGCACCAGTAAAGAGTGCTAAACAGTGCAGTGTGTGTGTGTGTGTGTGTGTGTGTGTGTGTGTGTGTGTGTGCCATGTGACACATTTGTTAAAATAGAATAGACATACATATATTTATTTACTTATTAACATGAAAAAAGTCAGTTATGTCTATGACCTTTGTCACTAATGCCACAAGGATATTGCGCGGATTTAGCGCTGGATACAGTGGCTTACAGCGTGTTTCAGCAGTGCGAAGTAGATAAGGATATTAAAGAATATTTTTAATAAATATGCATTTACGAGGGTAGATCGGTGACAATAAAACCGGAGACTTTTTAAGTAATACATTTGCATGGGCTGTGATCTGGAAATTCTACTTTAACAAGAAATTAAAAAGCTCGAATTCGAGATGATCTGTACCTTGTTTAAGGCTCCTTATATGAACTATAAATTGTATTCTTTAGTGGTCCGATATGAACATCTGCGAATATTTTATTAGAATTAGTGAAAAATTAGATTTTATTAAAAATAAAAACCACAAAAATTTCATACAAATCTCAAAAATCTTCCGCGCTTTCAGGGCAGCTTGACTGTCCGAGAAGATAAACACATTTTCCTGTCTGTGTGAGTATAGCCTAAGGAGATACGTAGCTTCCTGTACAGCTAGCATCTCCGCCTGATAAACGCTACAATGATCGGGCAGTCTAAAGGATTCTCTAATCCCCAGATCTGGTGAAAAAACACCTCCTCCTACCCGACCATCCAGCTTAGAGCCGTCAGTAAAATGGAGTGAGATACGAAATATTTGGCATATCTAGCATAATTAAGAATAAAAAAATTAAAAAAACAAAAATTAACAAACAAATTCTTAAAAATGGAGGGCACTTTTTTATGGAGACTACCACTTTTTAGTTTCCCGATCTGGACCTCTGCGGCATATTTTATTAGTATTTTCGTAAAATGCTTCAAATATGGTGTTTGTAGCCTAAAAAATTCTTACAAAAAAACTTAACAATGGGTACCCGGTTTGTACCGCAATCTCTTAAAATGCGGTTGGCATGTTCATTTAATTATATTTAATATGAACGTCGAGATCTCGGAGACTGTAAGATAAAGTGGGTTCCAAACTATTCCCTGTTCGATGATAGTGTATATTTAAATGATTTTTTTAGCTTCATATTCTAATGTTATGTTGACGCAATGTTTCAATGTACTTACTTAAATACGTAAATTTACGTAAATTCCTATTGCTTACCTGTAAAAAAAAAGAGGGAAAATACAAAATTAGAGAACATTTTAAAGAAACCAAGCAAGTTTTCGAAAAAAAACAGCATTTTATTTTATGATTTGATAAAGTCTGACACGCCTTATACACGATATACTGGGTGTGTAAACAAAAAACTAATTAAATTTCACGTTGAAGGGAATAAAATAGCTATTGATGAATAAATAAATATTTTGAGAAAAATAAAAATAAAAAGTGAAACAAGTGCTGCACAAGGTAAAATACACTAGTCTTTTCCGGTTTTCACTTTTGGGAAAATTTTGCGAAAGCAAAAGTAAAATTCGACAAATTGGAACATTTTTCATGCAACTTGAAAAAGCGATATTAATTCAAAAAGTGTAGAGTACAGGGTTACGCATAGAATACCATATAGGGATTATAGAATATGGCGGAATGAGTTATGAAAAAAAAAAAAATTAAAGTGATGGCTACGGTAATCGTCAAAATTTTCACATTTGGCAAGTAAACGACATGTTGTTTCAGCAAGACGATGCCACATGCCATGCAGCTCGAAAAACTCGAAAATATAGTTACTGCATGAGAAACTTTCTAGTCGGGTAATTGTAATTAGCCGACCAGAAAATAAAAATCACTGAACGATTTATAAAAACTTTTTTTCACCGTCAACATTCAACAGTTCATATTGTATGTTTTCTTCTGACTAGATTCTTTTAAATATAAAAAATTTGTTAATCAGTAAATGTGAATAGAACTAATGTCTCCTTGACTCAATTTAAATGACACGTATGCCCGCATTTGGCTTCACTTCTCAGTAGCAAAAAATATATGAGCTTCCTTCTGATATTTCCTATGAAAGAATCAGAGAAACATATTTCAATGGGTTTTTGAATGGTGGAATCAACAACAGTTGGCACTGAAAATATCCACACATGCTGAAAATACAGCCCCAAAGATAATCAAATAATGTCCCAATATTTTGTGCTCAATTGGGCACTATAGGCACATACTACATACGTGGTTCAGGTAGTGATTATATTACAGTATAGCAGCAGAATACCGTCATATCCAATCCTATAGGTTAAAGAAAGGCATATGCTCCAAGGACAAATTTAAAACTCATTTCAAAACGTATGCCTTTCTCCAGCGATAAAAAAAAAAAAAAATTTTAAATTTTGGATAAAGGTCCATTTGGTCTCCCAGAATGAAAATACACCGTTGTTTGATATACTGAAAATACTTCTATCATGATTTTTATACCATTCACACATAGTGTGAAATGGTATTGTCAGTTTGTCTGAAAGTTTGTAACGCTTTAAAACAGGCCCATAAAGTAGATATATATTCTTATTCTGTCTGTCTGTCTGTCTGTCTGTCCGCCTATATGTATGTCCGTCTGTATGTCCGTCTGCCTGTATGTCCGTCAGTCCGTCTGTCTGTATGTTATTGCGCATTTTTTGGGGACCCATTTTTATACTATCCAGTTGAAATTTTGGACATACACTTCTTTTTGTTGCAGTTTAATAGAGTGTCAAGATAGACCCGTCACGCCACTTTTTGGGGTAGTCCCCATACAAACCCACCTCCCACTTTTGACTTTTTGTAAGAAAAACTTTTTTATTGTAGTCAATATCAACTTAATAATTGATGTGGTAACTTTTAGTGGACGGATGCTTGTCATATACATTAATGGGTGGGACCCGCCCACTATTTGGGGCGGCTCCCATACAAACCTATGGTCCACTTTTGACTTTTTGTAAGAAAAACTTTTTTATTAATGTCAATATTAAGTTGAAATGCGATATGGTGCCTTTTCATCGACAGCCGCTTAACATACATAGACTAATTGGCGTGGCCCGACCACTTTTTGAGGTAGCCTCCATACAAACCTATTGCCCACTTTTGACTTTTTGTATGAAAACTTCTTTATTAAAGTCAATATCGGGTTGAAGTGCGAAATGGTGTCATTTTACAGACAGCCGCTTAACATATACAGACTAATGGGCGTGGCCCGACCACTTGTTGGGGTAACCCCCACACAAACCCACCGTGCAATTTTGTGTTTTTTATGAAAATATTCTTCATTTAAATCAATATTAGCTAGAAATCTGATTTGGTGGATTTAAGTGGACAATTGCTTCATATACATATACAAATTGGCGTGTCCCGCCCACTTTTTGAGGTAGTCCCATATAAACCCACAGTTCACTTTTATGCATTTGTATGGAAAACGTCAATATCAACTTCAAATTCGATATGGCGGCATCTTACACATCTACTACATCGTAAGAGCTTCGTTTCAACCGAAGTTAACGATTTTTCTTGTTTCATAATGATTTTTTCAACTGAATATTGCATAAATAATCATGTTTTCAAATATTTTCTCTAATATTTTTATTTTTGCAGGGTATAATATAGTTCAGTTTAGCTCTCACTTGTTGTAAATATTACTTTATATAGGCGTATATATACATATCTCAAAGACTATAGGCATACGCGTTTCATAGCTCATGTAAAGCATGACGTCATTGTCTTTGCTACCAGTGCATCTCTACGCAATCAGCACAAAACTCAGTATAATTAATTTTGCTAAATAAGGAAAATATACCCACAGCTCACAATGTGCACATGCAACGTACATAGATAGATATTATGTACATATGGTGTTAATCTCAATAATAATATAGAATCAAAAAACACACATAAATATATACAGTGTTACATCTAGATTTACATATGTACATATATAGACACAAGCACCGAGAAGTAACACTTCTCTCCGAGCATCATCATACTTATAATAGGTATATGTCAATCAGTGAGCAAATGAAGTCTAGACGTATGTTTAATGATGATGACAGCAGTATTGGTTTTGTTACCAACGAAGAGCATAGAAAGCAAGGAGCGTCGATGATGAAGAGATGATGCCGATAGCGATCAGCTTTCCATTCAGACAGCAGCATCAACAACAAATGGCGCATGCAACCAAAATGGCAACGAAACCAAAATACAAAAAAAAAAAAAACACAATGTAACGGTGAGCCGGGAAAAACAGACTTGGTTTTTCACAACAACAAAAAAAAAAAAACAAAAAAAAAAAACAAAAAAAATTAAAAGTAAAAAAATAAAGTGTGCAAAAATGTAGCAAAGCATGTCGGCATAATGAAGCCGTATTCAAAGCAACAAAGAACACACAAGGCGTGAGGCGGCTCTGTTTTAGAAGTAAACTCTCGTAATAATGCGATTTTTTGCAGCTTTGCTATGACACTTCGCACGCCAAACACCTTATACTATATGTGCATATGTATGTAAATGTTTAAGTGCAAGGGCGCCCAACCAATGAGAACGAAGCGTACGACAAATAATAAAAGTGTTGTAGCAAAAAACAGAAATCAGAATCATCTCATTAAAAACGTGCGGCTTATAACGCAGGCAGCAAAAGCTGATTTTCATTAAATTTTTATTGTTTAACACTGTCTACAGTGAACTCTCGAATGAGAAGTGTATATTTAATTATAAAGAAACGCAAATTTATATACCATTTAAAATTAGAATTAGAAAAATATTAAAAATCTTAAAATATGGACGATTTTACTTAAACCACAGTCCAGAGTGAATTATCATTCTAGCGATATGTCGTATTTTTCGATCGGGCTTGCCGTTCAAATCGAAAAACATAAATATCTCGTTATCTAGGTGAATGTCCCAAATGGAAAAAAAAAGAACAAGAACAAGAAGAAGAAAAAACGTTAACTTCGGTTGAACCGAAGCTCTAACAACATTCTCTAATACCAACACTTTACTCGGTATTCAACAGATACACTACAGTAGTAGAAGCCTTTTGGAAGGCTTCTACTTCCGCTTTGCTTTCATCGGCAAATACATTTTGCCGAAAAGAATTAAGTCGCACGAAACCAAATCCGGCGAATACGTGGAATATCAACTACAGATGGTAATGTTGTGATTTTTAGGTAAACCACAGTTCAAAAGTGTAAATTTGTTTGGTCGTGTAGCGAACTAGTGCAGAACAAATCGTCGACACAGCTTTCGGTAGACAAAATGTTCGGTCAAAATGGGCTAAATTGATATTTTTAAATTGTTTAATTCCAATTCTATGAATTTCAATGAAGATTTTGGCTGATCTTTTGATGAACTTATGCATAATTTATGGAAATTGTGGTGATCACGTATTTCGGTTAATATGTTTGACATTATTTATGTCCTCACGACTGTTTGTAAATTTACCGTTCATGAACTCTGCCACGGGATAAACAATCACCACCACAAACTTTCTTCATCAATAATATTTGCTTCCAAACCAAATGTCATTGAATTTAGTCTGCATATAAAGAGAAAAACATGAAACTTTCGAACCCGCTAGATCAAATATAGGTGTCGCCATTAGAGTGCGATTTTTTTTTTTTTAAATTCCATTTTCCATGGGCCACACAATGTAGAAACAAGCATATCAACAAAATCTTGTTTGCAGTCTCATTTTCGGTTGAAATGTGTTCAAGCTTTTTGTTTGTAGTCATATGTGCATGCACATCTGTAGGATAGAAAACATTACAAAAAATTTTAACATCACTTTAACGAGTGAACACTGTGGAAAGACTCCGTAGAAAAAAAAAAACAAAACATACATAAATACATGCATACACATAAATACACATTAGACTTAAAAAGAAATTTTGTGCGGATTAAAAAAAAAAAAAAAAACAATAGAGAAGAAAAAAAAAAACGTTTTTAAGCAAAGTGAAGAAAAAGGAATTGAAATACCAATAAGAAAGCCATTAGACACACCAACAGGAATAACAATAAGAGCGACAATGACAATGAAAAGTAAGCAAGAATGTAAGCAACCAACAAGTAATATAGATGCTTGTCAATCACACAGAATATTTACTATACCTCTACATACTAATATAAACAGTATATACTGTTATTCTGTCCTCACTACCCCTGAAAACCAGTCTAAAGAATTTTAATAGAGTGTTTAGCATATGTAATCACCCCCTAGTTTCTCTCATATGTACATAAAAACACATACATATGTATACCCATATGGAGGAATGCCACTTGGAATCCCAATTCAATGTCAGCGCCCAAGTTGCAGTCAATCTCATGGGGTAGCAACGTGTAAGCTTTCTGGGGCTGTTGGTTTGGAGGTGGATTGGTAAACAGCCCAACCCCTCAAAATGCACAAACGAACGAAACAAACACATTGTAAATATTTTAAATTTGAATTACGTGCGCTGTTTGCCAAGCAAGGACAATGATGATGAAAGCCGAAAGTCGTGCTAGCATATAGAACCCTGTGTGTTGTATGTAGCCTGTCACACTCCTTTCCTTCATACATTTGGGAAATTTAGATAAAAAAGCAACCAACAAAAATGAGTTCCTAAGAAAAATTGCAAAATTTATTAAAGAATTGCGCGAGCTCAGCATTCTGCAGAAAAAAAAAGAGGAGAAAAAAAAAATATATATATATGTATATATAAAACATAACATAAGGGAGTTGTATGAAGTGTGGGTGTTCTAGCGCGTATTGCTACAAATCTACAGGACTTACGACTCTATATAGCGGCGTAATAACTGCTGCTTCGTAAGAACGCACATCAAATGTAATTGACTTTAAAATATAAGACAAATGTCTTAAAGGAAAAAAATTAACCAAATTAAAAAAACAAAACAAAATGCTGGGAAACATTAAATCGAAACTTGGCGCAGAGAGCAAAACAGCTGTGCACAAGATACATATTTGAAAAGCGTGCCGCAACAACCGCACAGTAGAGATGAAAACTATAGAGAATGTCTGATTGATGTTTATCTATCTAATAATATGTGTATAGATCGTTTGCCGACTCTTACGTCTGTCTACTACACCATAAAAACTGTACATACGGCTATATTTCGTGCTCGAGTTTCGTCCGCTCTCAAAGAGTTTGACTTCATCTGACTCTACCGTATTCTCGATTCGACAGCCATTTAAACTGCTACTGTATTCCAACTACAGTAAAACCACACAAAAGGCAATAAATATATGTAGATCCAAAGTGTAAAAATTATTTGGTTGTCTTTAAAGTTGGTCATATCGAGTGTCTAACCACTATGTCTAACCACTATGTCAGCCAATCTTCCATGCACACATGTAAGGTGCTAATGAATAATATTACCTTTAATTCATTATTCGAATTTTATTATACATCTTCAAGACTCGAAAAGCCTTTATTAAAATGGTAAAATTACATGGAGTCAAACTTAATGATGCATATTGCTCAAAATTTGAACCTAGTCTAATAATAGTTGCTACGAGAAGAAAAAAAAATTGTGTCATTAGATTACGGTCAAGTTTTGAGCCATCTGCATTAATTAGTTTATGTTTGGCAGCCATTGAAAGCGGACATTAAAGGCGGACAGAGAGCAGATGTGTTTCGAAATTCGTTTCAAACGTAATCGCCGTACAACTTTGAAGTAGCTTATGTCGTTGGTTAATTGCAATCCAGGCAAGTTTTTGCGCCACTTAAGAGTCCAAACATTAGTTGCACTAGTGGGTTTATCTTGGCGAATCGGGGCGGTACGAGTATCCTTCTGATTTCTGCCCGTCTGTCTACTTTTCATGTCTGCTTCCAACGGCTGTCAGATGGAACTTTTCACAAATAAATATATTTCAGAACAACAGATAATTCTCACAATTCCCCGCACTTAGGGCATATTTAACAACGTAAACAGTAAAAACAAAACCTTAAAGAAATATCAAAAATTGAAGTCCATTTAATTGTAAGGCAAAAAAATACAACTTACCCAATATTTCAAGACAAGAAAAGCATCTTATATCAAATATTTAGAAGCGTTGCGGCTGAGACAGGTAACATTAGAAGGTTTCACTGCACATGTTGCACTTATTGCCTTGTAGCGTTCTAAACAAATGTGCAACGCGACGCGGTATGTACATATGTATGTATGTCTGTATGTCTGTGTAAAGTGGGCAGAGTAGCTAGTGCTGCAGCAAAATGGGGTTGAAGTCATGCCACCGGGGGTTGTGACAGACAGACAGCTACAATATTTTTCTACTTTAAGAATTGCAGTCGATTTTTTTTTTCTTTTACGATACTGGCTCTCTGTCGTCGCCTTCTTCTTGATGCCTTTAGGCTAGACAACATTAACCCTCAATTCGGCCACAAATTGCTTCAATGACGACGTAGAAAATCAAATTCCAACTGGAATTATTTATGACACATCTACGAGTACACAGAAAAAAGAAGAAAAAAAACCAATCGCCAAAGCATTACAACATCGAAATAAATGCAGCACGCAGGGTTTGGTTCAGTGTGTGGGTGGTGCTGAATGTGAGGGTGGTGGTAGTTAGGATAGTGACGGT
Organism: Leucophenga montana; assembly: GCA_035044765.1. Taxonomy (NCBI): domain Eukaryota; kingdom Metazoa; phylum Arthropoda; class Insecta; order Diptera; family Drosophilidae; genus Leucophenga; species Leucophenga montana. Next base: position 266,235 of record JAWNNQ010001609.1, read on the forward strand.
GGTGTGTTCACCCGGAGTGCATTAAAACGCTAAGGGTGTAAGAAGATGGGTAATGCCAATTGTAGGGTGGTCTGATAAGTATTGAATCAAGGACAGAAATGTAAACTTCAATTGAACCAATTTATTGTAAATGTGCTGAGAAATAAAATCAAGGTTACCGCACTTGAATTGATCCACAGCGATAGCATGGTGTGTACATAACATATTCTTAGTTCAAGAACGGAGCTGAAACTCTTAAATTTAGCCCTCTTTGTATGAGCCTTTTTAACCTTTCCAACAACTGATGTATCTGCTCTGCGGAGATCTTTGTTATATGGCAGTCTAGGTCTACTTCTTTGTTGATAGTTAATTGTCGATCGACTCTATGAAGTACAACAACCTTTAATAGAGGCACATTGAAAAACAAATGTTTGATGTCCAATATCATTATTCACGTCTAATCAATTCCCAGAGAAGACTGCAGGACACTGTTGAGTTTAGGAAGAGGTGACTGTTCCCCTGCTGCTCTCGCAAGAAAGCTATGACGATACCTGCAGAACGATACAGAATGACATTCTTAGAAAAAAACATTGGAGCACCAAAATTTTAGCCAGCTTTTTTTTAATGGAGTTTTCGATAACGTTAGCATTTTGTGCGAACTAAGTAGTGAGCTCAGAGCCCAATACGGATCTAACAAAAGCTCAAGCACAAAAAAAAAACTTCATAGGTATAAAAAAATATTATTGACATTACAATGTATTTCGATTGTCGAAACTTTTCGAACGAAATCCATTTCACCCCTGTGAAAATATATGTGTATATATTTGTTTTTAGGTACGAAGTTTTCTACATTTGCACATTTCTGGTCAGATCCGTACGGAGCATTAGCATCATTACAAATTTTTTTAATTAAAACTTGTCTTGAGATTTTATAATTTCAGTAGTTAGAATTCTACTACTTTTGTAGAGTGAGCCTCCATTCTTCTGTTCAATTGAACTAATAACAGTAAAACTTCACCGTTAAAGTCAACTTATACAATGTTTATTGCTATGTAGATTTGTACAAAAATAAAATTTTGGAAATATATTACCTTAAAGCCAGGTAAAACGAATAAACGGTATGACTATTTTCGGCATATAAAACGTTGAACGCGTGGAATAAGCCGGCGTCAATTTGTTCTACTTAACGCACACGTCTATTAGTGAACACATTCGTCAGAATCTGCGACATTCACGACACAAAACACACAAGCTTATATACACATATTCTGCTATATAGTATAATACGTAAGGACCATTTTCGGTAAAGAATTTGGTCGACGCAAGGGGTCGAATTTTGACCAATGGGTGATATTAATTCGAAATATTTTACTTATTTGATTTGATTTGTTGGGAATCCATGTTTCTAAGTAATTCGAAAGTGAATGTAAGCGGTATGTGATGCTAACGGTATGTGATGCTAACTGCTTTTGATTTTTAAATTTAGATTTTACTAGAGTTGCCTATATCACGAGAAGAAAAAATAGTAACTCTGCTCTTTGTTTAAATTTTCTTTGCTTAAAATGATGGCCGAAGATTTGATAATTAATTAGGAGAAGAACTCATCGGTGTTTGCATTTGGTGCAGACATGCAAGCAAGTGGACTTGCAATTGAAAGCGAAAAGGACAGTTGGAAGGAAGATTAATTATGAGAAAGAATCAGTTTACAAAATTTGATCATTTAAAGGAGTACCACTAATATATTTTCATGATTCTTTTTTAGAACCACTAAAACTTTTAAACCAATTTTCTAAACAAACATACTCGTACTATATAATTTATGATGTCTCCAATGCTTCCTTTAAGGCGTTGCAAATATTGTGGCTAAATAATAAAACTATTCACACTTAGTGTGAAGAGTATAAAAAAGAGGTTTTGAAAATTCTTTTCAGACCACACTCGCATTTTTCGCGGTTTGTTCATGTGTGTGTGTGTGTGTGTGTGTTTATGATGTTATCATTATTCGTACAGGATTTTAATATGCACATTTGTATGCAACAGACAAAAACAATATAGAAGGGAGCGGGCAAGAACTTGAAAACGATAGCGAATTATTAGGCATACACCATAGCCTTTTGTTTCGATATTATTAAGTTTATTTTTTCCTTTCGTGCACTCATTCAGCCCAATATTTTCATTAATATCCTGCGATTTTCCCTGTTCTCCAAATTCTTTTTTTTTTTTTCATTTAAGTTTTTGTTATGCAGGCAGCAGCTTCGCAATTGGCATTATACAAAGAAAATAACAATCAAATTAAATGACTACGACGCGCTACCCTACATTCTTGGTACTACTTTCCGCCTTGGCCTTCACTAACCACTCCATGACAAGGCAGCGCAGTGGGCGTGCCGATGCGTATCCTGCGACAGCTGTCAGCGGCAGCATGGGGTAATCTAGCAAATTGGGCATTACACATACGACGTATGTATATATATGCAGATATCCTTTATATTCTGGTCGCTTCTACATAATACTGTAGACACTAGGCACTATTATAGCAGAACTTAATTCGCTGGGCGTGTGAAATAATAAACCTCACATTATGTAAATAAAATTACAGAACATTGAAAATGAAAGGGTTACCAAACAAGCAAACAAACAAACAAACAAAATAAAGAAATAGTACATTTAAGGATTGCGCACTGCGTTGGTAATTTAAAAGTGACATGTGACTCTAATAAGTTTTTAACGCACCTTACAACTTCAATCGAATCGAAGTACTATTATTATAGTATATTAGATATTCTACATTTTATCATTATCGGTAACTAATTAAATACATATGGTTAAAAGTTCTTTAACTTCAATACTATATGAAAATATAGCGATTCTATGTGGTTTATCGACGATAAATTGTTCGAGAAATCGATAACCATCGATAACCATATCAAAATATAAAAATAGAATAACATGTATACTTTGTATAATATTCAGTATTACAATAAGTATATGATCGAAATTGGAACTTAGTCTGTGCTTTATTTTTTAACTCCGTTGCGCACAGGTATAAAGAGTATCTTTTTTTAGGGTTCCGTACCAAAGCGTAAAACGGGACCCTATTACTAAGACTCCGCTATCCGTACGTCTGTCTGTCCGCCTGTCACTAGGCTGTATCTCATGAACCGTGATAGCTAGCTAGACAGTTGAAATTGATGTATTTCTATTGCCGCTATAACAACAAATACTAAAAAACACAATAAAATAAATATTTAAGGGGGTTCCCATACAACAAACGTGATATTTTTGCTCGATATTGATAACGGCAACAGGTAGACGCTTGAAATATTCACCGAATATTTAGTTTTATATTCACTTTAAAAATAAATAATTAAATTAAAATAAAACAAATATTTAAGGGGGGCTCCATACAACAAACGTGATTTTTTTTATAGATAATGATACGGAACGCTTCGTGCGCGAGTCCGACTCGCACTTGGCCGTTTTTTTTTTTTTTTTTTTTAATATTCCAAACCTTGTTTTCGGTTTTAAAAACTGTAAATAAGGAGTTTTTAATCGTATTTTAAAAAAAGTTTCTATTAATATTTCTTTTATCGGTAGTGCTGCATTGGGAAGAGACATGTCTTGTACTACTAAGAAGCGATATCTCATTAAAAAAGCATATTTCGCCAAGAAATCGTATCTCTAAGTTCAGAAAACCATTGGGTGCTCACCAACAATGATTCTCAATGCAATCAAGCACACACCAGCACCTGAAAATCGCGTAAGCACCCGAATATGTGTAAAAAATTAATGGTTCGGATAGTGAGATACTCCAAGCGAGATCCTTTCGCACTGGCTACAGTAATAACACAATCTATAAATATGGAACCAAGTATAGAAACAGTTCGGCCGCGACAAAATAATCGTGCGCCACGAAATTCAAGAAAAGTGCTAAATCAACTACCATTTTGCAACTTTGGGAGTCCAGAAAGACAAAGAGTTTTTTTTTTTTTGAAGAGAAGACAAAACGTGGTAGAATATTAAAATGAATCTAAAACAGAATACATATATACTATTTGTAGTTTTAGAAATTGTTTTTCGACCTTCAAGAAACTTGAGAAATCTGCACTACCATTATTTTGACCGGTAATTCTATCATATACCTATTTCAATATTTTTAATTGTTTACATAAAAATTTGATTTAATCTTGTACATGTTTGTTATCACTTATCTTCTGGCAATTGTATATTACCTAGAGAAATAATAATTGAATATACAAAACGAATTTTAACAACTATTAAGTACCTAATTAAAAAAAAACAAAAACAAGAAAAAACGTTAACTTCTTTTGTACCGAAGCTCTAATACCATTCACACGAAACATTAAATAGTATTGTAATATATAAAAGTGGAGTTTAAATAGGGGCTACCCCTAAAAGTGGGTGGTACACGCTCACTAGTAGATGTGTATGAAGCGATGTAGTAGATGTGTAAGATGCCGTCATATAGAATTTCAAGTTGATATTGACTTTAATAAAGAAGTTTTCTTACAAAAAGTCAAAAGTGGACAGTAGGTTTGTATGCGAGCTAGCCCAAATAATGGGCGGGTTACACCCATTAATGTATATGTCAAGCATCCGTCTACTTTAAGTTACTATATCAATTATTAAGTTGATATTGACTACAATAAAAATGTTTTTCATACAAAAAGTCAATAGTGGGCGGTGAGTTTGTATGGGGACTACCCCAAAAAGTGGGTGTGGCGGGTCAATCTTGACTTTTATCGCACATAACATAAAACTTATTTGTTAAATAATAATATTAAATTTTCGAATTCAATTTAGATATGGTTTGGATAAATCGTTTTGTTTATTTTTTTTTTTTTTTCATTTTAATAAGCACTTTTTTATATTAATCATTTATTAATACATGCAATTTTTTACAGGCAATGTTTTATGCCAATTTTTTTAGTGTAAAATTTATTGTTATTAACCAATCGATCGAAACAATATCGAAATTGTGAGTCAGGTCACCAAAAAATCGAAATGATTCCGAAATTAGATCTAAATCGAAGCATCTCACATATATTGTAGTACAAATAAAGATCCTTAGAATAGGTATATAGCGTATAGAATAGCGTATCTCGTATTCGAACACACTCGGCTGTAGTGTAATCTAACTTCACAATATTTTGTTCCCTTTATATTTTTTAATTCGCTGCAATTTTCGACTCTCAAAGTTCTATATGACTCTGTCTACAGTCCTATTATTTTCGTAACCTGCTCATTTAAATAAAAAACTAATATCAGTCCCCCTCGCCCCTTAATAAAATATAAATACACAGTTGGTATATAATAACCATAAAATATAAATTAGTTGCGTACGAGGTAAAAAACATTTTACGATTGCCATTTAATAAACTTTAATAAATGTTTATAGTTTGTATGCTTTTGTGCATATGAATATTATAATCGACAATTATTCATAAGTTCTTTTTTGAACTTTGCACTTTTATCTTTATTTCATCCACTGTATGGTGGCCCTCTCTTCCACATGACATACAGTCAGCATAGCACAGTTTGAATCGACATTCGACAACACTTAGTTAATTGACTTTAAATAGTTTGCTCATTTCATTTCTGTTCGTGCGTTTGAAGGAAAGTTTTCCGAAGCGCAGACCGTTCACATTTTTATAGCATACCACAAGTGGATTGGTATGAAGTGGTGCCACTTAAAAATTAAGAAATAAAATTATTTTTTAATACCCAGATTATATAATATAATATAATATAAAAAAAAAAAACAGAAATAACGTCAGTTAAACCGAAACTTTATTACCATTGACACGAAATTTTGAATCGTATTGTAAAACATAATCGTAGGTCATGGGTTTGTATAGAGGCTACCCCATAAGTGCATAGGAAACTTCTATTAGCATATGTGTGTGTGAATCGACCATCCATAAAGAGCCGCCATATCGAATTTCAAGCTTATATTGCCTTAACTGAAGAAGTTTTTCATACAAATGCATACAGGTGAGCTATATGGGGGACGTTCATAACAAACCACCATATCGAATATCAAGCTGATATTGACATAATTAAAAAAGTTTTTCGTACAGAAACACAAAAGTGGACGATGGGTCTGGGGGCGGGGCAAGCCCATTAGCAAAAATCATTCTAAATATAGGTATGAAATTCTGGTTTTTTAACCGAAAGCATACTTAAAAATTTTAAGTACGATTCGTACTCAAAACGGGTTCGAGCAGAATCAAGTTTACTCTCTCAACTGCTACTGTTTCTTCGCACCGACAGTATGTGTGAAAAGCAATGGGTTATAAGTCGCCAACTCCATGTGTCGGTCCTTTTGTACTCAATCCTATTTTTCCTTAAAATCAAGCTCAGAGCTTGAAGAGGGCAAAATTCAAGAATTTCAGCTCCGTTCTTAAACCAAGAATTTGCACTTCGTTTAAGAAAATCCATAGTCACCATATTTCGCTACCGCTATGGGTCAATTCAAATACGGAAATGCTGGTTTTTTTTTATCAGTGTAGTTTCCATTTTCCAGATTTTGTACGAAAAACTTGTAACCTAAGCTAAAAATAGCAAAATTTTGTGTAAATGAATCTTACATCAACACTAACAAAATATCATACATGCTAGGGTAGTTCCAGAAGTACCCGACCTAACAATGAAAATACATAAAAAGTATGACTATGGTAGAAAGTACCAACCTTATAAACCGTAACAATTTGAAGTTTGGCGTTTCTACGTTGTTTTTTATTTCTTTAAAAGCCATCAATATTGAACGTTCTCAGTGAAATTTTTTCCATGAAAACATGGAAAAAATGGTTCATCGTTTTGTGATACAATCTTTGAAAGGCTTGAATCCAACCATTTTCAAAGCAGAGCTAGATTCTACTCTGGGGGTGTCTGCTCCTTCATTTATAACAGTAAAACATTGGGTGATAGAGGCCGTACGAGCGAGCTGCTAAGACGAACATGACAGTGGTCAACCAATTAGGTTATCACGTCAGAAATGGTGAAGAAGATCCAGTATTCAATGACCTCGATTAAAAGTGCGTATGCTAGAGCATACATGCTGTACATTTCAATAAGTGATGTACATCGTATATTGACTAAAAATGTAGATATGCGAAATCTGAGCGAAAGATAGATCCCATGATTACTAAAAATTTTCTTTCATCAAGACAATGTAGCAGTTCACACATCCGTTATTTCGATGCCGGCTTACGCTCCTTATTCAACTGACTCAGCCCGTCGGTTTTTTTTTTTCTGTGACGAAACTTGAAAAATAGCACGAGGGCAAAAGATATCCTAACAATGAAGAGGTGAAGTGGCTATTTCAAACAAATGGACATTTCTCACATTAAACAGTATATCGAAACTATTGAACATCACTGGAACAACCAGTGCATGTCAAGATCGAACCACAATAAAACATAGAGCCATATAAATATGTAGCTCAAATAAAGAACCTTAAACAAGGTAGAGTCTAGAGTGCACTCAACTGCAGCATTCTTTCTTGTATAATTTCTGTACGATGCCGGTTAGATTTGATTTATAGATTACATTATACATACAATAAAATGCAACAACGTTATTACAAATGCGAATTATTTGATTCTGAATGCTGTATTTAATTCTGTTTGTGGGTAACTAAGTATTAAATATTGCATATATTGTACTTATTATTCTAACGTTAACATGTGAAACAAATTCTTTTCAAAATTTTCAAAATGTATAAACCAATTGCCAATCGGCAAGTATTAAGAAAGGCTTAAAGACTTTTCTGGTTTCATTAGGTTTACAGTTTTTACACTTATTATAATGATTATAATGATTTGGATAGCCAGACAGAATATAAACTAAAGGACTAATTAGAAAGGTAGGAGGGTTATAAGTTTAACATGTTTTTTTTTTATAAATTTACATACTTTCGGATGTCGAACTTTAATATAAATATAAAACAAGAAAAAACGTTAACTTCGGTTCAACCGCAGCTCTAATACCATTCTTTAAATAGTATTGTAATACATAAAAGTGGGGGTTTAAATAGGGGGTGGTACACGCTCACTAGTAGATGTGTATGAAGCGATGTAGTAAATGTGTAAGATGCCGCCATATCGAATTTCAAGTTGACGTTTTCCGTACAAATGCATAAAAGTGAACTGTGGGTTTATATGGGACTACCTCAAAAAGTGGGCGGTACACGCCCCTTTGTATATGTAGATGAAGCGGTTGTCCATTAAAATCCACAAAATCAAATTTCAAGCTAATATTGATCTAAATGAAGGATTTTTTCATAAAAAACACATAATTGCACGTTGGGTTTGTATGGAGGCTACCTCAAAAAGAGGGCGGGCCACGCCCAATTGTCTATGTATGTTTAGCGGCTATATATATATGTATATATATGTATATATATATATATATATATATATATATATATATATATATCTCTCTCTCTCTCTCTCTCTATATATATATATATATATATATATATATATATATATATATATATATATATATATATCTCTCTCTCTCTCTCTCTCTCTCTCTCTCTCTCTCTCTCTCTCTCTCTCTCTCTCTCTCTCTCTCTCTCTCTCTCTATATATATATATATATATATATATATATATATATATATATATATATATATATATATATATATATATATATATATATATATATATATATATATATATATATATATATATATATATATATATATATATATATATATATATATATATATCTCGAGAGAGAGAGAGAGAGAGAGAGAGAGAGAGAGAGAGAGAGAGAGAGAGAGAGAGAGAGAGAGAGAGAGAGAGAGAGAGAGAGAGAGAGAGAGAGAGAGTATGTCTCTCTCTCTCTCTCTCTCTCTCTATATATATATATATATATATATATATATATATATATATATATATATATATATATATATATATATATATATATATATATATATATATATATATATATATATATATATATATATATATATATATATATATATATATATATATATATATATATATTCCTGATCAGCTGAATGAGACGACCCGTCTTAACTACGTTGTTGTTGCACATGTTTGTATCTGCTAAGTACACAACTTAAGGTAACTTTTTAAGGTAATTTGTGTACGCTGAACGAGGTAAACGTACTCATTTTTGTTCATTTAGGCCATTCTCCTAGCTAATGGTATATTTATGTTTTATGATATATGATTTCACTTAAAATAGTGATCTAAAGCGAATAACAAATTCAAGCAATGACATAGCGTTACTATGGTGAATAAATTGCGAGTCCAACAGTGACCAACTCGCTTCGATCGAATGAAAAATGACTGAGGTACAGTCGAGGAAATTTCACATAGCACGCATTATTTAACGATTTTGAGTCATTTTTTTTTTTCGTTTGAATAAGTTTTCAACAAGAAATTATTGTAACTAGGTTTCTCCTAGCGTTGGAAAAATCTCTCTAATATGTTGTACTTAAAAGGGTCAAAATGATGTGAACGCCTACTTATATACAGATATTCCAAGATTTATTCAATAACGAAAATTTGGAGCCTTATCAGACCAATAACTGAAAAATGAATATGTTATGATAGAGAAATGAAAACACTAGTAGTTTAGTTTACTACATTATTGTGTTATATAGTTGAATAAACGCTGATGAAATGATTGAAACAAACAACAAAAGCACAAAAAATGTTAATTGAGGGTCACTAAATCCAAATCTGTCAATATATTTTTTTCAAACTCAGTTTTCTCGATACCGTGAAAAACAAAATCATATAACCCTTAAGTCTCATCAGAATCATCAGAAAGCCAAATTTGAGAAAAAATTCTAGAAAAATAGCGAAGTTGTTAAAAATGTCATGATTGTCCTTTTTATTGAATTTCAATAAAACTCCGTCATTTTCCAACCAATTTTGATCAAAATAGACTTGAAATGATCGCTTAGAATCACCAGTTATACCACCCACAGTACTTACCCCTGGATCCGTCACTGTCAAAGAGTAAACATGTCCCATAGGTAAAAAAAAAAAATGACTTTTGAATTTAAATTTAAGCATAGATTACATAAGTATTGTATAAAATTGCACAAGAAGCTGAAACTGTAATCAACATTTTTTATCAACCAAATACAATATTTAACTAAAAACTTACTTAAGAGCCGGTTTAAAAACAAATGTACCGACTAATGGAAAGATTCTTCAATTTCGTATGTAAAGTTACAAATGTAGCTTAAATGTGTTTTAAAAACCATTCACTATGCAATCAAGCCACTATTTTACGCTATAAAATTCAAAACAGTCAAACAATTTCAAACAAAATATTCAATGTAAACGCCTCAAGCGGTCTAAACAAACCTACGCCGCCGTCTATGCAGTACGTATGTAAGTATGTACCCCACTTATTTTTCAAACAAATATCTAATTTCGAATTGTGTAAATATTTATAATACATATTTATGCTTGAAATATGAAATTATATGAGTTTTGAATTAGGCGGAAATAAAATCGGGCTGCAAAAACCACAGCAAGTTAAACATTAAAATTAGTTGTGTACATAAATCTGAATCAATATTATTATTACATGGATGGCGTTATGATTTCATTTTGTCGACTTAATTAACGCAAATAATATACAAATAGCAAGAGATGAAGTTAAAGTCACTTCTGCTGTTGTTTATACAAAAATTATGAATGAAAGAAAGCGGAGAACTTTGAATTCGAGTGAGAAAAAGGGTTCTGTGGAATAATAAACTTATTAATGTCGTTCACCCACTTGGCGCCCTTACTTCTCACTGCTATGCATTACTCGATTTCCGCTATAAAAGACCAACAACACCAACAACAACAACAAAATCAATGTCAATAAACAAGAATTTAGTACTTCTTCTTTGGCAAACAGTCTTAGTAAGTGCTTAAAAAAAATTTTCTTCCAATGACTGACTTTGTGTCTTGTTTTTTTTTTTTTTTTTATGGCATTTTGAGTAAATTTACCCGGCATCTTGGTCTGTCTCGATTTTTCAACTCGATTCGATTCTATTTACTGAGCGGAAACGGAAACGTATGTAGGAAGCTCGCTCAAAAAGTCATGACAAGTTTTTTTTTTTTTATATATATTTTTTGTTACAATACACTATACTCTGTTCAGCTTTGTTCTATTTCGAATTCGGTTTTTTCGTTTTTTTATCCTTTGAGTGACGTTGAAGTTGTTAAATATTTATTTCAGCTCGAGTAATAGCTCCATGCTACATTTGATGCGTATCAATACGCTACGAGTCGATACCTCTTGTTGTTCCTTTTCATACCTTAAAATATGCATGCGCTACACATGTACTAGTGTGAAAAGGGTATTAACAGAATGTCGGAAAGTTTGTAACGCATTAATGTAGTAGGCATCAACGATTCCACAAATTATATGCCTATATAATCCTGCTATCCGGCTGTGACCAAGCAGATAGATTATAACAAGAGAAAACGTTAACTTCGGTAGAACCGAAACTTTACAAGCATCTAACAAATTATTGTCAAGTTTAATAATGCTATAATGATAATTTGAAGCCTTCATTTCGTTTTTAAGCTGGTTAGCTCGAAAATAAAGAAAGTGTTCGGTTGGTTATTATGGGTACCACATTTAAAAGTAAGCAGAACACAAGCTTCCGTCCACAAGAAGTCAACACATCAAATTTAAAGTTGATATTGACTGTAGTGAAAAACTTTTTCATGCAAAATCATTTATGTGAAACTTCCGTCCAATAGAATCCACCATATCCAACTTCAATGCGTGCCTTCCGTTGTTCATAACATGATCCAATTTAATTATGTGTGTTTTGATTGTTACTGCGCCTAGTAACCTTGTCTATGTTAAGGTGTGGATATCTGGTGCTACTGATTACCATATTCCGACCTGCGGTGAAGTCGATTAGCCTCTCTCCATTGCAGAAGGTAGCGTCGTGTAGGCTGAATTTTCCGACTGTTGAGCCAAAGATTCATTCCTGCCCAATTGGCGGTTCCCAAGAGAATGGTAAGATAACTTTCCACTACCGAAAACGAACCTATACTCCAAACGATTTTATTAAAATGTGCAATAGATTGTGCACATCTGCAAATCAATACCTTTCAAATCCGCTAGCTATTCTTGACAGAGATACTATTTTAAATTATAGAATTTTAAAATTAAAAACCCTATGTAACTTGGTTCAATTAGTGGACTGAATTGATTCTCTCTCTTTTTCGAAGATTTTAAGACTGTAGTGAAAATTCATAATATAGTCAAATGATTAGTTAGTACTACAAGCTTGGTGTGTCTAATTCATCTAGTCTAGAAAAAGTAGTTTCATACTCTGTCCGTCGCTCCAACAGATTACACATTTTTGAGGGCAGGTTACAAACATGTATGTATCTCTACAATAACTATAGCAAGTTTCAACTGCAAATGCACTAAATTCGAGACAGCTGTGGTTGAAAATCGATTTCAGAAATCCATAAACTGAATCTGAAACAGCTGTGTGATATTGAGCGGAAACTGAAGGAAAATACTTGCGCTCTAGTAACGTTGAAGGAGACGTACATACGTATATACATATGTATGCACATATAAAATTTATTATAAATGAGTAAAAGAGAAAATAGCAGCGAAACACCACCAACAAATTTTAGGATTCTATTGAGCAAAGAAAATGGCATGCTTCGTTGCCTGTGCGTCAAGTTCTAGGCTGCGCTTCGTTTGATTTCAATGCGATATAAAGTTGCTCGAGGACCTCGGCTCAGACCGACCGACTTTCCGGGGTAGGTAGATTGTTAAATATTTGTCGCTCAGATGCAAAGATAAGCGCCTAAACTCTGTGCGTGTGTGAAAGAGATAGATCAATACATCTCATCGGTCAGGAGTCGGTCGGTCAGTCAGTCATCTGGCATGCAAAGGTCAGGTAAGATGCCTGTGTGCGTTAAATGTCGGAAGAGTGAGATAGCAAGCGAGTGTTAGAATGAGGGCTCTTAATATATATATACAAAAAAAAAAAAAAAAAAATAAAAAAAATTACGTATTCAAGTGCTTCGTGTTGTGATAAATTAATGTAAGATTAGCGATCAACAGCAGCCGCCAGCTCCTAGCTAGAACGAAACAAACAGTGGTAGGCGAGCGCATTGTGAATTAGCTGAGAAATAAAAGCGAAATAAATGAATAATGTGCACTAAGCGTAAAGCCCACATGAGAATTGAAATTAAAAGGACAATAGATAACACACACGCATCGGAACGACACGGACGGATGAAGGACGGCCGCATGGACGCAGGATAAGCGACAGCAGTACACAATATATCCTGTCACAGGATACAATGCACACACTTAGAGGCGGCAATAGCAAAAAGGCGACATATATACTGTAGTACACGCGCGTGTAAAACTGTCACTGGAATTAGTTGCAAACGCAAATAAAAACGCTAAACACGGCCACACAGGACTTTGAAAGTGATATAAAATAGGAAAACAAGAGAAAGCATTAATTTCGTTAAAACCGAAAGTTTCATACGATATTTATGTACTAGCATCAATATTTGTAGCAGATATGTATAGTATAATTATATTCCAATCAAAAAATCTTTTATAGCTGTTAATAAAAAACTGAATTTGTCTTTATGTATGTACAAATGTATGTGCAAATGAACCATTGTTTAGTCATATTTATATAAAACTAACCGATTAAAGCGCACACCTATTTAGTCTTCCTCTTACATGGAGCGTGGCACCGCCTATTTTTTCAGTGAATCATGTTTTTCTCGGACCACATAATATACATAATATGTACCAACTCTCATCCATATGCCCAGTTTTTCACTGAAACATATTTATCCCGGTATCCTTTGTATACAATGTGCACCAATTCTCATCGTTCTATCTCAACATACAACGACTTCACTTTGGGATGTGAATCGACGCATTTTCCAGTGGTTCTCATTTATACTAATGTCTTTTACATACTATGTACGCACAAAATCTCACACTTTTACATCATATAGATGCTGAGATATGATTTTTGTATTTCTAGTGTCAGCGGCCACATTTCTCGTATCAAATTTTATTCATCTGCTTCAAAAAGAAACTGAGAGTGCGTTGTACTGCTCGTTTCTTAAGGACATGACCATCGTCTCTCGTCCAAAAATATTTCATAAAAATTTCATCAAAATCGGTTGAGTCCATTAGCAACGTAGTAATATTTAAATATACTTAAATAAATATAAATACTTGGACATAAAAACCTGCGTTATCTAGTTTTCACCTCAGAGTAAATTGTTCGTAAGAAATTCATATAAATTAAAACTGAAAAATAGTTTTAAAAAAGTGAAAATTGTACCATTTTAACAAAATCACTTAAGAACAATTTATTCGGAAGTGAAACGAGAGGCAAAATTTTATTCCTATTGTATATAGTATGTAGATATGCCCCCAAAAACTATTCAAAAGCTGGAGTAAATATCAAGTTATTTATACCAGAACATTTGTCTGACATAAAAAATAACAATATTTTAAAAGTCGACAACACAAACAAACTCAAGTAAAACAATACACAGACGAATGGATTTACGTGGTCTGATTGACTAATCTTGATGAACATAACTCGACTCCGACGTCTTTATAACTGCGTAACAAATTGATAATACTTTTTTTCTCGAAACTATAGAATAGATGTATCAAAAAATTATGAATTATGATTGTTTACTATCTCATCTCATCTTCGTAAATATTGTACAATAGCATAGTTTTAAAGTGCTAATTTTAATGACACTGCCGAATCCAGGAGGGAAACTGGGGAACGTAAACTGACAGATATACCTTGACAATGACTCTCCAGCAGAAGGCTTGCTTCGACTGTTTCTTAGTATCTGGTATGGTGTGATGGAATTTTGTTTCATCGAGGATTTATAAACATAACATCGCAAAAACTATTTTCATCGCAGTTTAATATTGGAAAAATGTTAGAAAGCATGCTAACGATTTTTAATATATACATACATATTGTATAATAAAGTAAATGAACATTTAATTATTATAAATAAATAAATATCACATGACTACATCGATTTCGATTTTATAAGTAGCTAAAACGAATCGCATGGTCCAACTGATCAATTATACACGTATATACTTCTTGAGGGTCTACGATGCTTGCGTTGCAAACATAGTGACAAAATTATAATACTCTTCACAGCAAGTGTGAATAAAAAAAAAAACAACTACAGAAATTTAGCAAATGTTATTAAAAATACACAAGCGCGTACCTTAACATGACTCCATTTTAGATGTTGTCGTTATTGATGCTCCTGCAGTTTTGTCCTGCACAGGCTACTACTCATGCCCCTTGATAAGTTGTCTTTACGAGGCCTTGTCGGCAATGCAACATACAATATATGGCCATGCCTGTGTTTGCGCGAGTATGTTGATGTACGACAATTACTTAAAATCACAAGCGTTTTAATATTTAATAAGTGCAACAATGATTAACTATATTACAAGGCAGTTCACGCTAACACTGCCTTTAATATTCTTCAACAGAACTCCCAATTCACTCCAATTTGAACGTATCCTGTGCTTCTTGACGCTCCAAGACAACGCAAAGAAGTCTGACTTCGGTTTTGATACATACTACTTGTACTTTGCTTTCTGATAATGACTTTGCGAAAAGAGTCACATAGTTGAAGGAAAGCTTGATTCAGCAGCGACAGCAATCAGTAAAACAGTCAGACAGACAATGGGACAATGAGTTCTTAATTTGTTAATGGATTGCATTGAATGAGCGGACAAGAGCTTCTGTGAAACCGTGTAAATGAGAGATTTTCACTGGTAAAGCACATCAAAGTAAATTAAGATTCGAAAGTTAGTTATCGTTGCTTTTCTTGTTTGCGGGCAACTATCCTCTCAAACTTCTGAACTCATTTCCTTTGGGAAGGAAAATCATTTGCGGATAGTTGAATTTGCTCTCTAACGTTTGCTATGGGGATGTGAAGATGAAATTATTTTGCGATATATAAATGTAGCTTCGATTTGATGGCACGATGTGACAGCAACACTAACCGGCAAACAATGATTGGAATTTGAAATGAGCAATGAGGAGATTTTATTCCATGGCTCTTTAATTATACATACAGCACTTTGCGCTACTCTTAAAAATTTTGCTTTGGCTGCACTAATCACTGTCACCTGTCTATTAGTTGAACATTCTCTTGCCCTGGTAAACCCCTTACTACACGATAATTCAATATTTGAGAAAGGAGTAAAATGTACACAGAGAGAAAAAGCCGAGAACATTCCGCTTGAATCAAGCACATCCGTTGTCAAAAGTACGCCAAGAACGGAGTTTGTCACTTCAAGCACGATGTTCTCATACTTAAATCGATATGTATGTATATGAATTTACATTGTTCAAAGGGTAAAGATGCAGTGCTGAACTCATAAATTTAGAAATATTTTTTTATGTATGTAAGTAACAAGCTAAAAGGACATCGTGCACAAACTAAATATATGTATATATGTTTTACAGATTTATCGCATAACACTCGCATATCACTTACCTTTTAAATATGGAACACATTCCTTATCAACATCTTTTAGTAGTTTTTTGAAATATTCATCCGGCGTTACACTACTTTCTTCCATTTTTACAATATAATTTATAATTTTTTTTTTTTTTTTTGTTGCGTAGTTTTGCGTTGTATTTATTATGGGACAAATGTATACTATATGCACATTTATACTAGCTCTACTGCACTTTTTTCTTGCTCTTTTTTTTTTAATTTTTCTACTTTAATCTATGTTTTATTTGCATTTTAGTAAATAGTTTATATTTTTGTTAAAATATTTTATTTCTATTTTGTATTTTGTTTTATATTCAAGCGAACTGATACCAACTGAGGCGCTGAACAATGTAAAACTAATATCAGGTTGCTTATAACGCCTAGCGGCTCTCTTCTTCGTTCCTTTCAGTTTCCTTGTCTTCAGTTGGCAGAATAGAGAAAATAAATACTAACTCAGTCCCGCTCTTACGCGCTAAGCATTGAAGAAACAGATACATAAAAAAAAAAAACGAAAAACATAAAGAATGCTGCGAGGAGAATGAATTGGAGAGAGCGCGTTGCACGTCTCCCAAGTAATTCTCCTCTTAAGCAATTAAGATTGTTTTTACCATGATGAATTTATACTAAAGTTGGCGTATTCCCCTCAGCTGCGCTCTTCTTAGTTCCTTTTATATATTTTGTCTTACTATTTTTCATTTAAAAACCTATAAGAAAGGCACCACAACGGAATATGTCACTTTATAGATAAATCATCCTTGTCGCCGTTGACTTTGGCAAATCAATATGAATGCGTAAGATAGAAAGAGCAGCAATATTATCCATATGAACACGTACGATTGAAAGGGAAGCAAGATTAATTGTGCTTCGTTTATTCTTGCTTGTGTGTGTGTGGCTTTATCAAGATTAAACAACTATAATTGTGCATCGCGTTATTATTTAGGTTTTCAATTAGAACAAAGAAATGTAGAAAAAATAAATTTAATAAAAAAAAAAAATTAACTTAAATTTATAAAGACTACAAAGCCTAAAACAAAAAATAATTTGACAAAAACAAAAATAAGAAAAAAGCAACAACATTCGCACAGCCATGGTAGAATACAATACTTAATGTACCATGCGCACAGCAACACAGAAATATTTAATTTTTAAGCTTCGAGCAAATCTCAGAAACGGCTTAACAGATTTCGACGGAAGTTTCATTGACAGAGGAACATAGAGGAATTTTCAGAGACTTTAAAAACAAACAAACAAACAAACATTATTTTTATTTGTGTTTTTCGCTGCCAAACACAAATTTCAGAAATGAAATTCAGCTTGCTTGCTTGCATTATTCCACAGATTCCACAGGCACATAGACGAGCAATTTGTTTGTTTGTTTCAAGTTCCAGAAGAGCAGCACATCTTTTTGATACAGAATCGAAGTACACAAAAAGTAAGAAACTTTTATTCTTCAACTATTTTCAAAGCGACTTAATATTGCCAAACATGTGATGTGTCCTTCGAAAGGTAGCTCAATTACGAATGCTTAGTTACCGTAGTATTTACAATCTTTACTTAAAAATATATACATACATATGTCAAAATGAATTTTCAAAAGAACACTTTAGCGATTTGCCTAAAATTGAGACCAAAATTGTTCACATACTTCAAAAATCAATATTACGGTGTAAGATTGGGTTAATTTTAATATATGCTATATTAATTTCTGTGAAAGTTCTATGAGCAGAGATATATTATCAGATTTTCGAATTTTTGATATTTGTGTCTTACTGTCTGTCAGTCTATTAGATTGCTAAATATCGTGGCGGTTCCATATGTTATGCACATCATGTTTTTCGAATATTTATCTATGCATGTATAAATATCTGAAATATTAATAGCTCTTGAGAGCCTTTGATGTAAATATTTATTTATGAAGGGGACATACATAAACCGCAACCTAAAAGGTCTATTGTTTGTCCTACTAAGTTAGATGACCTGCCCTAAGCCTAGGGTCCAAACTACTCTCTTGCTCCTTTCTAATAAAGTGATTACTTAGCAACTGCAGTCTGCGTCTAGCTACAGCTTCACATTCTGCGAGAATGTGAAGAGGGGTCTCCTTTTCATAGTCACAGAATCTACATTCGGGTGAGTTCTGTATCCCCAATACATATAAATGTTTCTTTAGTCTACTATGGCCTGTTAGCAATCCTGTTAAATATGGTTGTCTTGCAGGCTGGACGTACAATTAAAATCAGAGCTCGAAATAATTGGCCTCTCTCGTGCTTGTTGTCAGAAAAAAACCTCTAGTCAACTGACACTATGCGAAACTGTCGCGAAAAAAACCATCAAACTTCGTTCTTCTTTGGCTTGCTATTCGCTCAATCGACGAGTGTTTTAGTTCGCTCGCTCGACTCTGTTGAGACCCTTTACTTCGTAAAAACTCGGCAAACGGTCTTCTGAGCATGTTAATGTGTTGCTCGTGTGGATATGTAAACATTTACAGCCACTGGCACACTATGCACACAAATGAGCGCCCTATCCTCTTCTCCCTTCCTCTTTAATGCTTTGACAGTGACGAAATATCTAAGGCAACAACATAAGGCAAACGCAACAACAAACATAAAGACCTTTGCTTGCTTTGTTCACTTACTGACTCTCAGTAGCTGACCGACGAGCGGTTCTGTTCGTATCGAGCGGTCAGTAAGAGACCGATTCGTGTGTTACACTCAACCCGAAGCCCGAGAGCGAGAACACGAACGAAACGAGAAAGAGGGTTGCTGTTCAGACACTGAGCGATTCCGTCTAATTTTTTTTGTCTTTTGAGTGAACAGACCAGACCGCGCAGAAAAATTTGGTTGAGCATATTTTGGGAGCTCTGATTAAAATATAAAGCAATGTTTTGTTTTTTTTATTTTCGGATATTTCGGACGGAGCCACACTGCACCGTATAATAAAGACATATATCCCTGAAGACGATCCTCGAAGATGATCGTAACATGTTGGATTAAAAAACGAGAAAATAAAACACATTGTTTTTTTTTTTTATTTCAATTGTAACTCGAGCCTTCAAAACAACCACATAAATGTGAAATATATGTATGTATGTACATATTTGTTGATGCTGTTATGCATTTGAGGACCAATTTTTATGATTTAAATCGGCACATATAATTCTTTTTTCACTTCTTGAACAACTCTTTTATTGCAGTCAGTATCAACTTGAAAATGTATACGGTTGCTTCTAATGGAGGGATCACATCAATGGCTGCTATACCCGACTTTTTGGGGCAGCCTCCACACAATCCACCCGTTCACTTTTCCCATTTTGTCAATATAGCAGTCAATAACAGTCCCACCCCCATACAAAGCCAATTTCAAGTTTAGACGCAATATGGTGGCTTCTTATGGACGGGCATTTCAAATATATATAACAAATTATAAAGGGGCATGTCCCGTTTAGTTTTAGGGGTAGCCCTAACAAACTTTCCACACACCTTGAGGTTGTTACGTTTTGCAAATATTTATTACTTTATACCTGCTAAGTACACAACTTCAAGCTTCGTGTGAATAGTAGTATTAAAGCTTCAGTTCCATATTTTCCTTGTTTTTAATTTGGATGCACATATTGCTTGATTGTTTCTTTTTTTCTTGGTTATTAATACAAGATCGAAATGTTTGGTAAAATATGTTATTTTTTACAGGTAAGATGCTATTAATTTGATATACATATATATTATTTATTTTATTTTTCATTTTTTTTTTTTTTTTGTAGGCCCCATACAAACCAAACATGCTTAGGATTTTCTGTTTTAAAGGCAATCTATTTTTTTCATATTTCTCAAAATCGATGGCATCTAGGTATGGTTTTTAAAGTTCATATTTTTATTAGGTACATATAAGGTACATGTATATCTTTGTACTCTTATACATACGAGGTGTGTACAAAGAGTAATGTGCCTTTTCAAATTTCGCGGGCAACGTACATTCGATTATCAATTTTTGTTGTTTTGTTTTGTTAGTGCACTCGTCACGAACATCTGTTTACAGTTTCAGCTATGTAGCATGTTTAGTTTGTTTGTGAGAGGCATAACGGTTAGAAGTGTTTTGCGTGCTCGGTGATTTTCTGCTATCGAGCTCAGAAGCTATTGAATGACGTCAACAACGATCCAGATTTACTGAGAAGGGTCATAACTGGTGACGAAACATGGTTATATGGTTATGACGTCGAAACCAAAGCACAATCGTCCCAATGGAAGAGCCCAGGTGAGCCAAGACCGAAAAAAGCACGCCAAGTTCGATCAAATGTCAAAGTTTTGCTCACTTTTTTCTTCGATTACCGTGGCGTAGTGCTTCGAGGATTGGAAAAAGCGTTGGCACTAGTGTATTGTATCTGAGGGGGATTACTTTGAAGGGGACAACATAAATATTGATGAATAAATAAATATTTTTTCCAAAAAATGCAAAGTCATCTTACTTTTTGTACATAAGTCATATGTATATGCTAAAAATATGATTCTACAATATACAACTGTCATCTGTACGCAAAGGGAAAGAACGTCAAATGTGAGTTTTAGCATAAAACTGATGATCAGATAAAGAATTAACTATTCATATTTATCCATAATTATGATATGCGTCGAGTCTCTAAATAAAGATAATTATGTACATTGTACGTACATAATGCAATGATAACTATAAAAAATCGCCTTTTTTTATAAATAAAATACATATATGAATTATCGCAAACGTCACATCCCGAATTCACAAAATGCGGTAAAATTAGCTACAATCTACCCTACTATATAAACATGCCCACTATCTTTTAAAAAAGAAGTAAAGTAAATTAAGTCATCTTAACAAAATAAACAAATGATTTGCACAATTCCCAGAATTACTGATAAAACGATCCCACAGGTAAAGCTATACTGAAATAAAAGGGGGGTCTGACACAAATATACATTATCACTCTTCTATATGCGATGAGTGTGTCTATACTAGGCATAGTGATAAGCATTTGCTTCAGTTGGCGTCAGTTAGAGTCCGAAATATAAATGTGTGTATCGATAAGTTCAATGAAAATGCAGTTAATTTGTGTATCCAAAAGTAAGTAAAAGCAGCGGAGCAGAGTAACAGTAATAAATATTTAACGTTCAAACATTTCAGACCCAAGTAGTATACGGAATAAAGTAGTGCCGTGCCGTGCCGTGCCGTACACGATTGTATTGCTCCACCTCGGTCTTATCGGAGCTGCTTATCAGGCAAACAAAAAATGAAGGAACAAACAAGCGATAAAACGTACTCTCTTATTGTATGAAAACAAATATCGATGTGAATGCAAGAAAACGAATATTGGTACACATACTCGCATCAATGCAATGCGTTATCCAAATCAACAAAGAAAGAGAAAGAGAAAGAGAGATTTATTAAGAGGAAAATACATGAAGAGTGAAAATACCCTGTTGCAATGGAGAATTTTGTAAGTCTGTTGTAAACAGCATTGCCCCAATTGATTGATTTATAAGAGCTGATATACTAACAATATTAGAGTCCGAAATATAAATAAAGTTGAAATCGGAAATTTAAAACGTTTCGAAAAAAATTTAAAAAAATATATTTGTACGTACATACATAAATATTGTACTAGAGCCCTGCACGATTTCCTTTTTAGGGTTCTGTACCAAAGGGTAAAACGGGACAGTATTAGTAAGACTCCGCCATCCGTCCGTCTGTCTGTCCTCTTGTCACCAGGCTGTATCTCATGAACCGTGATAGTTAGATAGTTAAAATTTTCACAGATGATGTATTTTTGTTGCCGCTATAACAAAAAATACCAAAAAAAAAAAAAAAACAGAATAAAATAAATATTTAAGGGGGCCCCCATACAACAAACGTATTTTTTTCTCGTTTTTTGCTCGATATTGATAACGGCAACAGGTAGACGCTTGAAACATTCACAGAATATTTAGTTATATATTCACTTTAAAAATAAATAATTCAATTAAAATAAAAATAAATATTTAAGTGGGGCTCCCATACAACAGACATGATTTTTTTTATAGATACTGGTACGGAACCCGGTTTTATTTCCATGCTACCAATAGTACATTCGAATAAAATAAAAGAAAATGTATGCTGTGCTAGAACTCACAATTATTCCATTAATTTAAAATTTTAAATGCTGATAAATTGTTCTGCAAATTAGTGAGTGCGATATATTCAAACATGTAGCTATACATATGTATATATACACACACAATACTTATTTGTATAATAAAATATAAATTAAATACAATATATTTTATAAGGAAACACAAACAACATGAAGGTGGACTAGAATAAAATGAAACGAATACAAATGAATATATCGTGCATGGCTCTAGTGCATACTAGCTTGATCAATAAAAAACTATTTTTTTTGGAAACAGTGTCACAGCCGACGAGAGTAGAGTGGCTACACCTCACCGAGCAATAAGTAACATTACGGTTTTGTCAAAAAAATGTGCAACAACTAACAGACAGACGGACATGGCTAGATCGATATCATTTCACACTGTTTGAATGGTATAAATAATAAGAGTTATAAATAAGCTGCCCAAATTCATTATACCTTGTACAGCAATGAAGCGCATGTTGGTTAAAAATAAATGACAAAGTCGGTCTCAATGAAAGGTCTTATTGAAAGCAGCCAAAAATGAGCCCCATCACAGAACAGAATATTTCAATAAAACAATCGGTTGACTTCCAGTTGTTTTTCAGCCCATTGATCAAAGGTACGGCACAAACGATAGACATTCGGTTTTAATTCTTACACCAGCTGGATCTAATAAGTTCGTTGGACGAGGTATTTTCTTTTTTCAATTTTTCATAAAGAGAATTCGATGGCGGGTCCTCCTCAATACTACGCTCTATAGCTGCAATTATTTCTTCGATGCGCACTGTACGATGTCTTTGCGGATGCATATTATCATTTAGAGTAAACGTGGTGCGAAAACGATCCATGGTTAATCGAATTAGTTGCTCGGATGAACGATTATGTCGACCGTAAATGATGTAGCGACGGCAACATTCCCGAACTGAACCACGATTTTGGAAATAAATTTACACAATTTGCAAGCGTTATTCCGGAGTTAGTCTATTCATAATAAAATAGCAAACTAACCTAAGCACAAATGGAAAACGGAAAATGGAACCTTTAATAAAATACCATGATATATGTATCTATGTATCTTACGTAAATCCTAATTAAATAGTCCGCATATATCCAGATCCGGCTACTATAAAGGGTAGGCCACATCAAACTTGCCCTCCATTTTTAAGCTTTTGTATGATTTTTGTGTTTGTTTTAGTCCATAATAAATATTTAATTTTTCATCAACTCTAATAAAATATCCCACATGTATATAATATATGGTTCATATACGGATCCTTATACAAGGTACATGGTATCTCGAATTCAAGTGCAGTCGACTGCAGTGTTCTTTTCTGTTTCTTCTTTTTATAATCAATATCAACTTAAATTTTGTTTTCTTATGGTCAGACACTTCACATATGTTTGTATTAATGGGCGTGTTCCGCACAATTTTAGGGATAGCCCCCATAGAAACCCATCATCCACTATATTTGAAATTTGAATGACATCATAGCTTCAGATCAATCGAAGTCAGTTTTTTTCGTTTTTTCAAAGATTTTTTTTCTTTTTTTTATAAATCATTGACGGAATTGTTTAAATATTGCCGGGATTTTTTCGAAATCTATAGATGTTTCCTAAACGCAAAACAAGTTTTCTTTCATTGGACCCTTTCACCCTCACATTAAGTGTTTCGTTCGTTTTTAATGTACACCGCACACGCCACTTACTGCGGCTTGTCAAAGCGCATTGTGCTTCATAGGAAAACAAATCACGCACAATTATGCCTTTCTCCCTTACTCCCACGCTTCGACGTACGAAACTCCCGCATAAGCACATGCAAGCTCTCATTCGTTTGCTCTTGTACGAGTATGCTCTATATCTCTCAGTCTGTTATCTTATTACCTATTGATTTTTTGTTATCAGTTTGCCAGCGAACGTGTTGAAACGAGAGCCGGTGGCGAAGCATTTGAAAGGTAGATAGAGAAAAAAAAGTGTGTAAATTAACGAAACATAAACAATGAAATTGAAAATTGAAAATTGTCTGAGAGTCGCGAATTCATTCAAAGATGAATCGAATAAGTGTAGAAGAAGCAAGAAAGATAAACGTTTGGAAATAGTAAGAAGAGAAGGAAGAAGTGCAGTTGATGCTGAAGTATCGTAAATGAAAAAGAACGGAATAAAATCCAAGTCGAAGACGGCAAGCGACAAGCCGCGACATTGTCACTTACTGCCGCTTCATTACACACACGGGGCCTGTCTTTACTGCCTTCGTTCATTTGCTGGATGGTTGGACGAGATGAATGCCGGCTGTTTGTCAATTCAACTGCGACAATCTTATTTTACTGCTACTAGTATTACAGCCAATCCAGCTCCTATCAAATTCTCTACCATCGCGTAGACATCTGCACTTACTCTTGGTACTTCTTTCTCTCCGCCAAACAATACTCTAAAGTAGCCATACAATATTTATAATTTAAGTTTAACAACAAAATAAGTGAACGACGGTCGAACCGAAACTTTAATAACCTTCGCATGATGTTTCAAAATGTGTACTTAGCAGCCAAAGTACATAAACATGAATGGAAGGTTTGAATGGGAGCTAGACTTAAAAGTGGGTAGGCTACGCCCTTTTATACATATAAATGAAGTCAAAAAGTCAAATTTTATATATACAAATATATACTTAATATATAACATCTTAATGTTCATGCTGGACAATAGCTAAAAGTACGCAATCTGATATTTGCGATGTTATGTCTAATATAATATAATACATAAAAATTTGCTCAATCTCACTCACTGTATTTCGGTAAACTTGGAAAATGTACTTTTTAAAATTTATTTGGACCGATAGTTTTTTAAATAGATATTGTACAGTTTCAGGTTAGCATACATTTGAAAGGTATTCGAAAAGTCTTTCCAACGAGCTATTTCAACATTTTACGCATGTACGTTTCAAGAACTTTTTAATGGTACAAAGCACGTTTCGATCGGACTTACAAGTAAAAACTGGTATATTAAGTATGTGCAAATGTATGTCACGGGCAGCAGGTAGACCCCATAAAGCATATATACTCTTGATCAACAGCGGAAGCTGGGTTAATTAAGCCATGTGTTCATCTGTTCGTTCCTCTGGGTGTATGAGAAAACATATCCCAAAAACTGTAAGAGCTAGATACTTGAAACTTGTGACACTTAGATTCTCCTTAATTATACGCAGATCAAGATTATAACATTTTGTGAACGTCACGCCCACAACACCAACCACGTCCATAATACGGCTATGTGACCCGTAGGCCGCAGATTTTTACTTTTGATTTTTTTTTTCTTTTTAATTAATTTATTTTCATTTTTTAATTTAGTTGTTTTAATAAAAAAAACATTTCATTTACATACATAAGTATATAAGTAAAAAAATTGGTTGATATGTATAATAAAAACAAATTTTTTTTTTTTGTGATTTAAAATTCAAAATCAGCATAGGTCCACATTAGCAATGATACAGGGTATTACGTAAACGTGAATACGCGACTTCTCCATTCTTACTTGTTTTGAAAAACATTGTTTTTTACACTTAATTTGAGGGATGCACTAATGGTCGTATGACACACGAATACAATTAGCAAATTGTTTTCCCCTACATTGCTGTTAGAGCAGATCAGAACATAGACAAAGCAAAAATTGTACAGGTGCGAGAGGTTGAAATATGGTTTCATCAAAAAGTGAAACGAAAATCAACTGGCAAATAAACAGCAAAAATACCATATTCAAATGAAAATCTATGCGAAAGATAAGGTCACGCTGTATTCAAAAATGACAAAGTACCAAAAGTTCGGAAGAAATAGTGTATTTATCTATATTTTTATGGTGTTTTGGATTATTTCATTATTCGGTCACTCTTTACACAAAATATTAATTAGTGCACAATAAAACTAGAAAAAAAAATGCAAAAATGAATAATGCAAAGACAATTACTTTGGTATGTCATGCGCAAATGGTGAATATACTCAATGCATGCATTTTTAAAATGCTTTTCTTTATTGATTCTGTATATTTTTATAGAAACATAAACAAAAGTCAAGTGTGACCTATACGAGTCGATGTGAAAAATGTTAATGTATGTATATAGTAGCTATCCCTTTCGCAAGGTCTCTGTGGTGTTTAAAATCCCTGATTTTGCTGATTGTAATTCGTCTGTCATAAGACTTATAACATTTGTGATTTGTGTAGCTTTCACAACATTAACGCCAGCAATTATTCAGGTGGAAGTAGGCTATAATGTGTTTTTATTATTTTGCATTTGGCTACATCAAGTTACATATGTACGTACATATGTATGTAAGTGCCAATTGATCCTTCATCCTATCGTTCTCTTGAACTATCGTGCACATATGTATGTACATATGTATGTAAATACAGAGTATTTTAGTTGCTCTTTCACTTAATTTGGTTGTTCCTTGTAAAACAAGTATATATATGCGTACATATGTACATACCCATATATATATATATATATATATATATATATATATGCAGATATGTATGTACATACATACATTCCGCGTTGTGAACGAACGAACTCAAAAAGAAATTAAAGAACGCGTGCACCGAAATGAACCATAAAGTAGCAGCAACAACAACAATACGAATGAAATCAATTTTTTTGTTAGGCAAACAGCAACAGCAACAATAAATGTTTTACAACATGCAGAGCAACTAAAGAAAAAGAGTAACAGAAGATGATGGAAGCGCGGAAAGTGGAGAAGGAAGTTACAATGCACAATTCTGCCTACGACAGAGCATTGATTGTTGTCTTGTCTGATGCTGTTTTTCATATTGTTGTTTTGCTGTAAATTTAAGAGTTTTTTCTTCGTTTTATTGTTGCTATGTATCGCATATACATATATATGTATATATGTATATATGTATGTATGTATGTATATTACTTGTTTTATATTGGTACTTATTCCTCTTCTCACTCCTCTGTTTAACTTTGTCAGTAAACGAAAAAAAAAAATTGTTCAAAATGTTTTTGAAAGAGTATCTATGTATGTATCTTCTACAAAAGATACATAGCAAAGAGCAAAAAGCAGCGAAGATTGAGAGGAAGAGGAAGAGAACGCTCAGTTGAAATGCCCGCCAGGCGAGATGTAGTTGAAAATAAAATAAAAAAAAGCACAAATACAATAAAATACTTAACTAAAAAGACAAGAAAGAACACTGCAATGAAGAGTGTTTGACTTCCAGATACCCTGCACATAGAGGGTTTTAATTGGAGCTATTAATTTATATATGTAACTAAGTATGTACATATGTATGTATGTATGTATGTATGTATGTATGTATGTATGGATGTATGTATGTGAAATATACAATATTATTAGGATTGATGTAAAATTTCATCCACACTAATTTTGATGCTTCCAACTAAAAAGTTTTTGTACAAAAAACTCGATAATTGGGGATAATTTTGTTGGAAGCCTAACCTGCTTAGTAACAACGTGGTACTTCGTTACTATATACTATATTTAAAAGGAATTCATACAGAGAGACTGACAGACAGTCATGGCTATAACGACTCCACTTTTGAAGCTGATCATATACATATGTGTATACATAGTTCACGGCGTATGTCAAGTCTCCGTTTAGCTATTAATTAATAATAAAATCACAAATCTTAAACACTTTTAAAGTTGATACAGATTCATACATAAAATACAGGTCTTGATTCCGATCACACTGAAAATACTTGAAGCTTCTTCAACTAGGCTAATAAAAAACAATAAAAAAAATGTTTAGAATATATTAATTTAGTTAAAAACAAGGAAAACACCATAGCTTCAACACGCTTCATCCGTATATAGCCATATACCTAAATCGTAACCAAAGAATGAGAATGAATTTAGCATTGATAATAACATTCAGACACAAAGATGGACATATAGCCACATGTGCATATTTATGAATATCACTAGATCAACTGATCCCGACAATCTGATCCAAGAATATATTTATTTTTTTATTTATTTAACCCAAAAAATGTATATTAATACATATGTATGTACAAACTTTATCTAATTTATACAGAGTTTAGTTTTATTTATTACTAATTTACTACTGAAAAATGGTTTAAATAATTAAGCTATTTCTATATATACAATTTTATGCGAAGGAAAAATGGGAAAACCCGTAGAGTAATAAGGGGATAAACTATATATAACTATCTTAACAGTAACTTATACTAAGAATATGTACATATATGTATACAACGTTATGGGGTATACCATCCCTCAGACAAACTGATAATACCACTCCATAATCTATAAAAATCGGGTAACCACCGTTACAAACTATTCCAAAAGCATGATAATGCCATTCTCAAAGTATTGTTTGTATTGAAGGGCATAAAAAGTGAAAAGTAAAAATTCTGTTTACGTCAAGCGCGAAATGTTTGCAAAGAACATATTACTTTTTTGCAAACAAAATTTTTAATAAATAAAGATATGTAGATACATACATACATACATATGTATGTATGTACGTCGAGAACAAGTTAAAAACAGTTGAATTAAATTGTTAACTTCGGTTGATTTGAAGCTCTGATATCATTCACACGAAATTTCAACTCGTATAGCAACTACATATTGAGTGTTGGGTTTCTTGGGACCTATTCTAAAATTAAGCGGGATACGCTTATACATATGTATGTACATATATGTGAAGCGTCTGACCATAAAAAACAACTACTGCACAATTCAAGTTGATATTGACTATAAAAAGGAGAAACTAGAAAGAACGCTGCAGTCGAATGTGCTCAACTTAAAGATACTCTGCACCTTAATGGTTATTATATGAACCATATATTATATTCTTAAGTGGTACGGTCTGGACATATGTGGAATATTTTATTAAGGTTGATGAAAATCTATATATATAAAAATGCAAGTATGTATGTAGGTTCCGTATAGACTCCGAAACCGCTCAACCGATTTTGATCAAATTTTGTGGCAACATTCAAAATAGTCCCGTGGCTAATCCTGTAAAGTTTCGTGGCGATTGGATAAACATAACATTTTTTGGATTTTTTGATTTTCCTTCCATTTTTTTTTTGTTTTTTTTTTTTTTTGTTTCAATAAGAAGGAACATGTGGAAGGTGGGGAAAGAGGAAGGAATGGCAGGGGGAGTGGAGGGCCGCTTACAACGTCACGGGAACCAACTAGTTAACAATAAAAAATATTAATTCAAAAACTTAAAATTAAGGGCAGGTTTGTAATGGTCTACCCTGTTACCCCTAAATTGTTCTAATCAAGGCCAATATGGAATATTTTCTAAGAATTGACGAAAGATACGCAATATAAAAAACAAAATCAAACAATCAATGCATGCAATATCTTGAAAATGAAGGGCAAGTTTGTATGGGGACACACCTTATAGTTACCCGATCTGGACATATGCGAAATATTTAATAAGTAATAACTTAAGATACACTAAATTTGGCGTTTCTAGAATAGTTAACAACAAACCCAAGCACATTTTCATACAAATACTTAAAAATAGGGGCCAGGCTTGAGAGTGACTACCCCTTAAAAGGGGGGACTTTAATAAAAAGCCGCAAAGAATTAAAAAAAAGCGACATAATGTTCCAAAAATTCTCCACCACTAATACTTTTACAGCGCCGTTGTTTTCAGCACGTATTTTGCTTCTTTTTTTGTGTGGCTTTAATTCATTGGGCCTTATTTCCGGAAACCATATGTAACAAACAAATGACTGAGGAAAATTATAAAAAGCAAGTTTTTATTATAATTTGATTTATTTTGATAAGCCAAAGAACATCGACAGACCAAACCTTTTACCACAGAAACAAGTTTCAATACAGTAAATCGACCAATTGATTACTATCGATGCATCAAATAATTATATCAAGGACCAAAAAAAGTTGTATTAACGGTCAATTTAGCATATTTGTCGTTAAACGTTTTCAAGCTCCTGAAGAAGTTAATAAAACTAAAAACCGAATATTTTGCATATCAAAACTGGGGTTTCAGTCTTCTTTCTTTGAAATTCTAAAAACCCATAGAAATAACTTTGATATTAAAATTTTGATTATTTAAAAATAATTTAATGACTTCACACACACACACAAAAAAAAACAAAATATATACTATATATATACACAAACGTAACCAAGCGTTCTCTTATATGGTGGCGTGGCACCGCCCATTTTTCCATCTATTTGCGTTAAATAGTTCAACTCGAGCATACACCACGCCAGTTGCTGTCAATTCGCAGTATAGTCATGCCAATTTTTAAATCGTAGGACTTGATTTGCGTTTAAATATGAGTTCTACAAACTACTATAGGCAAAGAAATAGGCAAAGAAACTGAGACAAACCATTTTTTGAGGCATACTATAATCTGAGTATATAAAATAATTGCGCATCCATAGCATTATCACCGATCGTGATCATACTTCACAGAATACGTTTCCTGACCTATCTGAAGTTTGCCTAAAAATGTTTGAACTTTTGGGGTGTCTATAGCTAACATACATACATACAACATTAATTATAACCTAATTAATTATAAATACATATAATATACTATTTATAGTACATTAGTTATATTTATAAAAAAAAAATAGTTCCCTATTGAAAAATAGAGCCAAACATAGATAAGAGTCTAATACAAAGAGTATTGCAAAGTATTACACTTAAAAAAAAAACTTATTTACTTATTTGATCCCACAAAATGTTTGAAGAGGTTGCATATGAATCTTACAATATCGCAATATGAGATCATATTTCGATATTCACATGGAAACTTAAAACCAGGCACCACTTTACGATTTGAATATTGCAGACTAAACATTTCGGATCGCATAAAAAATATTGATTCCGCATTAATATGGCTATGTAGCTCATACTGCAAGGTTAACTATAGGCGTGCATTATTCTAGTAACAAAATAAACAATAAGAATAATTTTTAAATTTTTTATATTTAAAAAACTTGCAAATCTAGCATACCGTTTGTGATTAAAGAATCACATCGGTTCTGGTTGAGGTACAAAAGAAAGCGTCGTTTATTCGGCTGCTAGTTTACGTATGGGCACACAAAACGGTGGAATATCAACATATTGCATATTCGTGCAAAGCCTCCCTTTTGCTGTTCCTGGCTACCCAGTTCACCGCTTTTTATACCTAAATCACAACTACAAAAAACTTGCCATAGGATTCGCAAATTAAAGCGAAAAATCAACATGAAAAATGAAAGTAAATTCGGGAAATAGCCCCTAAAAACGCAATCCCAAAAACATGAAACAAATAAAAGACGTTTAACAGCTGTATTCTAGTGAAGAGGGTGGTGGAGTTCTCGGAGAGTGAGCCTCGCTTTGTGGCACGTCACACTCGTTCGTGTCGCGTTTAGTTTTTGGTTGTTATTATTATTGTTATGATTTTATTTTGGGCTCATTATTATTATTATTAATTTATGCATACTAAATAAATCATAAAGTAGCGTCGACGGCAGAAATCGAGTTTCAATTTCAATTCAAAATTATTTCCAACGCGATATTTGTCAATGACGTTTAAGGGCGAAGACTATAAAATCAAATGATATATGAGACTCGAAATATGAATGGGAAAACGCATAGTGGGATGGTTGAAACAATAAAAGCAACATAACGATGCAGTCGTGAAAATGAGAGTGTGTATGAGAAAGTGAGAAAATATGTAGCTGCGCTCTTTCTACATACTCGAGCCATATGGGTTCAATAACACCGCGACGCGCATCAAGGCGTTGGACGTAGACGATCGTTGACGAAGTTGTATGTGGGTCTTGCGCATGCCGTTAATTAAATACATACATACAATATGGGCGCCTCCACCAGAATGACAGACAGACAGACAGCTATACAGCAAAAACCATTAACGCCTAATGGAAATCCAATAGGCGATCGATTGAGATTGATTGAACTTTCTTAAATAGACGAATATGCCTACATACATATATGTACATATATCATATAATATATAGGACCATATAGAAAAAAAAAAATTTACTTTGATAGAACTTCGCAACGGATCAAACCGTATTTATATGAAGGATATTAGTGGTCTTCGCTCAATTGATGAAACTTCCTAAACTGATTCTTTACGAAATTGAGACACGGTCAGAATCCATTTTTTTTTTATTCTTTCGTTCAGAGCTGTTAGTACCATTAGAAACGATTATTAGCTGATTATGTTAACATTTCACTATTCAAAAATTAACAAAACAGATTGTACATACTGTTTCCGCTATCATTTTCAGCTAAATAAATGTAAACCAGAGTTATTATTTTTCTGCTCGTGATTTAGGTAATCCATATTCCATCCATAAAATCATATTTGAAAACTAAAAGAATCAGCCAAAAAGGTTAATTATTTTGATTTTCATTTTGTATGAAAACTGAATCGGGAATCGGATCAAACCGATTCAGATGACAAAGTTTACAAAATTTAATAAAATGAGGGAATCCACATTATTTGAGACTGGTTAGTTTCTCAATTGCCAATTTCAATTTTGTGACAGATTTTGCGAAAAGTTCTCATCCTATATATCTCATCCTATGTATAAGAAAGAGTATCTGCTAAAGCAAAGAGATCATGACTTTTATCGGTAGTTCATATATGCAACTCTTGAGCAGCTTGACTCTGATTTTTAATTGAAAAATTGGGTTTAGTGACGATGCTATCTTTTCACGCAATAGGTTTATAAATATGAAAATTTTATGTTTCTCGAGTGATGAAAATCTAAAAGACACTAGGAATATTTCTAAAAAAAATGTAGAAGCAGGATGGCGCTATGAGCTATACTGCCAATGAAACTATTAAATTACTGAATGCTCGATTTAATGAAAACCAACCTAACGCAACCTAATTACTTTTGTGGAGTTATGTAAAGTCTTTGACATATGCTGATGGGCCACATATTATTTATGTCTTGGAAGTCAATACTCAACACGTAGTTAGTGTAATAGAGTCGAGAATGCGCAAAAGAGTGGTCAACAATGAAATTGCTGAAATTTATTATCATGAATAATGAATATTGTATTGTGATTCCAACTTAATTTATATCGGTATTAAAAAAAAAAAAAGTTCTACAACTCCTTAAAAACCACCTTTTATAAGAAACATATGTTTCAACCGAGTAATCACAATCTTTTTAATATTTTTGACGTACTAAGGTCTATTAAATCGATTTACGCGAAAGGGCCATGCCCATTTCTGAAGTTCCGCCTGAACAAGCGATAGACAGGCACGACCGCCCTAATCGTTCTGCTTGTTATGAGTGTGTGTGTGTGTGTGTGTGTGTGTGTGTTTGCGTATTAGTGTTATCTAGCGCGCGGTACGGTGCGGTATGCACTTGGTAGAATATATGAAAATAACATTGTAAGCGTATAATAAGTTTGTTTCTATACAATCTTTTTTCTGAGTTCGTCCGAGGTTTGAGCTCGCAACATTGAAAACTGCTATACGAATTAATGCAGCCGCACTTAGCAAGCAGCGCCTAAAACGTATTACAAAGTTAAAGAACTAGGAGCCAATATAAGCAACACAAAGCAGAAATAAAAAAATACTTGCTGCGCACACAAACACACAAACACGTATACGAGCCGAACATTAAGAGCGTGAGAGCGAGAGAGTGTTTGAGTTGGAGCTCACTAATGTAAATGCAAGCGTGAAGGGGCATGATACATCGATTAAATATGCACGAGTTATATTTATTTGTAGTTGTATTTAATTGAAATATTTAAATATTAAATTTTTTCGTGTTTGACGCGTTTTATCTCTATCTCTCGCAGCATACATTTATAGTAGAAGGGACAGCGGGAAGGAGTGGCAGGGAAAGGAGAGGCAAGAGGAAGGGCAGAACGACGTCTGACAGGGTACAGCTAGGCAGACATCAAGAGTAACGAAGTCAAAACGAACAAGCGAAATAATAGAATCAATACGAAGCACGGAGGCAGCAGCTTATTTGAACCTAATCTATTGTAATCAGTTCTCATCAATGTTTTCTTATGACGTTATCACGTAAAATTATCGGCCGTAAATCGACTTTACAGACAACCAATTTTTTTAATAGAAAATACCTGAAATTTAAAGTGCTTTACAGTATAACTCACCTTTAAAATTTGGTTGCTCTTGTTGTTATTTTTTGAATACCCTGGTGTCGCAGAGGCTGAAACGAAAAATAAAGTAGTAAAAATCTATAAGATGGAATTTATTAAAATGAACATATATCCAAGGAGGAATTAAAAATAAAAACAAGTAAGAATGGAGCAGCCGTATACTCACGACTACGAAATATATTGACGGGTCAAATGGCCGTATTGTAGGCGAGGTATTCACAAAATGTAATATAAACGATCCGCGTATGATCAAGGAAAATTGAAATATCCAAGTTCTAAGTCTCTAGCTCTTGTAGTTCCTGAGATATGTTGTCTCATACATCGAGACGAACTAACGGACTGAGCTAAATCGACTCAGTTTTCAATGTTGATCAAGAATATATATACTTTATGGTGTCTACCACACCTCCTTCTGCTTGTTACATATGTACATACGAACAAACTTGTTATACTCTTGTCCCTTTGGATACAGGGTATAACAAAGAACGGATGCTTCGGCTTAGTGCAAATGAGTATGTGAAACGGAGAGAAAGATGAGAATGGTCTTAAAGGAAACGAGAGCAACTCAGCAAATACTACAATATGATCACATTTTTAATATTTCTTTTAAACTTTTACATTGTGGCGAGACTTAGAAGAGCAAAAAAGGCATGGCACAAATTAAATATAATAAAATGAGAGCCCAACTCAAGTGAACTAAGCGCTAGTATTACATATTGATCGACCCACATACATACTATGCAGTATAACAAGTTAATGTTGAAGACAAAAGAGTTGAAATAAAATTAAAGTTGTGCGCTTATCTTGTTGATCTTGGACTTTTCCTGTAATTCAAATTTTGTACATACAAAATTACAAAAGTGAGTTTTTTATCTGCACCGAAAAGTGGGCGTGGCATGTCACTATAGTACTTTATTTGATTGCAATAAAAATAAGTCTAACTGCAAATTTCTAGCTAGATATCATAAAAATGTGTACAATACAAAGCGCAATAACTTCCAGAATGACAGACAGGCGAATTTTACGTACGCAATCAAGAAATTTACCTAGTAAAAGGCTGGCGATTTCAAATGGTCTAAAAAAAAAATTTCTATGACCTACGAAATTGATTTGGGTCCGAATTGTGATGAAAGAGATTTCTGTGAAACCCCACAATGTCTTAAAGGAAGATCGGAGACCCCATAAAGTATAGTCTGAGCGCGCCTAATTCCCTCAACGTTTAAAATAGTTGTTTGAAATTTGGTATGAAGACTTTTTATAAACATATGCAACCATATGCAAATTGACCGCGATTTACCCACCAGAAGGTGCATATAACTCCCATGCATAGTGTGAAGAGTATTAAATCTACAGTTCAACCAAAGTTAACGTTCTCTCTTGTTTATATTAGTACATTACTATTCATAAAATGGAACAGTTTCTGTACATTATATTGGGCCTCTCCATCCATTTATCCACCTATCTTCTCTTACTTCCAAAATATACTGCTTTTTATATACAATCACGTTTTATGCCATTACTGGACAGATCACAACTGGAATGGATTTCAATTTTTTTTATTTTTTTTCAAACAGTTGGTGCAAAAGTTCAGCGTCTACAACAACGAGCGCAAAAATCGTGCGAGTTTGTGGGGACGAAAGGAAGCTGTGTAGCACTTGAAGCGAATTAAGCGCCAAGAAATCGCATGCGAACAAACTGGTTTTGGATAATCATTTCGATGTGCTTTTTTTTAAGCCCTTCATACATAATATTTAAATGGGTATAAACAGTTTAACGAAAGTTTTGCAACATACTGAAGAAAGAGCTTGAGATACAATTAGGTACTATTCATACGACACACTGAAGGGAAAAGTGAAACTTAGAACACTGAAAAGCAATATGTACAGTTGTACCACACATTTTAAATCAGCACAGCGAGTGTTGTTCCTGAATATATATAATAGAGAGGCCGGCCAGGGGTGCCCAAAAGTTTTAAATAAATACAAAATACATACTATGTACATATTACTTTTATATACGGAATACATAGAAACATAACGAAAAACAAGAAAATTGTTTGTGTAAATTTTGCTGGTTTATGTAAAAAACTACGTGTGTAAGTGTGTAAAAACAAAAACAATTACCATGCGACTATGTTCTTGTTTTGCTCTTTGATATAGACGTTTTTCATTTTGCAATAGGAAAACAGATAAAGAACGATGAAATTGGTTGTGTAACGTACACTGTTAATGCGAAGATCTTCGTGTATGTACGTCAATGCTCAGCTTAAGCTGAAGAGCATTATAAAACGTAATGTTCATGCAGAGTATTTGGCGTGGCACCTCGGAGTCATGTGGTCAACAGAAAACAATTATATTTAAATATGGTTTAGAAAGATGACAGCCCGAATACTGGCGCAAACGGATTTTCATATTCAAAGATCGAAAGCATTTCAAACATTTAAAAAAGATGTACCATTCAGTAATCCGTTAACAGTAAAAACAAACCTTAAATATGTGTTTGAAGTTGCACTTTGGCAACGTGAACTGCAAAATGCCGCGCTCCGTTCTCGTTTTTATCGACCCGATGTTAAGACTGAATAGCAAAATATGATAACAAAATCAGGCTTTGTTCTTTTGGCCCCACAAATAATGCCGTCTACACTGGTTCATATTAGGCCACTTAGCACATAAAGCGAATATAGAAGGTTGATCTAAAAATAACTGAACTTTTAATTTAAATCATAGAACACGTACCATCATCTATTACACGATTTAAAAACGGTCGTGATGAACCAAGACCTGGACGACCCGAAGCATCTAATCGTACTGAGTTAGTGGGAAAAAGTATGTAAAATAATCGCTATCGATGAAAATTTCACTGTGAGAATGCTGGCAGAAAAGAATCAAATTCAGCTTATACTGCACAATCTACAAAACATTAACTGAAGATTTGCGTAAAAGAAAGGCGTGTGCACGTTTTGATGATGATCAAAAAACCACTCGTGTAGTCAATGATTTTTTTGATGAAAAAACAGATTTGTCTCAACGACTAACCTCCGTATTCGCCTGATCTATCACCGTGTGATTATTTTCTCTTTCCAAAACTGAAAACTGCAATTGAAGAAGCTTTTTACGTTGACATTCCATCCTTGGCACAGGTGCTAAAGTACATCCCAAAAAGCGAGTTTAAGAACTCTTTGGATAAATCGATTGAGTGTTCCAAAGGTTGTAATGGAAAGGTGTTCCAAAGGTTGAGTTAAATGGATCGTATTTTAAATAAATATTAACTTTGAAACATAATACCATGCTTGTTTTATTTTATAACTAAAACGTTCGCTTTTTTACAGATCAATCCGTGTAGTTATAAGGCTCAATAAAAAGTCTTTGTTTATGAATTTAAAAACAAAAACATTGTTTGTATCAACGCTTCACACAGTCACTTTATTCATAATGTTTGCAACGCCCTACAGGAAGCATCAGAGACCCCTTTAAGTGTATATATTCGTGTTCAGCATAACAAGACGATTCGATCTAGCCACATTTTTCTGTCTGTACGTTTGTAAGCGTTCTATTCCCTCAATCTTTGAAATATTGGTTTGATAGTTTTATGGAGATTTTTATAACTTATAAATAAGCAAATCAAGCGCAATTTATGCAACAGAAG
The DNA here is from genome assembly GCA_035044765.1 of Leucophenga montana. NCBI lineage: Eukaryota > Metazoa > Arthropoda > Insecta > Diptera > Drosophilidae > Leucophenga > Leucophenga montana. The sequence continues at coordinate 304,734 of JAWNNQ010001609.1, forward strand.
GCATAGCTCCCATATAAAGTGTGAACATGCAGTTAAAGTCTCAGTTAGCCAAAAACAGATTTAATTTATGCTATGGGAAAAAGCGTCAGTTAAACAATTTCGTTTCATGAATTGAGAGTTAGTGTAACTGACAAATTTATATGCGATCGACAAAAAAAGGTTGACAGAGTGAAAATAGGTTCAAAATGTTGATAAAGTTTAGTTGATGGAATAGCCAAACTTGTTTGTCGTTTTTTTATACATTTAAATTTGCCATTTAGAGATTTTAGGATAATATGAGTGATTTAAAAATTGGGGAACCATAAAGTTGCGTTAGTTGAGAAGAATAAAAGCGTATTGGAAATCAAGGAGCCAAGACGTCTTTTCATGAAAGGAAAAGTGGAAAAAACGCACATGTCATATTCAATGCAAATATACATATGTATGTACAAATCCAAACGTTTACTGATTTGTTTTGTCTGTCAGCAGTAGCTTTTCAAAGAAATCTTAACTGGAGAACGCCAATTATACATAAATAAACCCTAAATGCACATTGCAGAAACCAAATACTATTTGTTATTTGGATTTATTTAGTTAAAATCAACTGGCCACTAGATTTTTATAACAATCAATTAAATACTACGTACGAAATATCTATGTGAAGCATATGAGAGCTTCGACTATGCCTAAATTGAAATTTGTTTATGTTTTCTTAACCATCTTTTTCCCCTCTTGATTTCGTCTTCTTTTTTTTTCTTTTTCTTTTTGCCAATAATCATTTCAATTGTAGTTTTTATGGTTCAGGAAACAAGAAGCGTGGGTACAGCTTTTTTTGTGATTTTTGTTGGTGCTGCTGTTATTGTCAAAAAAAAAAATGTTTTTTTTTTTCTTTTTTATGTGATTTATCTACGCACATAAATAAAATGATTCATCAACTTTACACAAATAAAAATAAAAACCCACCAAAAAATAAAAAAAGTCTTATTTATGATGTCTCTTTTTTCTTGCAAAGCTTAGCTTGAATCATACAAAAAAAAAAAAACAAAACAAAAAAAAAAAACAAAAAATTGAAGTGGTTTAAAACTCGAATTTGGCTGAGAGTCGTTGCAGTCGCAGCCGCAGAACACATAAAACGATGACCAAAACCGGTTCAACGGGTTAAGAAGCCACAAACACATAAAAACAAACAGATAGAAAAGTCAGACAAAGAAACAAAGACACGCAAACTGACAAACGGACAAACGTGGAAAAAGACAAACAAACAAGAATGATATAGTTGAGATAGTTGACTATATTACACCCTGCACAAATACATATCATGACGAAAGGAAAAATATGTTTCTTCATTGACCTTGTAATATATCCAACAACAACAAAAAAAAAACAAAAACAAAAACAAAAAAACTGTTTACAATTTTAAGGAAATAAACGCTTACCAAATAAAAAAAAAAACAAGAAAAAACTGTTATTTCAGTTTGTGAACCGAAGCTCTAATGCCATTCACACAAAATTTCATTGCAAAACAAACGTGCGTGGTGTTGTGGTCACAACAAGTTGAAGGGACACGCGCATTTTTGTATGTACGAGTATGTGCAGCGGTTGTCCATAAAAAAAACATCCACATCGAATTTTAAGTTAGTATTGACTTAACTAAAGACGTTTTCTTACAAAACTAAGAAAACTTGCGACCAAAATAAACTTAAATAAAAATTTGAAAAAAAAAAGAAAAAAAAAAGAAATGCGCAGCAACTTTTGGACGAACAGCGGCTACAACGACTCGTCTTCACGAGCTGAGCAAGAACATGTACACTTTATGGGTTTAATGCGTTACAAACCGAAACCGAAACTTGAATACCCAGGAAACGATCTTTTGGCAAACTGTACATCTCACAACCAAAAATGTTTTTAAAAATGAAAAAAACTGAAACACACAATTTAGATTCGGGAGGTTATGTTGCAAAGTGGGCTTGGTACGATCACTTTTGTGCGATATCCGCATGCAATAAAAACAAGTCTACATACAAGTTAAAAAAATAAATTGGCGAATAGAACGGACGGGCTTGTCGACTTGGCGACGTGATCAAGAGTTTATATGAATATTATTTTGAGCGATGTCTCCTTCAATCCGATGCAAACTGATCATAACATTTCCATACCATGTGCGAAGGGTATGAACAAACGAGATAAAGAAATATTCAAAGGCAAAGAGATACAGCAGATGCTGCAGATGCTGCAAAGGAATCAAAGACAAAAGGAATATGAAGGATCACTTAGGCATATTGAGTACAGTAAAACCTGTTTAATACACCATCATTTTGCTGCATTATCTATCTCAGTTGAACACTTAGTATAAAGTTTTAGAATATGATATTTTTATCTGTATAACCAAAGATTTTATATTAACAAAGATGGCGCATTGAGTTCAAAAAAATCGTACTTTTGTTTTTATGGTTCATGGCAAGGACGGGCGGGAATGATGCAGAGTGCGTAGAGTAGAGCAACAAAGACAACCGACAGCTTGTTGTCGACTTTCGCAAGTGTGTGAAAAGGAAACAAAAAACCCTGTATGCTGCCGGGTCATACTGTCACGACCCGTCATAGTGAATCTTTATATAATCTTTGGTATAACTTAAATACATGCTATCGTATAACTAAAACCGACTAAGAATGCCACAGTAGAGATGACAGAAAATATTACCGATCGGAATAATTTTTATAATTCGTTTCGATTTTAAAAGTTTTAATTACACACAAAACTAATGCATACAAATTGAATCTAATATTTATACCACAGGTTTTATTTAATAATTTTTTCATTCTTCCGTCGTGGACTTCCTAAGCTGCCAGAAAGATCGCCAAAAGCAGTGATTAGCGATTGAAAATACTTCGAATAATCTATTTGTAAACCTTAATTTTATAAAAATTTAAACACCAAAACACCGAATTAACTGAAACACCCAAAACAAAAGATAAAGTCGAAGATTATTAGAAGCTAATGGTTTGTCTTGTTTACATGTACTTATGCCAGTCACAAATATGCAGTACAGAAATAGTTCTACATAAGTACAATTACTTATTTACGCGAAGAACGCATGGAGATAAACTGCATAAGCTGACGAAATTTATTTATAAAATTTTTATACAAGTGTTTTCGAAGATGTGGCAACACTACTAGCTAAGATGCTATTGATATTAAACAAAAATCTTGGAGTATATAAGAAATAGAACATCCAGCTTTGGATATTTAGACTAGCCTACTGTAAGTGGTAGGCCCAACAAAACTGCCTCCATTTTATGAAGTTTTTTATACATTTTTATACCATTCATACAGTGTGAAATGGTATTATCAGTTTGTCGGAGAGTTTATAATGCATTAAAGCAGGCATAGTAGACCACATAAAGTGAATATATTCTTGATCAGCTCGTCAAGACGAGTCGATGTAACAATGCCCGTCTGACAATTGCTGCGTTTTTTTTTTTTTTTTTGGACTAATTTTTTTAGAAATCTGGCTCAATGTCTGTATTTAAGATTCTTTTGGTTCCAAGTCTATAGAGTATACATATTGACATACCACGCCCTCTTTTTGGGATAACCCAATAAAAACGCATCGCCCACTTTCGCGCTTTTGTAGAAAAAAGTTCTCTAATTAAGTCAACTAGAGTTCTCCCAGTGGTCGAAATTCTCTTAAGAGCACACAATAGTAATCATATAAATAATACAAGATTGTCACGGAAAACGCTTTCGACACTAAGTCAACACTGTCCAGCCATATTCCCATGGAGAAGCACTCCTTCGTGTTTTCGCACACATAGTACAAACAAACGCATGCCGTACGCGGCTGCTTAATGCTAAAGAAAAACTTAAATTAGAATTAGTTACGTTGCGTTGGTGTTATATATGTTGGCACACTCTGTACAAATTATGACTCAGAAATGATTTACAGTTTGGGTGCTTTCCTTCTGGACATCCCTGCTTTAAGGGCCGCCCATAAAGAGAGCGGCAATAAGTGCGCAATTTATTTGCTATAATTAAGCGCAGTTATGAAATTAATTAATCAAAGAATATTTGATCAATACTTCCTCTTTTTTATTTTATATAACTGTTTTATTCCTCTTCTTTTAAAATTGTACCAACAAAAACACTATCAAAAACACACTCAACTGAAGCTGGGCAACATGTTTGCAAATGCAAGTCTTCACATTCTTCCCAACAAAAAAAAAAAAAAAAAAAATCAATTGAATATTTTGTGTTTAAGAGGGTTAAAAACAGTGTGAATGATTTTTACTTGTCTATTTATATATAGAAATCAGCTTGACATTCGATATGTGAACGGACGCTTCACATACATATACAAATTGGCGTCTCCCGCCTACTTTTTAAGATAGCCCCGCACAAACCGCTCACCTTTATGCATTTGTATGAAAAACTTCTTCAGTTAATTCAATCTAAGCTTAAATATCGATATAGTGGCTTCTTATGGATGGTCGCTTCACACATATATGCTAATGGGCGTGTACCGTCCATCTTTTGGAGTAGCCCCTATACAAACCCACCACCCCACCTTTATGTTTTACAATACGATGTAACATTTTGTGTGAATGGTATTAGAGCATCGGTTCAAACGAGTTTACCGATTTTTCTTGTTTTTGTTGTTAATTAAGCAACCGGTCCCTAAATTGTTGTACCTTACGTCAATCATAATAAAATATCCCACAAAAGCTCAATTCGGATCACTATAAAGAATAGCTTCTATACAAATCTTCGCCCATTTTTTGATTTTTTGTAAGAACAATGGTTTGATTTTGTTATTAATTAATCTACAGTTTTCACATTTGTTGTCAATGCTATAAATTCAACGTCAATGCTATAAATTATTAGTTCTACGGTTAGAACACATTCTGACAAACAGATGCATGTGACTCAAAATACTTGACTATGCAAGGTGATTAAGAATGCATTGTATGTACTCACAAAACTATCAGACAATACACTGATTCCAAAATTTGTAATTTTTTACTTTGTTAAAACCTTCATATCATTGGCTAAATCGTCTTTTTTTTTTCTTTTTAGACGAGAAACAGACGTTCTGACAAATATAGGAACATGACTAAAACTACACGTAGCGGCCAAGTGATAAAGTACGATATACTATATGTATGTAAGTACAAAGAATGCTTTCATAACAGCTGCTAAATAGTAAATTGTTTTTTAAGTCGGAATCTTTATTCTCTATACATATGTATACTATATGTATATGTATATGTGTACAAGAATGGCATTTGAAAAATATGCGTTCATTTTGTTAATCATTTACTCGCATCTCAAGCATTCAATTCTTCAAACAATATTACGTCTCAATTATAAACTTTGTATATTAATTAAATTTACTAACAGACAAGATTGTGTCATTCTTAACTCATTCCATAGTTGGTGTTTACAAACTTCCACAAATGAAAGCAATTCTAACCACTTTATCCTTCCACTCATTACTAGAGTGAATACTTATTTTCTCCCGAATGTACTCAATGGTCTTTACTCCATAATGGCTTTTTCCAATAACAACATTGGTATTTTAATTATGTATATCGCAACCATTATCCAACATAACCGATTGAGTTTTAAAATTTTAATCAAAACCTTAACCGTGAGTTTGAAAAAATCGTTAACCGTTAAACATTATTTTTCAGTTTCATTCCCTGATTTCAACACAATTATGTACAATGTTGACTCGATTCACTCGATATGCAAATAGGTACTAATGAAAGTTTTAAAATCTGCAAAACGTGGACAAATCAAAAACAAGACAAAACACTGCAGGCGATTGTGCTCGAATTCTAAGTACCCTGCACTTTCTCCAAGGCTCTATATTTGTACCATAGATTTATACGAGGCTATATTCTAGAGTCGTCTGTCATGGACCTATGTGGGATACTTTAATAGGATTGACGTAAGATTTACTTAGGTGACTCTACAACCGTCTATCGCTCAAGGCAACACGATGGAAAGCGCAGCATACGGTGTAGTTAATGCGCGCCGGCGCCAGTCGATGGCAATCCGAAACTTCCTCAGATCATCATAGACCTGATCTTGCCCAGCAATCAAGTATTTTAGGGTAGCTTCCATACAAACCCACCGCCCACTCTTGTGTTTTTGTATGAAAAACTTCTTTATTTGATTCGATGTGGTGGCTTTCTATGGGCAGGCGCTTCATATACATATACTAATGGGCATATCCCGCCCATTTTTTGGGGTAGCTTCATATAAAACTATGGTTCAGTTCGTGCTTTTGCATGAAAAACTTCTTTAGTTAACAAACTATTAGCTTCAAATTCGATGTGGTGTTTTTTTTATGAACGGCTACTTCACATACATATACAAATGGGCGTGGCCCGCTCACTTTTTTAGAAACCCCATACAAACCCACCGATCACTTTTATGCACTTGTATGCAAAACTTCTTCAATTTAGTCACTATCAGTTTGAAATTCGAAATTGTGGCTTGTTATGGATGGTCGCTTCACACATATATATGTATATGGTAATGGGCATGTACCGCCCACTTTTTGAAGTAGCCCCTACACAAACCCACCGCACCATTATGTGTCACAAAACGATTTAAAATTTCGTGTTAATGGTATTAGAGCTTTGGTTCAACCGAAGTTAACGTTTTTTTCTTATTTTCCTGTGTATTTTGGCCCACTTAACTCGAAAGCCACAATAAAAAATTTTCTGTCGATATTTTGACTCGATTACATTTTTTTTTTTTTTTGAAATTTTCTTCTTCCTATTTTAGTTCATATTTCGAGTTAAAACATCCGATTAGATCGCGAACAGAATTATATTAAAGGTAATAAAATATCCAACAATCGCATCTAACATTTTTTTCCAATCGGTTTTGTGACAAATTTCGACTTTTTGGGCCAAGAAAAAAGCGAAAATTCACTGTAAAAAAAAACAAGAAAAAACGTTAACTTCGGTTGATACCATTCACACGAAACTTTAAATAGTATTGTAATACATAAAAGTGGGGGTTTAAATAGGGGGTTGGTACACGCTCACTAGTAGATGTGTATGATGCCGCCATATCGAATTTCAAGTTGATATTTCCATACAAATGCATAAAAGTGAACTGTGGGTTTATATGGGACTAAATCAAAAAGTGGGCGGGACACGCCAATTTGTATATGTATATGAAGCCGTTGTCCATTAAAATCCACAAAATCAAATTGAAAGCTAATATTGATCTAAATGAAGCATTTTTTCATAAAAAACACAAAATTGCACGGTGGGTTTGTATGGGGGCTACCTCAAAAATTGGGCGGGACACGCCTAATTGTCTATGTATGTTTAGCGGCTGTCTCTTAAAAGGCACCACATTGCATTTCAACCTAATATAGACTTTAATGAAGAAGTTTTCTTACAAAAAGTCAAAAGTGGGCAGTAGGTTTGTATGGGAGCTACCCCAAATAGTAGGCGTGGCAGGTCAATATTGATACTCTATTAAACTACAATAAAAATAAGTATATGTGCAAAATTTCAACTGGATAGCATAAAAATTTTTCCCCAAAAGATGCGCAACAACATACAGACGGACAGACAGACGGACATGGCTAGATTGATTCGTCTCATCGAGCTGATCAAGAATATATATACTTTATGGGGTCTACGATGGCTCCTTTAATGCGTTACAAACTTTCAGACAATATAAGACTGATAATACCATTTCACACTATGTGTGAATGGTATAAAAACCTAAAACAGAAATCGTCAAATTATGTCGAGTTTCTTGTTTTTTACAAAGAAAATAATATATTGATGAAGAAAATCTATGGATACGTACCGAACTTATAATCAATTCAATGAAGGTGTCAAAATTCAAAATTTTCTCTGCTTTGAACTTTACCCTATTTATAACTATGTATTATGGTGTTTATGCTTTAAATTTTCCATTATTCGAGCTGACCAGTAGAATTAATCCGCAGAATCGTTTTCTAGATATTTGTTGTGGATAGAACGAGGGGATATTGATAATTTGAAGGTAAACTTGCTATAATGCGGCATCTACTTATTAAGTCTATGTCTGAAATTTTTAATGATAATATTTATTGACTGAGCTCTAAAGGCTTTAGGAATTATAACTTTAAATAAATTAAATTAAGTACAATTTAAATATTATCTGACAATCATGACGTTTAGATGGGTAGATTAATCTCTTTTGAAGCTGATTTAGAACATATATATATATATATATATATATATATATATATATATATATATATATGTATAGGTACATATGTATATAATATACACTTTATGTGGTCCCCGATTTGTCACTAACTAATTTAAATACATAATATGAACTTCAATATGTCATCTGTTATATTACCATCATAAACTCAAATTTTATGAGACGTGTACTAATTAAGTCCCTTTTTTTCTTTTCTTTTTTTTTTTTTGTTGTTGTTGAAATCTTATCCATGAAGTTGTTCGCTAAATATTTTCAAGAAAAGATTTATACACAATTTTATGGTCGGCTACATATGTTCGAGTTGTTCTGGTTAGATGAAGTTCTTTTTATGTTCCGAGTTTTTGGTTTTTGTTTTTTTCCGTTTCTTGTGTAATTTGCTTACAAACTCAGTTTTTGCTTCGATTTGCATTTTGCGCTCGAATGACATTTACGATGTGCACGGCTCCAGTAAAGCACGTAGTCGAGTCAACTTACACGTAGCAAAGTATTCAGTGGAGAAGAATAAGGTACAATAAATAGCAGAAGTATGATTCAGGAATGTAGCGCAAAAAAAAGACCCACCGGATGTTATAATTGCACAAATATATTTTTGGAAATGATAGCAAAAATGATTCCATTTTGACAATAAGATACAATTGAAGAAAAGCTGTTAAATAAAAAAAGATATTGAAATCTGAAGTATTTAAATATGAAGAGAAAACTGGATAGATAAGTAGATAGTTTTTTTATACCCTGCAAAAAATTTGTTGACTTTTGGGGTGCAGTTAAAGATCGATGTAAGGTGGACAATGAACGGAATGTTCAGGCACAATATTGAAAAAAAACTATTTGTGCATGAGCCAAAACCATTGAAAATAAATTGGGTTGACAACCAGATGGGCTCTACTGCCAAAGCCCCTGATTTAACTGTTGTCAGTGAATCGCTTATTCCATACACTGAGTGGTCGATTAATATAGCGTTGGGCTCGGACCATATCCCTATTATGATTAGCATTACTCATACGGAAGATTTTGTTGTATCGGATCGTCGAGTCTTTGTGAACTACAATAGGGCTGACTGGACTGAGTTTACACGTTGTATTGATCAATCAATCAGCGGTCTCTTGCCTCCCAATGAAGTTAAGGTAGGTGAAAGAATTCTTGGAGACGCGATCACCAAATCTGCAAAGAGGCATATTCCTGCTGGTAGGTTTCCTAATATTAGGCCAGGCTTTAAAGCAGAAGCTGCACGCTTATTGCTCATGCCACCAAGACAAATAATCGTCTTAAGTCGAGAAACAAAGTGTTGAAAGCGCTTGCCGGATCTTCTTGGGGTAAGGACAAGGAGACTATAATAACAACTTATAAAGCTATTGGACGTTCTATCCTAAATTACGCTGCTCCTGTATGGACTCCTTTCCCAAGTAAGACTCAATGGCAATGCCTGCAAAGAAGTCAGAATAGTTTGCTGAGGACTGCCACTGGTTGTCTGCAAATGACCCATGAAGATCATTTGCATAATGAAGCGATGATACTGCCTGTTCACCAACATAATGAGCATAATGAGCTTTCGAAGCAGTTCTTGTTGGGTGCGTACAGAGTTGTTCATCCGAACCATGGCATCCTCACTACATCAGCGCCTACCCGAATAAGATCTGATATCCGGATATATAACACGAGTATAAATCGCTTTATCACTGATAGCAACATAGAGAAGTATGACTATACTGCTGGAAGAGCCTAATTGCATAAAGATGCAACTGAATAAGCTACACGCTCTTATAGGGACAATATCATATTAGGTGGAAGATCTCCGCCTATAAATGAGAGCGAAAAACATCTCCCTCGTAGCATCAGGACGAAACTTGCACAGTTAAGATCTGGATGGAGCAATATGCTCGAGTGCTACAGGAAAAGAATTGGGATAAGCAATACTAATTGATGCCCTGAATGCGGTCAATCACCGCACGATACATTTCATTTGTTTAACTGCCCGTCCCATCCGACTCAATTGAGTCCTTTAGACCTCTGATTACGACCAGTTGATGTTGCTTTTTTCCTGGACCTTGACACCTGAGGTTGCATTTCGGTCTGTCTTTCTCTTACATTCAAAAAATCGCTTTGCACAATTACATTCATTCATAGTATAATAAAATGTGTATATATATATATATATATTTTCTGATGCAGCTCAAACGTAGCTGTTACAACAACAACAGCCAAGCCAACTACTTGAATGAAATTATATTCCTAACATTCAATTAACAGGAAGGTTTACTCTCTTCAGTAAACCAACAAACTTTGAAATAAAATTTGGCAGTATTTAGTTGATAGCATTTTGAATAAGTTACGAAAATGTGATCCAGCCAATTTTTTGTAGTCAAGTATACTATTTTTTGTTAAAATGTCAAAATGTATATATAAGACAACGAAGGTAAAATCAGAGACCTTATAATAATAGCATAGCCAAATTTAGTAACTCACTGTATGAAAAATAAAAGTTCAAATGAAGATCTATCTAAATCGAAATAATAAAACAGCAACGGTCTGGTATATTAAATTGATTTTTGCTTGTTGACAGTCTGTATCAAATGAGCCCGGCGCGTTGGCTCTAATTTTTGATGAGTCAATCTAATGTTTGCGACGTTATCCCGGCAATGCCTTCCCGAATGTTGGCGCCGAGCTCATCTCAAGAAGAGGATTGGTTGAATAAACCAAGGACTTGACGTGGTCCTAGAGACAATGTGTTTCTGGTGATCGACGACGAACCGACATTACAAGCAAGGTCTTCTTCGGCACTGGCCGCTACGGTGGCTATGTTTTCCTCACACTATCCACGGTGCTACGAATTATCTGCTTACTGCAGCAATGATAGAACTTCGATAAAATTTTTTAAATATTTCCAAACGTTCGGTAAATGTGAAATGAAGCATCATGCTATATAGCAAACTATACTGAATGTTTTAACAGTTGCATGTCAAAATCGAATATCTCTGACAGTTGGTGAGATACACATATTTAAAAATCTATCGAAACTACTTGATCACCCTTTAGACAAACAATATTGAATAGTATTGAAAAGTTCAATTAATAATCTTCTAACAACCTAATTTAATTGTATTAAATTTCTATGAAATTAATATTGTCAGCAGCACGCGCCGCTTCGCAGTCTAGCACATAGAATACAATAACTCATTTGCTTCACACAATTGGAATTTAAGCGAAAATTGTATAATTGAAATTTATTGTCCCATCCTAAAACTATGTGGAGATCGTCGCAAACGTTTAAATGAAAATAATATAAGCTCAGTTTTTATAATTATAAGCTTTTATTAAACTCAACTTGAATACATTTGTGTAATATTTTTGTGTTTGCACCAGGGAAGATACAAACTTTCCAAATACTTATTATTGACAAAGAAAAAGAGTAAAAATAGTCTTCAAAAAAAAAAAAAAAATTAAAACCCAAAACATATTTGTCAATATACATATAATCCTCTAAAAACGGCGTGGGTACTCTTAAAAGAGTAACAATAAGTGTTCGATCCGTTTGTGAGTATTTTTTTATAACACAACTCCGAATTTTGATGCTGACCAAGATGCCTGTTACATAATTTTGCACAAACTTAGTCTATCATTGGCCATCCAATGCAAAATATAATAATATTTTGTGTGCTGATCATGATACACAGGGTATAAAATAATAAATTCCAAAGCATTTTTGTTAGAATAATATTAAAATTCCTTTGGGAGGGATAAAACATTGCTCAACGAAGCCGCCAAACTGTAATTTAGCTACAATCGACGCTCGTTCTCGCTACTTCACTGCTTTCAGCCATGTACGTATGTATATGTGTCTGTCCGGATGTCTACTGTTTGTAACTTCGCAAATCTGAAATTTAGTTTTGTAGATAATTAACCAGAAGCAACACATTTTGTAAAAATATCTGTACTATGACTTCTATGGAGCACTGAGAAAAAAAAAACAAGAAAACACGTTAACTTCGGTTGAACCGAAGCTCTAATCCCGTTTTCCATACAAATGCATAAAAGTGAACTGTGTGTTTATATGGGAGTACCTCAAAAAGTGGGCGGGACATGCCCATTTGCATATGTATATAAAGCGGTTGTCTACTTCAAGCTAATATTTAATTAAATTTAATTTAAATAAAGATTTTTTCATAAAATAGCACAAAAATGGGCAGTAGGTTTGTATGGGGGCTACCTCAAAAAGTGGGCGGGCCACGCCCAATTGTCTATGTATGTATAGCGGCTGTATATCGCATTTCAACCTAATATTGACTTTAATAAAGAAGTTTTTCTTACAAAAAGTCAAAAGTGGACCATAGGTTTGCATGGGAGCTACCCCAAATAGTGGGCGGCTCACACCCATTAATGTATATGTCAAGCATCCGTCCACTAAAAGTTACCATATCAATTATTATGTTGATATTGACTACAATAAAAAAGTTTCTCATACAAAAAATCAAAAGTGGGCGTTGGGTTTGTATGGGGGCTACCCCAAAAATTAGGCGTGGCGGGTCAATCTTGACACTCTATTAAACTGCAATAAAAAGAAACGTATGTGCAACTGGATAGCATAAAAATTGGTCCCCAAAAATGCGCAACAACATACAGACAGACAGACGGACATGGCTAGATCGAATCGTCTCGTCGAGCTGATCAAGAATATAAATAATTTATGGGGTCTACGTTGCCTCCTTTAATGCGTTACAAACTTTCAGACAAACTGAACACTATGTGTGAATGATATAAAAACATGTTTCAATTAATTTTATTGATAAAACGATACAGCCAAATTGAATTTTTGATTTATTGATAGAAGTTTGCTCCACTAGTTTAGCTATATTTGAAGTTATAAGCGACAAATCTGACTGCGATTTATATAAAAAATAAATAAAGAGTTATGCGCTGAATTATTAAAAAAAAATAATGGTTTTTCTAACAAAAATGAAGGCTAGAAATGTACTTAAAAAATGAAATGAAATGAAAACTTACGAAGAACATGAGATACACATGAAGCAAAATATGTGCATAGGTTCCAAAGATTTGACAAAAATAGTACTAAACTGCGACTTCCTAATATGAATTTTAACCAAATAAAAACTTTTAAGTACCTACATATTGTTGTTAAATGTAATTAATTAAAATTACGAATTGATAAGAAAATATTTATCGGGAATAGGAGACAATTTATGCAAAGCTAACTACATAGATTTCATAGATGGTAAAATCGTGGCAATTTATTAAGAACACTTAATCTTTAACCAACTAAATCATTAAAAATCTTTTTCAAGAAAATCAAAAAAGGAAACTGCTCAAAGTTGAAAATTTCCACACATTTTTGTCGACCAATTAAGTGGAAGCCTGCTGGAATGCATTGGAGTTGTTTTTGATTTCCTTGGATATAATAAAAACTCAAACTACAAGATAATTGTTGAAGATTTGCTCAAGAAATTTGTAAAGATGGGTAAACAATATTTTTCTATTTCATTTTCTGTCATGTGTTTTATACAGCTCCAATACTGTTTTCGATACTTAATGAAATGCAATAATTTTACCATCTATAGAATCTATGTTTGTTTGTACAAATTCTCTGCAATATTATGTTATAGATCCATAATTGTAAATTATTGCATTGAACAACAATTCAAATTGTAGGTACTTATGAGCTTTGTATAAGGATGAATATTGGAAATCAACAGAACGTCGACTTTTAAAACTAAAACTGTCAAATTGGTAAAAATTTAATGAAAAAATCGATATTTTTATATAGATCAGCTCATGACTTTCGAATTCTTCAACCAATATTAATAGTGTAAAATCCGGTTGACAAATAGTGTGAAATGGTATTATCAGTTTGTCTAAAAGTTTGTAACGCATTAAAAGAGGCAACTTAGAGCCCATAAGGTATATGCATATATTCTTGATCAGCTCGACGAGACGAATCGATCTAGGCATGTCCGTCTGCCGGATTTAACTTTAGAATGCCACGTGGAATGCATTTGTCCGCTGAAAAGCGAGGATTAATAAAAGGACTAAAGGAAAGCGTTAAAAGTACATATTAACGAAATTGCTGCTAGAGTGAATCGGCATAGAAATACTATTACTAACTTTCTTAAAAGTCCCGAAAATTATGGGAAAACTACACGTAGCGGCAGACCAACAAGCATTGACAATAGGTGTAAAATAGAAATGCGGCGTCTGGCTGCTCAAAAAGATATGTAATGCAACGAAATCAAACACCATTTAAGCCTTGATGTATCAAAGAGAAGAATAAACCAAATTTTAGTTGAAGATGGTGAGCTTCAATATTTGTTCGCGGGAGCCTGTACCCAAGCTATTGCCTCGTCACATAAAGGCTCGATTAGCTTTTGCCGAAAAATATAAATTTTGAACGAACGAATTCCAAAACGTAGTGTTTTCAGACGAAAAAAAGTTTAATTTGTATGGTCCAGATGGTTGCTATAAATATTGGCGGGACCTTAGGCAACCACGGCAAACGCGACATAATCGCAACCACGGTGGCGGGTAAATAATGATTTGGGCGGCTTTCGGGTATGCTGGAAAGTCCCCATTGTGTATAATTCCGACGAAAACTAATGCGGAGATCTATATATTCAACTGTTGGAAGATGTTCTTATTAAGTTTGCTGAAAACCTTTATGAGGATCATTGGATTTTCCAACAGAACAATACCCCAATCCAGCGCGTTGAACAAAGGCCTTCATATCTTCAAGAAATATTCCAGTACCAGTACTTTGGTTTTTTATCGATCGAGTTGGCAGGTATCTTTGCATAAAATTCTGATAAATTTATGGGCTCGCCGAGCTCGGCGTTACGGTTATAGGCTTAATAAGAGTCGTTACAATGAAAACTAGCATAACGCCTGAAAAATATGAGCGGTAAAGTTATATGCAAGTCATGAAAATGGCCCTTAATTTTGTTTCTATGTTTTATACCATTCACACATAGTGTGAAATGGTATTATCAGTCTTATATTGTCTGAAAGTTTGTAACGCATTAAAGCAGCCATCGTAGACACCATAAAGTATATATATTCTTGGATCAGCTCGAGGAGACGAATTGATCTAGCCATGTCCGTCTGTCTGTCTGTATGTTATTGCGCATTTTTTTGGGACTAATTTTTATGCTATCCAGTTGAAATTTAGCACATATACTTCGTTTTATTGTAGTTTAGTATAGAGTATCAAGATTGACCTGCCACGCCCACTATTTGGGGTAGCTCCCATACAAACCTACTGTCCACTTTTGACTTTTTGTAAGAAAAACTTTTTTATTAAAGTAAATATTAGGTTGAAATGCGATATACAGACGCTATACATACATAGACAATTGGGCGTGGCCCGCCCACTTTTTGAGGTAGCCCCCATACAAACCCACCGTGTAATTTTGTGTTTTTTTATGAAAAAATCCTTAATTTAGATCAATATTAGTATGCAATTTGATTTTGTTGATTTTAATGGACAACCGCTTCATATACATATACAAAGGGGCTCTGTCCCGCCCACATTTTGAGGTAGTCCTATATAAAACCACATTTCACTTGTATGCATTTGTATGGAAAACGTCAATATCAACTTGAAATTCGATATGGCGGCTTCTTACACATCTACTACATCGCTTCATACACATCTACTAGTGAGCGTGTACCACCCACTTTTTAGGGTAGCCCCTATTTAAACCGCCACTTTTATGTATTACAATACTATTTAAAGTTTCGTGTGAATGGTATTAGAGCTTCGGTTCAAGCGAAGTTAACGTTTTTTCTTGTTTTTTGTTCCTTACTATAAATGAAAAATATAGTTTGATATTTTATTTGATTTCTTTCTTACTGCTTTTATTTTCGAGATTAACCATGCACATATACTTATTTCGCTGCACATCCGACGTTTAGGTTGTTGAATTTTACATATAATTTTTTTTTTTTTTAAAGCTGCTAAGTTCTCTCACAGCTTCAACTTTCATGTGAATGGTATTAAAACTTCGGTTACCACAGAAGTTAACGTGTTTTCTTGCTTTTTTATTTCATTATATTTGACATAAGTTGCAGGTAGATTGGTGGCTTATAACTTGAGATATAGCTAAAATAGATCCACATTAAAAAAAGAAAAAAAAAAAGAATTCTAAAATTCATATCTCACCGAATGCTTCTGGCGATTTTTGAGTTTGATCGTTTATAACTATGTTTCATAGCTTTAAGTTGGGTAATAAACCTTTTGTCGATTGTTTGTGGAGTTTAGGTTTAGTGAATAAGAATCTCACACTAGGACCTACACGTAAGTGGCGTAAGTTTCCCTCTACTGTTTCGCGAAACAAACTAACAAACATTATTTGTAGACCAGTGTAGTTATTTAACTATAAGCAATCATTGCAGCTTTTTTCTTTTTAATAAAACTTGTTTTGAGATCTTATACAATTGCAGATGCAATAACAAAGTGCACAGTGGTACCAAAAAGCTTCAAGTTTGAAGAGTATTTTATCCTAGTTACCAACCACCCAAAGCTATGGTTTTAATCGTTCCATTTTCATAACAATTTCATTTTCGTCTTACAAGGTTTTTAAAGAGCGCAAATTTTCCGTTTTATAAAATGTATTAGTATAACATGTCCTAAATGTGGCATAGTTTACAATCTTATATATACATATGCATCTTATGTACATATATAATTTATGTACTATTATTTATATAAACATATGCAGTACGCTGTGACTTTTAATTGTAAGTTTTCTTTTACCTTATTTGCGTAGCAGGCGCTTTCAATTCGATTTTATTTGATGGTGGTGTTGCTTTTTGTTTAATTGAAAACTAATTAAAGTTTTTGTTCTTAAAACATTTCATCACTTTAACTTTTTAACTTTATTTTGTTTTGCGTATTTCAATTGTTGTGAATAATATATAAAATTCAACAAATTACAGTAAACACATTTTAAAATTTATTTTTCTTTATTATTGCTCACTATTTTGTTGTTGTTGTTGTTGTTGTTGTTGTTTTTTTCTTTTTTGCTGTTCAGCATTTTTTTAATTTATTTTCCAAAGCACGGCTGAAAAGAAAAAGAAAATAAATTAAAAACACTTCAAAAAAAAAAAAAAAAACAAAATAAAACAAACAAATTGAAAAATGCAACGCAAAGAAAATGAACAAAAAACAAATTGCTTTTTATGCAGAAACTTGTATTTTTTATGCAGATTTCTGTTTGTTTTTAAGCTTTTTTATTTAAGCACAATTAAGCTGGTTTGGGTTTTTTTTTAACTGTTTATAAAAAAAAATTCATAAAATTTGTATAAATTTTTAATTGATTAATTCGATTATTTAAATTTTTGGACGTCTTTGCTGCTGCTGCTTTTTTATTTTATTATTTATGTTTTTTTTTTTTTTTTTGCTTCTGCTTTTACTTCACTGACTATTTTTTTCTTTTGTTGTTGTTGTTGTTGTTGTTGTTTTTTTTTGTATTATTCACTTTTATTTATATTTTTTCATTTGAATTCAGCTTCTTCTTGTTGTTGTTGTTGTTGTTGTTGCTGTAGCTGAGCGGCAAACGCACGCGCTTTTGTATGTGTGAAATATACATATGTAATTGTATTAGTGTATTCTGAAGAGTGGAACAGGGAGTAGCAATAGCAGCAGCAGCAACAACAACAACAACAACACCAACAACGACAACAACAAAGAATGCACAAACAAAAGCAGCAACAGCAGCAGCAGCAGCAGCAGCAGCGGCAGCAGCGGCAACACATAAACTCATACACAGTGAATTGTTGTTAAGTACAAAACAAAATAACAAATAACAAATACACTTACACTAACACACACATGCAGCACTTCTTTTTTGATTTTTAATTTAATTTTTACTTTTTCTGCTTTTGCTTTTGCTTCAGCTTCAGCTTCAAGCAGCAGCTTCTTTTTTCTTAGACTCTTTGCACTATCTTCTTTCTTCTTTTCTTCTTTAGCCGTGCTTCACACACGCGGCCAATAGGCTGAGATCGAATTTGAATCACACGTCAAAAAAAAAAAAAAAAAAAGAAACAAATAACAATATTTTTTTTTTTTTTGCTTTTTAATATTGTTGCATCGAAAGAAAAAAAAAAGAACCAAAAAAAAAATTATTTATTCACACTGCTTTGGAAAGCATTCGCAAACAAAAAAAAAAAAATCTACTATTAAATTCGCGCGAACGGCAAATGACGCGAAGCGACGGTAACTGAAACGACGACGACGGACGATTTGTCGTGAAACGCATTCGAGCGACGACGGCAGATGTATGAAAAGGAAATATCATGTTTTTTTTTACTGTGTGTGCATTACCGCTATTATACGAATCGGTCTACATAACCGCTGCGCTAACAACATGTTTGATGCGAACATGCTGCAAACCGTTAGTTGCTGTGCTTCATTGTTTGCATGCCGGTTCGCATGCGGTTCGGTTCGGTTCGGTGCGGTTCGGTTCGGTTCGATGAGGAATTGTATAAAGAAAGTTGCATTACTTTGAATTATAAATATTTCCAAATAGAGTAATTGGGCCAGGATAACTCATTTCTGCATACATATGTCGAGCAATAGTCCTTAAGAATTACGCCATTTTCCAGCCGCTGTTCACATAAAATCAATCTACGGTATACGTGAGTAACGCAACGCAAACTTTGCTTTATATTTGTGATTACACGAAAACCGTGCTAAAAACAAGCAAAAAAAAATTTAAAAAAATGGCCTGATTTCGTTTCAGCAATTCAATTATCCGGACAAATTAATCCCAGCTATAAAACAATGTTGTACTCTAGTGTTATTACATTTTGTTATCCAGAGTTGGGAACTTAGGAACGTCTTTCATGGTAGAGTTTGCCCCAAGAGAGTGCTCTGGAGCCGTCCGTTGTTATTAGCCTTTTAAGCTATATTACTTAACTCTCTCAAAAAGATATTGTGTATAATAAAATCGTGTGATTTTAATACACTGGTTTACAAAATTTGATTTTAGAAATATAGAAACTTTCTGTCACATTTGTTCGAAAGAAATTTTGGTGAGCTAAAAAAGCGTAAAACCATATTTTTCATTTATGATTTGACTTATACCACACAGCGACGTTAACTTATCGTTTCCCGATCTTGATATATCATTAGGAATGTGATTAATTTATTTTAGTTTAATGCTTTTAAAATGTATGAGTTTTGGACAATTTTCTTGTGCTTACATTTAGCAGGATATTATTCGACTTATCTTAGGATTATTGAAATTCAAAGTCGCCGCTCGAATTCGCTTCCGATTCAATATGTTTAATCGGTGACCAGGGAACTCCACGAGCAGGGCATCACAATTGTAAGGCGGTCATAAATTAATAGGACGTTCGAGTCGATTTAAAATCTCATAATTTCAAACATTAAGGATTCGTGTAGCCAAGTTATTTCCGTGCTCACCAACTAAAATCACACTAAAGATATACTTTAGTCGAAAGATAGGTTTTTTTTTTTTTTTGTTTCCAATTTTTAGTTTTTGTTTCATAATCATGAGATTCTGACTTTTTTTACTTCCTACAATCTTACCTGTCAGCTATTTACTATTCTTCTTTATTAAATTCAGAACAAACTCACTGAGCAGGTGGTTCCCGTGTCCATAACAAGAATCGGAATGTGAAAATCGGTCTGCGTATTATATGTCTAATTGGGCTGTGGCGATTATACATGTTTGAACAATTTTCTTTTTAAATTTTGTATAGCTATGAGGCTTTTTGTTCAAAAATATTTTAAAATTATCAAAATGTATTTTTATTAAAGTAAATAAATTATGTGAAGGTGCTTTCAGTTTTAAATTACTATTGACGTAGCCAAGTATTGAGTATTAAATACACAGAAGAACACTGTACTTCAGCTTAACACGTATTTCGCAGACATGCTTCTGCAACAACTTATAGAATAGGCACCCTGCAAAATAACGCTGCGGAGCTACAAATAATAATCCGACACAATGTTTAAATTTAATATAATTATGTCTAAAACAGCGGTGGGCAAGCCCTTGCTCTCGTTGCTCTGAGTGCACAAACCGTTACTTTTGCATGCTTGCGATTTTCGACGAGACAACAACAACAACAACAACCACTCTCGGCGCAGCCGAAAACGAAACAATAACCACACACGATTTTCGTTGCGACGCGGACCTTCATAAAAGTGTTCATTTTGCTATGATTCATGACTTCTGCCGCGTCTTGTACACTGAGTAAAAAAAGCGAAGTAGGTTTTGATGTGTCACGATTTTTACTAAGCGATTGAACTGCGGTTTCTAATTTCTGAAAAAATGAAATTTTCCGATTTTTAGACTCAGTATTTTTTTTTTTTCGCAATTAAATAATTTAGAAATGTTTAAGTGCCTTATTTGCGGAATTGTAATAAGTTCGCAAAGAAATTACAATATGCGACGACATTATTTGAGTCTCCATGCAAACTTCTATGGTTCTTTGAGTGATATAGAAAGGATGCAGCAAATCGCTTTGCTAAAAAAATCAGCAGCTAAGTACAAATGAACAAAACTATGGAGTGCGTGGTGAAAATTATAAATGAAATAACGCCTTAACCCATCGGAAGTTCTGCTCGACTTCAATCCCGGAATGAAGATTTGAAAATGTTCACCGAAGTTCGTTGGCTCAGCAGGGGCAAGTGTCTTGAGAGGTTTTTTCTCCCATAGAAAGGAAGTTGCATTCTTTCTGAACGAGCAGGTTAAAAATTCGGAAGAATTGGTTCTTAAACTAGAAGACCGCAATTTTCTCTCTGAAGTGGCATTTTTAACGGACGTTACTAGATTCTTAAATATTTTGAATTCACAGCTTCAAATACCGAAACAGTCCATGGTGACAATGCTGTCAACAATAGATGGTTAAAAAAAAAATGGCTCTTTTGCAAAATGATTTAAGCAACAATTGCTTGAATCATTTCCCTTCTTGTCGTGAACTATTAACAGAAAATCCCACTCTAAGTTTTGCTTCCTATTGTGACTCCAGTCAACAATTGAGGTATTTATTTGCAGAGCGATTTAACGATTTAGACGAAATCAAAACATGGATTCGAATATTTTTAAGCCCAAGAGATATAGACATAGAAAGCCAAGAGTCCGAGCAGTCCGACTACCAAATACTTGCAGTGAAGAAATCGGGATTTGAATTTTAGAGGCAAGTGTCAGAAGCAAAATATAAAAAGTTTAAAATCTTCGATGCTGAAGTTGGAGTCAAGCTTTGCCAGTACATATGTGTGCGAAGCTGCATTTTCGCATATAAAACATATTAAAAATGTTTATAGAAATAAGTTCAGTGACAAAATCTTGCTGATTTATTGCGCATATCTACAAGTAAAGAAAAAGTAGACTTCGAAAAATTGATAAATGAATAAAATAAATTTAAATGGTTTCAATCATTTTTTTCAGTGTTGAAGTTTTTTTACTTTAATAAACCAAACAACAACAATACAACGAAGGCTCGATTTTCGTCGCGACGCATAGAATCATAAAAGTGTTCATTTTGCTTAGATTTATGACTGCAAAAACTCTGTTTGTTGAAGATGTTGTTGTACTGTTGTACTGCTTAAAAATTTCGTGCCCACCGCCGATCTAAAATATTGTCAATAAACATTTTAGCATCAAGTACAGTATATAGGAACTGTGCACCTGATGAAGATACTCATACTATGTTGTTTAGCATTGTACAAGACTGTGGCTTAAAGAGTTTTCTAAGGTGAAAACTATAGATGATGATGATGATGATGATGATTCGACAAGGAGTCAGAAATAGAACTGTCTTTAGAAGCAACATATTTAAATATTCAAGATACTTTTAATGAAAATGCATTGCGTTGTTTTGCAGGGTGCGAAATATGTGTTTATCTATTGAAAATCTCTGATGAGGTACAGTTTTCTTCTGTTGGTGAGGAAGGAAATAACTTAGTTTCAAGAATTCGAAGGTCCTATTAATTTATGACCCTATTACAATTGTGATACATATATTCTGCTCAATGCTCAATGCTCCAAAACCATATCCTGTATGCTCAAAGAACTTGTTTAAAACTCATTCCTTTTTATACTGTTCACACATAGTGTGAAATGGTATTATCAGTTTGTCTGAAAGTTTGTAACGCATTAAAGGAGCCATCGTAGACACCATTAAGTATATATATTCTTGATCAGCGCGACAAGACGAGGCGTTCTAGCCATGTCCGTCTGTCTGTCTGTCTGTCTGTCCGTCTGTATGTTGTTGCGCATTTTTTGGGGACCAACTTTAATGCTATCCAGTTGAAATATTGCACATACACTTCTTTTTATTGCAGTTTAATAGAGTATCTAGATTGACCCGCCACGCCCACTTTTTGGGGCGTACAAATACAAATCCACCGCCCATACAAATCCACCGCCCACTTTTGACTTTTTGTATGAAAAACTTTTTTATTGTAGTCAATATCAACTTAATAATTGATATGGTAGCTTTAAGTGGTCAGATGGTTGACATATACATTAATGGGTGGGATCTGCCCACTGTTTGAGGTAGCCTCCATACAAACCAACAGCCCACTTTTGACTTTTTGTATGAAGATTTCTTTATTAAAGTCAATATTAGGTTGAAATGAAATGTGGTGCCTTTTTATAGACAGCCGCTTAACATAAATAGACTAATGAGCGTGACCCGCCCACTTTTTAGGGTAGCCCCCATACAAACCCACCTTGCAATTTTTTTTGTTTTTTATGAAAGAATTCTTCATTTAAATCAAAATTACATAGAAATTTGATTTGGCGGATTTTAGTGGACAACCGCTTCTTATACATATACAAATGGACGTATCCCACCCACATTTTGAGGTAGTCCCATATAAACACTCACTTTTATGCTTTTGTCTGGAAAACGTGAATATCAACTTAAAATTCTATATGGCGGCATCTTACATATCAACTACATCGCTTCATACACATCTACTAGTCAGCGTGTACCACCAACTTTATGGGGTAGACCCTATTTAAATCCCCACTTTTATGTTTTACAATACTATTTAAAATTTCGTGTGAATGGTATTAGAGCTTCGGTTCAACCGAAGTTAACGTTTCTTCTTTTTTTTTTTCGATTTTAAGTTGTCTCACACGAAAGTGTGAGGATTTGGCCGAACTCCACGGAACCTCATATCTTTTAAAAGCATTTTTTTTTGTGCAGCGATAAACTAGCTTAGCAGCATTTGTCCAAAATTCATGTCCTATGATTAACCAATGATTTTTGGTATATTATGACAGTAAAATCAAAGTCCCATTAAAAAAAATTTTAATAATTTAAAAATCGTTGTCTGATTTTTGTTTTTGTATTCTTAAATTTAAAATCTAAACTAGTTATTGTTGCTTTTATTTCAATAAACATAAATGTCCATTTGGTCTCCCAGAAAGAGAGAGCACCATGCCACATAATGATTTTCTAACTGAATATTGAATTTATAATCATTATTTTCTGTCGCTGATGCTAATAATTAAATAAGTGTTCAAAAACGTCTTCTGCCTGTTAAATACATATGTACAGACACACATACATAAGTAGATACTTGCTTAAGATGTTATATCAATGAAAACAAAAAGTGAGCGATTTGGCTGAGCTAGCGTAACGAAATACAAATGTTCAACTGTTAAAATCTATTGAAATTCTATCTCCGACCGATAGCCAAATGTTCATTTAATAAATCGATAACATCAAAATGAATAATGTCCATATCATTGAACAGCTGTGAGCTTTCGAAGACAGAACATATGTTAGCACAACTATTTTTAGAGGTTATCAAGTGTTTTTTGTTTTTCACAAGCTACACACAAGTATGTATTAAAAGAAAATAAATGTTTTGTAACCTGTGAATATATGTTGTAATATTATTTTTGGCTTGAAACTAACATCCTTTCTAATACCATATTTGTGAGCAAATTCCATCTTCTGTAGAGTAAAACTTTGTCAGGCACCTATTGGCCGGTAAAAAAAACATACATGTGTGAAACTATGGTTCGTCTAGTGTATAAGTTGTCCAAGATCAGCTGCCCTGAGCCGCCCATGCTAATATTGTGTCATTTTTCAGCAATCATGTCAGTCTCCAGGCACGCACTTTTTCTTCTACTTCATTTCTATTGTGCCGCTACAAGTGCTATTGGGAAGCCGCATACTTTGGAAAAATCCTCGTCCATCATCGACTCTGTATTGGTTAGAGCCAAGATTCACAATATGCAATCTCAGATATTGGAAATTGTGCCCACGCGCTTTAGCCGCTTTCAAGTTGACCACAAACTGCAGCTTACGATGATCGACGGGAAAGTTTTTGGCGTAATTGCTGAAACACCATCGCAAACATGCGGCATTTCTAAGGCCACGCCTAAAATGATGAACAATTTAGATGCCATTTACAGAAACGATGCCAAGAAACGATGACTTATTGGGATTCGGACTGTCGACCATGCATAGTTGGATTCGTTGCATTGAATGCGTATTACACATTAGTTATCGGCTACCCATTGAAAAGTGGCAGGTCCGTGGGTCAGATAAGAGCATAGTCGATCAACGAAAAGCAACTGTCCAAGATAGGTTCATGGTCGAAATTTCATTATTGGTAGATATTCAAATGCAAATTTCTTGCAACACTAATAGTGGTAATACGGCTCGAAGGCTTTTTCAAAATTACAAATTGTCTGCTCCGATAACCGGAGTGAGTCAGGAATTAATAAGAAGACTTGGAGTAAATTTGCGCTGTATGGTCTCTGGATATTCAATAAACACAGACAGCTTTCGCGAATATGCATTAGGTAGCGCACAGATTTTCATAAGAAAATATCCCTGGTTTCACATGCCTACCTCAGTGCAGAAGCTTTGGATTCATGGAGCGGATATTATTGAAAGTGTGCCACTTTCGTTAGGCATGATGTCGAAAGGAGCATTGGAAGCCAGAAATAAAGATCTACGAAATTTTCGGCTTAAGCATACTCGAAAAAAATTAACGCTTAAATACGATGGAGGAACTGATGAACTCGTTATTAGTCTCTTCGGATCCAGTCATAACAAGCTTGTGTAAAACTTCAGCGAAGTCCAAAATCTCCTTTTGGATTATTCTCAAGTATCAGAAAAATCCGATTCCGACCGAAATAATTTATTTTTTCGATAAAATATTATAAATATAAAAAATAAAACTAAATTTAAAAACAAAAAAATTTCAAAAACAAATTTTTTGTTTGTTTTTCTTTTGTTTCTTTTTGGTTTAATATTTCATATAAAATACCAAATTTGTGAAATATTCTCTTTTGTTTTTTTTTTGGTGAGTAATTAATTTCGTTACGCTAGATTAGCCAAATCGCCCACTGTGCACAGTGGGCGATTGGGCCTCGCTAGCGGCATTTAATTAAGATTTTCAAATTTGAAAAAGCGTTGATTTTTTTTTCACAAATCGATAACAGCTCCGAACAGCTGATCGTCAACTGTGAGCTGTCAAACACAACATATGTTTCAGCAAGCGCTTTAAAAAATTGTTTCTTTGTTGTGCGCATTGTGTGATTTCGAATCTCTGGGAAATTTACAATCTTTACTTATTTTACTAAAAGTTTGGTTTTTTATTAACTTCAAGGTATGTATTACATAGAAAATCAGTGTTTGTGTTGCTTATAAATGTGTTGCTTATAAAACGTAGTGGTAATTAAGTGTATTAAGAACGAGCCCACAATAGCGTACACCTATCTTTCGTGGAGTAGAACTTACCAGATTCACCTGGATTCAGTCTAACTTTGATTTTTTCTGGAAGTGTGAATCATTGTGCGTCCAAAATGTCCAATATGAACTGCTACTATGTGCTACTCTTCAAATTATGGCACTTTTTAGGCACAATGTTAGTAGTAAAACGAACCCTTTTTTTAGTATGGCACGACGAAGCGATCCCCATCAAGAAGTTTCTTGCCATGGAAAACTTTGTATTTGGTACTGTTCGAAAAAGCCATAAAAATATTCACAGGAGGAGCAGTGCGAGATTGGCTTGTCCAAAAGTGGAAAAACTGTGGAAGAAATAAGGCTTTTTTCGAAAACAGTAACCAGGAATGGCTAGATATGCTGCTAGTATTTATGGAAATATCATCTTCCGAAAATGTTGAACGTCCAAAAAAATATCTTTCGGAGTGTTGCAAAAAAAAAACGCAAGTCAACAAATTGTCAGGCCTTGCTGAAGAAGTCTCATCAGATGCATTGTTGGTAGTTGCAAGCTGCAGCTACCAACAATGAATACCCCACAGCGGCTACCGTCAAAATTTTCTGATGAAAAAGCACTGGCGCTATTTGTAGATATTGGACTTACGAAGTACACATGGAATTTGTCAAATATCGATACCTTAGGAGAATTAGTAAAATAACGTATACTTCATGAGTATGACTTGATCGCTGCTGAAACAAAGTACCACACTATTTGCTATACCAAGTTTTTAAACCGAGTACCATCTGCAGATAAGGAACCTCGCCAAGATGATCAAGTCACAAAGGTTTATGCCAATTTACAGCTGATTATCTCTCATTCCGAGGTGAAACCCTACTAATATGACTGGGCTGTACGTGTTTTCAATCTATCGCTCTAACGCAATGCAGAAAGTTCCATATTTTTTCAAAGTCTTGAGCGATTTGTTCCCATTCATAAGTTTTCGGCTATGTACATTTGCGACAACAGATTTTGCCAAATGATTTTGCATGTGTCCTTTATTATTGCCCTGACAGTCGAAGCATAGAGACAGGAAACGCGTGCTGTCGTCATGTGCAAGATATCTGCACAATGTGTTGAAATGAAACAATAGTAAACATTTAAATGTATACACTAACATACAAGGTGGATCTAAAAATAAACGAACTTTTAATTTAAATCATAGAACACGTAGCGCCATCTATTAAATGTTAGTAGTGTTAGAAATGTACAATTTTCTTCTTTCGAAAGCAGCAGCAGAAAGTTCATGCTAATCGTTTAACAGGTTACCAAATGACACACGTTTTAAGAACAGCAGGTTTCGTAGTTATGTCGTAAAAACAAAGAGCAAATATTAAATTTTATTTTAAACTCGATATAAAAATATTGCTGAGACTTACGATATACTAATGAAACGTTTTGTGGTGATTGTATGAGTCGTACTCAAGTTTATAAGTGGTTTACACGATTTAAAAACGGTCGTGATGATTCAAGACCTGGACGACTCGAAACATCTAATCGTGCTGAATTAGTGGAAAAGGTAAGTGAAATAATCGCTATCAATGCATATTTCACTATGAGAATGCTGGAAGAAGAATTAAATTCATCTTATACTGTACAATCTTATGCTGTACAAAACATTAACTGAAGATTTGCGTAAAAGAAAGGGGTGTGCACGTTTTGTTCTACATCATTTAAATGATAATCAAAAAATCTCTCGTGTAGAGCATTTCAAAGACATCATTTCAACAGCTGAAAACGATCCAGATTTGTTTGATTCGATCATAGCTGGTGATGAAACATGGTGTTTTAAATATGATCGTGAAACTAATCTGCAGAATGGAAGTCAAAAGACGTGTCAAAACCGTACCATTATCTATAAAAATAAATATTTAAGTGGGGCTCCCATACAACAGACATGATTTTTTTTTATAGATAATGGTACGGAACTCTTCGAGCGCGAGTCCGACTCGCACTTGGACGGTTTATTATTTTAACTTTTTCCACAATTCTCAAATTCAGCGTTTCATTTGTCGTCATTTGATTCATATAGGTTTTAGTATAGCATAAGAAAGGTGCATGTATGCAATAAACATGGGTTCGAATAATATTTGATATTACTTCATGCCTAAAAGTAGACACTAAATAGAGAAGGATCCTATAAATTGCATTTATCACTCTCGCACATACAGACCTTGATTGGTATGTGCGAGAGAGAGAGAGAGAGAGAGAGAGAGAGAGAGAGAGAGAGGGAGAGCGTGCTTGTTTTATTTAGATCACACCGTGTATGTGTTATTATTTTTAATTGCTTGAACAGATGCTATTGGTTTTTATTTTACTAATAACAGTTTTCGGTACAATTCTCGTGTCAAGAAAATCACGTTTATGATGATTTTTAACATAATCAAAGACGACATCCTGTCACCGTCTGTTGCTCCCATCTTGCAGCAGGCGACTACACTACGCTTCTTAGGAGTTCGGTCGTTCCAACAAGCTATAGGAAAGGACGTGGATCAGTCCTTATCAAGGCAATATGTTGGAAGAATACTATGGATTTTGCTTCCGTTGCACGAAAAAAAGCTTGGGCCCCGTTTCATGCATTTGAAACAATCGGACAAAAAAGTGGCAAGATGCAAGAAACATTTCTTAAAAAAATATGGAATACCAGGTGTCATTGGGTGCATTGACGTCCCTCACATTGAGTTTATGAAGCCCGGCAAAGCCGAGCATATATATTTCAATAGGAAGGGTTATTTTAGTATTAATGCAATGGTTGTCAGTAAAATGCATGTTATGTGTGTGCCTTTTTTAATGTGTTCAAGTTGTTTGTTAATTGTGTAGCTGTGTCCCTCTTGTTGTATGTGCGTAAGTATTTGATTACTTCAAATGTTTTCTAACATTTAACTAATGGTTCTTACAGATATGCGACTACGATCTCAAAGTTCTCTATGTGGATGGTTCAAATGCTGAATCAACTCACGACTCCTGCGCTTGGGGTAAGAGCGGGGCCTGGACCGTTTTAAAGCAACAGTATGATAGTGGTTTCCCGTGGCAAGTGGCTCCTTGGGAACTCGAGCTCGAGTCGTACCTTTAACATCTTACAGTAGTCTAATTGCAGGGACCAACCAACATATTTTGAATACTTTTGGCCCCTCTTTAAAAGTTACACAAATAATAAATCATTGCTGCGATCTTCATAATTTATGCCGCAGGCATAAAGAAGAGGTGTTTCCATATGTCGACGATAATCAAGATTCTGACGAAGTAGGATCGCTACTTCATTCTGATCAGCCTGAAGCTACTTAAAAAATTCGAGATGACGCCGTTTTCGTTCAGGCTCTAATAATATAATACAATATACATAATATAGTAATATAATATTCGTTGAAATATCTTAACAGAATGTATTGCATATTCTTTAAATGAATACTTTAAATTAATTTTAAATTAATAAATGAATGTTTTGTTTATTTAAATTTCTCTTCAATGGTTTGCAACAGCTTTTCTAAAGTAAATTAGTTTTTTTTTTTTTTGCATTCCTCCAGCTACTCCTTGCAATTTTTGTTAACTTCGGAAATCTCGTCCCTAATTTGCTTCAGCACCGTGGTCTCAACCGCTACCATCGTTGCCAGCTCGTTTCCGCTCAGCGATGCATCTTTGTTGTTGTTTTTATTGCTAGCCCTCTTTTCCTGACCTGTCTTCATGAGTTTAGGAGTGTGTTCAAATGCTTTTGAAATAAAAAAGTAAAAATGCTTATGCTTGTATATGTATACATATTATGGGTAACTCTTTAACTCTTTACCATCGTCACAGCGACATCTTCCTTTTTCGCCTTTTCTTCGCTGTTCTCCTTATCATCATCCTGCATGCAGTTGACAAGCCCAAACAAAAATTTCGTCCTGTGCTGATGCGTGATGTTTTCCCCTTGATAAAAATTGCATTTGTTATAAAAATTTAAAAAATATAAAATTTACTTGCATTTTTTAAATTGTTTGACAATAAATACGCGATTACTTAAAGTTGCAATAACTGCGATTAAAATTAACAATTTTTAGCTTTGTTTTAACTTGAACAGCAGTATGCTATCAACTTAAAAATCTTTTTAAAAAAAGTGGCACCAGGGATATGCAAATCGCTTGGCTGTTGGCAGTGAATGGCAAATTTAACTAGCGATTTCATAGTTAGTTTAAGTAGTAAAATGCTAATTTATTAATTAAAACATATAAAATTTTTCAGTTGTAAATTAATCAGAAATTGTACAACGTATCTGCAACGATAGTCCTTTTCATTTACAAAATGTATTGCAGAGACGTCTTTAGCTCAATTACTAGCGATTTTCATTTCGCTAGAAAATTTGGTCTGTATCATGGTGAATTGTAATTGAAGTGAAATTCAAGCGAAAGTGATTCCTGTGGCACCCCTAAATATGTAGATATGTATGCATGTATGTATGGGATGCTGGCGAAAAAAAATCACTTAAAAATTATACAAATTTTTATGGCGCCCTCGTTGGTAAATATTTTTATACCATAATACATATTATTTTTATATATTTACTAAGGAAAATACATTTCCAGAATCAATTGAAGATGGAAACGCCGACGATCAAACTCGCATTTACAAAAGAAAAGAGTTTTTTAGAAGAGGGCATCTAATAAAGCAATAGATTAAGTTATATTCATGTCTTAAACTTTTGATTTGATTCGCAGTGTAATCTGTTTAGACCTTAAGTTAGTTAAGATTACAATTTCAGAAGTTAAATTTATTGAATATTGAATCAAACAAAAATTTAAAAAAAAAAAAAAAAAAACAAATTTTTCAATTCACTTATTGTCAGCAATTGGTAATCCCCAATCCAATCCACTCGGTGACTGCAAAGTGGTAAAGTCACTTTCTAATCCACTCGGTGACTGCAAAGTGGTTAGGTCAGTAATATCTCCAAACAAAATTTTAACTGTGGTGCAAGCTCGACTGAATCATTCTTACTTTATTTTTTCTTAAAGATTTTTGTCTGCTGACTCGGAAATCAAGTCAAAAGTCAAGCTGTGCATTCGTCGAGTATCCAATCATTTGATAAGATCATCTGGGTAATAAATCTCAACGAACTTATTACGACATATCGATATCCACTACAATTTATGCGATTGAATCGAGCACTAAAGAAAACGGCCGCTATAGGAGAAATCCGACAAAGAACTTTTGCTGTAAAATAACGTTCGGCATTATGTTGTAAATCCGATAAATTATTCATACTTGAAAATGCTCAAATGGGAAGTCCTACCCAAGTTGCATCATTCAATTCTTGAATAAACTAAAAAAAATGTAATTTTTCTGACATGGAAGAAACACTTTGAATGACTTTGTCTTTATCTTTTATTGTTTTGAATCAAGATTTTATTAGGCAAAGCCTTCAGTTCGTTGTTGAAATTGAATCCTAACAAGATAAAGAGAATTACCTACATATATAAACCCCAAAAAGTGATACAAGTTACGCATTGAGTTTTAAGTTGATAGCTCAGAAAACATATGTATTTATATTATTTATTCAAAAACGTTAATTGATTTTGTATGGGGTTATATCTTCTAGTTCAATATTATTACAGACAAGAAAAAACGTTAACTTCGTTTGAACCGAAGCTCTAATACCATTCACACAAAATTTTGAATAGTATTGTTAATCATAAAAGTGGGGGTTTAAATTGGGGCTACCCCAAAAAGTGGGCGGTACACGCCCACTAGTAGATGTGTATGAAAAGATGTAGTAGATGTGGAAGATGCCGCCATATCGAATTTCAAGTTGATATTGACGTTTTCCATACAATAAGTGAATATAAGTGAACTGTGGGTTTATATGGGACTACCTCAAAAAGTGGGCGGGACATGTCCATTTGTATATGTATATGAAGCGGTTGTCCATTAAAATCCACATAAACAAATTTCAAGCTAATATTGATCTAAATGAAGGATTTTTTCATAAACAACACAAAATTGCACGGTGGGTTTGTATGGAGGCTACCTCAAAAAGTGGGCGGGCCACGCCCAATTGTCTATATATGTTAAGCTGCTGTCTCTTAAAAGGCACCATATTGCATTTCAACCTAATATTGACTTTAATAAAAACGTTTTTCGTACAAAAAGTCAAAAGTGGACCATAGGTTTGTATGGGAGCTACCTCAAATAGTGGGCGGGCCACGCTCGTTAGTCTATGTATGTTTAGCGGTTGACTATGTATGTTTAGCGGTTGAGTATTGCATTTCAACCTAATATTGACTTTAATAAAGAAGTTTTCTTACAAAAAGTCAAAAGTGAGCAGTAGCTGTGTATGGTAGCTAGCCCAAATAATGGGACCCATTAATGTATATGTCAAGCATCCGTCTACTTTAAGTTTTATGCTATATCAATTATTAAGTTGATATTGACTACAATAAAAATGTTTTTCATACAAAAAGTCAAAAGTGAGCGGTGAGTTTGTATGGGGACTACCCCAAAAAGTGGGCGTGGCGGGTCAATATTGACACTCTATAAAAAGGTGTATACGTGCAAAATTTCAACTGGATAGCATAAAAATTAGGCCCCAAAAAATGCGCAACAACATACAGACGGACAGACGGACAGACGGACAGACGGACATGGCTAGATCGATTAGTCTCGTCGAGCTGATGAAGAATATATATACTTTATGGGGTTTATACGATGCCTCCTTTAATGCGTTACAAACTATCAGACTAACTGATAATACCATTTCTCACTATGTGTGAATGGTATAAAAATATACAAGAGGGAGCGAGATATACATATAGTATGGTAACCATCTGTCTTCGTCAAAGATTGGTCATCGTTTATCGAAGTCATTTGTTCGTCAACGAATCACTTGTTAGTTGTCTGGTCATCTGTTCGTTGTTTGGTCATTCCTTCGTCATTTGCTGGTCATCGTGATCGTCAGTATCTGTTAGAGAATTATTTAGAAATATAAAAAATTAAAAAAAAAGCGATATATCTGCAATATTCTTATACCAATCACTTTGCACCATTCACATATACATATGTATGTACATACGTATTTTTATTCAGGTTGACGAGACGAGACGAGACGAGACGATCTATTTGAAATCACTTGTCATTAGTCAAGTTCAATTCATGTTACTAAATGCAAGTGAACTCAAATCTCAAAATCATCTCATACGTAAAAAAATTACCATTTTATCGAATTTACTTTCGCACCATTTTCCCGAAATTGGGAACCGCTAAAGACCTACTAATTCATTAAAACTCAGCAATTCAAAGTCTGTTTGCGAACGATCTCTCCACCTTAATCTTACTTGGTTATATGGTAGGCTAACTCTAAATACAAGTATTTACCACGGTGGAGACATAACTCTTTTGGGATCACTGTTTTAAGTGTACGTTTTCCAGTTGGTGGTGCTCTACTAATGTACGTTGAATGTGGTTTTCAAATTAATATAAATTTAACTACACGCGAACTTAGGTTTTTCATATAACTCATTTGAAGAACGATCATCTTCTCTAAGAGTCTTGTACACAGTTGATCGACAATATATTTGTGTTTGTTTCGACTGACAGGCTTACGAAATTTGTTGCGGCTAGAAACAGAAAAAGACCATTCTAAATATAGGTTTGAAATTCTGGTTTTTATCCGGAGGCGTACTTCAAAATTTTAAGTATGATTCTTACATAATTTTCCTGAATCAACTACTAAACTGGATAGATTTAATATTGAAGCGCAGAAATACATAGAAAAAGTATAAAAATCATGAAATAGGTATATACACATCTAATTCTAAGAACAAACTTGTATTCAAGTCAAGTACAAAAGTCTCAGAATGTCAAATAAGTTCTTTTTGACTTGAAGTAAGTAAAAAATGTTTAAATCAATCTCTGAGGGTGGGTTTAGATGGAGGTTGGTACACGCCCACTACTATTAGATGAGCATGAAGGGACCATCTATAAGATGCCACCATATCGAATTTCAAGTTGATATTGTCGTTTTACACACAAATGCATAAAAGTAGGTTTGTATGGGACTACCTCAAAAAGTGGGCAGAACCCGCCCATTCGTATATAAAGCGGTTTTTTCATAAAAAGCACAAAAGTGGGCGGTGGGTTTGTATCGGCACTACCCCAAAAAGTGGGCGGGATAGCCCCATATTAATGGATCCCATCCATTAATGTATATGTGAAGCGTCCGTTCACTAGATGTTACCATATCAATTATTAAGTTGATATTGACTTAAAAAATTTGTCATACAAAAAAGTAGGAGCAGGGTTTATATGGTGGCTAGCCTAAAAAGTGTGCGTGGCAGGTCAATCTTGATCCTCTATAATATTGCAATAAAAAGAAGTTAATGTGCCAATTTTCAAATGAAGAGCATAAAAATTGGTCCCCGAAAAATGCGCGAGAACAGACAGACGGACAGTCAAGACCAGAACGACTCGTCTCGTCGTGATGATCGAGAATACTTTATGGGGTCTACGATGCCTCCTTTAGTGCGTTACAAACTTTCAGATTAACTGATTCACTATGTGTGGATGGTATAAACATTTTTTTTTTTTTTTGTAACTCTTTTACTCTCAAATCAATCCTATTTTTTCTTAAATCAAACTCAGTCGAGGTCTAAGCTTAAAAATTTCTACTCAATTATTGAACCAAGCACTGTACATTTGTTTTGTTAGTACCTCGAACATTCTTTTGGACAAATTGGTGTTCACTTTTGTTTGAATTCTTGTTGTCATTAGTATAATTAAACTTTTAGCTTGTGTAATCCAAACGGTCTGTTGGATCAAATCCAAACAGTTATTTAATGTACTTATTTCTGCAGACTGTAAATGGGCGCTAAAAAATATGCTTCTTGTGTTTTTGTACAGAAAATATCACTTTTCTTTAAATACAGATAACCGGGAAATTGCAGGTGAAATAACCGGTAAACGGTAAGCAAAAAATTGATCGGTTAACTGGTAACCGGTTTTGGCAAAATCATAGTCTGCAAGTACCCACTATATGTTTTTGGGGCACATTCTGCAATAGACTGGGCTGCTCTACAGCTGCATGCCAGACGCATTCTTGATAAGTAGCAGGTTGAGCTCACTCATCAATATAAAGAATAGTAACTAACTACATTTCAAAAGATTCTATCTAGTCAAAACCTTGATCAGGTCGTCTTCTTAAGGTCTTATCTTAACAAAACGAGAGAAAAAACGCGACATTCTGTTAGTGCGTCAGAATCCAAGGTTGACTGCACACGAAACACAAGAAAGGCATTCAAAAATAATTTCCGATGATACAGCCCTGAAATTTAAAAAAAAGCTGGGTATCATGGTGGCGCTGTTCGTAAGTAGCCCCATATCTCAACTGTAATATTGCTCAAATCTGTTCTAGTGATAGTTTGACGCCATTTTTAAGGTTGTTAGCTCGAAGGATACAACAATTTTACCTATAAAAACCACAAAGAAGTCACCATACCGAATTTTAAGTAAATATTGACAAATAGAAAAGTTGTTCGTACAAAAACAGAAAAGTGGGCGATGGGTTTGTATGGGTCTTGTACTCATAAAAATGGGTGGGACAAAGCCCATTAATATATGTGAATATTCCAAAATAGAAACCACCATATCGAATATCAAGTTGATATTGACTATAATAAAAAAGTTTTTTTTATGAAAAATTTCGTAAAATGGGCGTTGGTTTATACGAAAGTTACTATTTAAGTAGGCGGGACAAACACCGTATATACACAAATGTGAAGAATCTGTCCATAAAAGCCATTATATCGAATTTCAAGTTTATATTGACTGTAATAAAAAGTTTTTCTTACAAAAGCGAAGAGTGGACGATGGGTTTGTATGGGAGCTATCCTTGGAAGTGTATATTGATTTGATCCTGATTGTGTTAGTTGTTTTATGTCAGAAAGCTCAGGCAATGAGTCTGCCTTTCTCTTTTTGTGTGGGATCTTTTTTCTTGAGAGTCCAGTCGGTTTCTTTTGCTAAATCCTCTTTATCAGTTTGATATGATTCAAATTGTTGTGCAGTGCATGATATGGAAACTGGTTTGCTGCGTAGTTTCTCATTTTCAGATTTTAATCTATATATACATAAATAGGTAGCGTAACTGATTCACACTCGTTTGAACCCTCTTAAAAACAACATATTCGTTTGATTTCTCTTTTTTTTTTTGTTTGGAAGAATGTGAAGAGGAGCTCGGACGAATGTAATTTTTTTCTGAAGTATTTCGTCTAAGGGTGGTAAAAACCAGCGCCCTTGGCCAGTCACAAAGACTCTCTCTTCTCACGGGTATCTCTCTCTCTCTCTCAGTTCTCTCAATTTACTATAGCTACTACATTTTTTTGTTTCTCTCGATTCCTTTGGTTTCAGTTGAAAGAATAAAAACAACAAAATATTTTTTGTATCTCTGTCGTGCTGTAAAGGGCTATTCACATTATAGAGCATGTCGATCGAGCAGCTAGACTTTAGGCTCCAAACTGTTGTGGGCGCACTCGCAAGCATGTTGGCGAGCATCAGTTGAGTGTGTTTTCGATAGTGATCTGGTTCGCCGTGACAAGACCGGCACCCTAAGGTGGTGTATTACTAAAGTCTGTTTTATAAACTTGATAATTTAAACCAGCTTACAACAATATTTAAGTATAAATAAAAGTGTATTATTTTAGGCTTAATATAGAGACTTACATAGGTGGTTTGAGCCATCAGATGGTTGGTGTCCCTCATTAGTTTCAAGCTCCAAAGCTCAGGTGGTTTATGTCTTCCATTTCATGAACTTTTAAGCGATGAATTTTTGGAAGGATCCTAAGCGCAGCGCAGTTAAGTATTTGTGTTGTTTTTGTTTCGCTTACTAAGTTAAAAAGCAGCGATGATCGGCAAGCTGGCAAGCTGTTCCGCAATCCTCCAGTATTCCCTGCAGCAGACGGCTTTCCACTGTTATTGTTGACAATTTAAAAAACCACAGAATTTTGATGTTTTGTTTTTCTTATTTTGTTCGTTCAAATTCGGACGTCTTTCGTTAGCGATGGTACGATATCGACCTTTGTAGATATATTGCGGTCATTTTTTGAACATGTCTTGCTTCTGGCTATAAAAGTTTCATTACCAACTTTCAAACCAATATTTCAAAGATTGAGGAAATAGGGTGGACAGGAATGCACAGGCACACGGACATCGCTAGATCGACATACTCTATGGAATCTTCCATACTTACTTTAAGGCGTTACAAACATTGTGACTAAAGTATAATTATATTCACACTCTGTATGAAGAGTATACATATTTAGCTATATTTTAAGATTATAATTAACAGAATACTCGTTAAGAACGAGCAGTTTTTTAAAGAAAGTTTCCGAATGGGGAAGGCTATTTTTCTTATGCTTATGTACGTCGGCGAGTGTTAAAAAGACACGAACTTCCGAAACGTCATGCCATTGAAAAAAACGAATAGCCATAGCACTTTACACCCTGGGTTTATCCTCGGAGTACCGAGCAAGAGGCATGTTGCACCCAATAGTGTACTTTTTGCTGAGTTCTGAGAGGAGAACATGACACCCAACTACCTTATAGATGAAAAATCAATGAGTGTGTCCAGGGGTTTTAAAGTCATTGGATTTCCACAGTGCACAGGTAAGCAAACAATGTTACCGTCCACTAAGTACTGTGTATATTTAATCTCAATTATTTTGATTAGATGGATGCAACATTGAGATAAAACCATCAGCAGCAATTACAAAGGCAGGTACTCTGTGGAATTATTTGCGCTAGTGGATTTTCGGTAAGATCATCATCATGCAAAAATTTATTTTGTCGAAATTTTTTAATTTAATTTCGATGACTCAATGACTCAATTATATACCAAGAACCTAATCTTAGTATTGTATAATGATTGAGTCGACGCCGTTGCTAGAGGAAAAATCAGGGGATATATGTGGTGTACAAGTTCCCGTGGCCTTTCGGTTTTCAAGGAATCTAATGCAGCCATATCCTTTTTCAACAACAACATCTATAGAGCAACGGTCATTCAACTATAATTTGTAGTAAGCCAGGCGAGTCGTAGAAAATGCATTTGGGCATTTAAAGGCAAGATTTCGGCGCATAGGCAAAGGGCTCAAAGGACTGCCTCAGATTATAATCAACCTGCGGAAGAAATTAGATCTACTATAACTAAATTTGTTAATAATAGAAACGTACAAACACATTTAAAGGCACAAGAATTTGTATTTTTCATTAAATTCGAAATATTAGATCCGTGTAGGAATCGCATCAATTCGGATTGAGCTAAATTCAACATCTCCGTTTACTGCTGCAGCAAGAAGATTCTGGGTCCAACTCAATCGGGTCATCAAAAGTGAACTTAGCTTCAGGCGAATATTAGTTAAATAAATATACACTTAATGATTAAAATGCACTATGGTTATCTGGCGTTGGGATCCGAAAAGAGCCAAAAATGGAGCACACCTTCTCGTAGTGAGGCCATGCAGTTGGAGCTCCTCAAGCTTTGCTCTATGAAGCTTTGTTCGCACACAAGATTCCGGCTGTGGCTCGTTGGCTTGTGGTGAGGTGTTCGTGACCCGCGTTACGAATTGGCCCATGAAGGTTCACTAATATATTTTATTTTACTCATTGTGGGAAGAAAGGTATCACCAAATAGCTACAGCCGCATAGTAATGGTAAAGCAATCACATGTGTTTACGTGATGCCGTACGCCCACGCTTCATTAGAGTACCTTGTACCTTGTATCGTAGCTCTCCTTGCAATTTATAGCGTGGCCAATTGGAATAGGGTTTTGTATTCCCATTATGCAATAAAACAGCTTTCAAACTACACTTGGAAGTCTGTGCTAGTATAATTTTGGTTCATTGCTTTAAACAGACCCGGAATATCAAAACAAAAACAATACTCCTCTTCTTTTTTGAAGAAGTCTGCATACAATTTGCTTCTACTTCTAGCCAATGTAACTTCTGTACCTGATGTTAGTAAATTCCATTGTTGTAGACGTGACCCCAGAAGCTCAGCGTTAGATATTGAAAGTTGTAAATCTCTAATGAGATCGTTCAATTCGGCTTGGTTGATCAAATGTGGGGTTTTTTCTTCAAGGGAAAAATCCGCTGAATCGCTATCAGGAGATTTAAATGACACGTCACTTTCATTGTCATCCTCAAGGCTATTTTGGCTCGTGCTACTACAACCAAAGAGGCAAACTGGATATGGAAGATCTTTAGAATGCAATATTGGCTTAGTAACAGATTTTACATCGGCATACACAATACCTGACTTAGTTTTCCTACTAAAACCCCCGAAGTCTTCGTAACACAAAAGTAACAGTAATTATCGTGATTACTTGGTTCCCTCGACAACATTGGTGTATCAAATTTTTTTTTTTTTTTTTATTATTATTAATTTACAATCTATCAATAAGACAATAAGTAAGTTAGTTGAAAGTTCATTATATAACAGAAATAGCTGTACTCCAGTGAGAACAGCTATTATATTCAAAATTCTATAATTAAGAGTTTATTTACAATATATACAAAATTTAATCTCTAAAAGGTAAATCTAACACATGATTTCTTTTGAGTCTTCGAGTTGTATCGCTATTATCTAGTAGGCCTATTGCCACAACATTTAAATGATCATGTAGTCTCTCAACATACCTTGTGCTCATTCTACGTATTTCATCTTTAATGTATGGAATATTTAAATCTTTGTGAATTTGGTCATTAGCCACAAACCAGGGGGCATCAACAATAAGTCTAAGCGTTTTGGACTGATATCGTTGAAGAATTTCAATATTTGATTGGCTTGCAGTTCCCCATAATTGGATAGCATATGTCCACACAGGCTTTAAAATAGCCTTGTAAAGCCGAACTTTGTTCTCCAAACTAAGCTGCGATTTTCTCCCAAGCAGCCAATATATTTTTTTTGTTTTTAATATGACTTTTCCAAGTTACTCTCCGATTTATATCGAGTCCAAGATAATTTGCGGAGCCACTATGAGGAATTTGTGAATTATTTAAAAATACTGACGGACAATCTCCTCTTCTCAGAGCAAATGTGACATGTTTCGACTTCTCAGTATTAACCTTTATTTTCCATTTCTTAAGCCATCGCTCTATTTCAACTATTTCATTTTGAATATCTTGAGCTACTTCTGCCGCAGTCTATGTAATTATGTGTATGCAATTATAGCTGTATCATCAGCATAAGTGGCTACTTGAACATCACTGACAACAGGAAGATCGGCAGTGAATATTGTGTAAAGGACAGGTCCCAGAACACTGCCCTGTGGAACACCAGCATGGATACTATATAGTTTCGATGTTTTTCCTTCCATTTGAACATAAAAGTGTCGATTGCTTAGATACGATATCAATAAGAGGAAAAATGGAGCAGGAAGCAGTTTTGTCATTTTATATAACATGCCTGGATGCCACACTCGGTCAAATGCTTGTTGTATATTAAGAAATACTGCCGCAGAATACAGTTTCTTCTCGAATCCACTTGTAATTATATCCACTATACGATGACATTGCTCTGGAGTCCCATGACCTCTCCTAAACCGAAACTGATGTTCCGGTATTATATTGTATTCATCCAAAATTGGTAACAATCTACTCATAAGTATTCTTTCGAATACTTTGGAGAATGTCACCAGCAAGCTAATAGGACGGCGGGACGAAAGAATATTTTCAGGCTTCTTTGGTTTTGGAATCATTATCACCTCCGCACATTTCCATTGTGTAGGAAAGTGATCCAGCCTCAAAATCGCATTGTAAATTAGTGCTAAAAATTGAATACACTTTTGAGAGAGCATTTTCGTAACTCTTCCGTCTATTTTATCATAGCCTGGTGACCTTTTTTGATTCAGTTTTGCGAATTCTTCTTTGATTTCAGACACAGTAATTCTACGAATTGGCATGCACATTTGACAAGGTATATCCAGAAACTCTATTATTTCAGTATCTTCAGGTGCAATATTTGTTGTGCAAATGCCTCAACCTTAGCTTTGGCGGTTTTACACCATTCTCCATTATGATTACGTTTAGCAACATTCCGTTTTGCAGGTCGTTTTAAATATTTGGTAGCTCTCCAAAGGCTGTATTCATAGTCTTTCGTGTTAGGATCCAGACTTTTGAAAAACTCTGCAGTTGCTTCATTTCTTATTTCGTGCAAGCGTTTTTTAAGTTGGAATGATGCTGTACTGTACCTAGTTTTATCTGCTGGACATCTACTGGTTTGCCTATTTTTCTGAAGCTTTCGCTTATTATTTATAAGGTTCCTAAGCTCAGCTGATATAAAAACAGTATTCGCTATAGAACTTTTGGCTGGTGCAGTACACAACAGACCTGCTTCATGTATAATGTTTGTAAATGATTCCACAGCCGTATCCACTTCTTAACCAGTTTTGAGAGATATATTAGTATTTAGTTTCGCATCTATCCAATCTTTAAATGCTAAAATATCGGTCCTAGATGTGACAATTTTATATTTATTTGAGAGTGCTGGAAGAGCAGTGCCATATGTAATTATAATTGGCGAATGGTCTGAACTGAGGTCGTAGTTGTCCGAAATTTCCAGATGATGCCGTGGTATTCCAAAATAAACTGCAAAATCCAAAAGATCCGGTATTTTGCGGGGGTCTGATGGCCAATACGTTGGTTTTCCCGTAGACAGTGTTGAAAAATTATTGGTATTTATGAATTTATGTAGCTCCTTTCCTTTGGGATTTGCTAACCTTGTTCCCCACCAAGGGTGCTTGGCATTATAATCTCCACCAACAATAAATTTACAACCAAGTTTTTTGAAAAAGTTACAGTAATCTTGTTCTTTAAAACAAAGTCGTGGTGGAAAATACACTGCGCAAACTATAATATCAAATGACATGCATTCAACATTAATGCAAGCAGCCTGTATAGAATTTTCTTTAACTATTTCCATGATATTATATTTAAGCCATCTTTTAATTAATATTGCAGAGCCGCCATGAGCTCTAGGTTAGATCATATCCATGAATTTTAAAGTGTGTCCTGTTGGTAAAATGAGTTGCTGATACCAAGAGGATATCAATGTAATTAGATTTAAGGAAAAGTTTTACTTCTTCTGTGTGGTTGGAAAGCCAGTTTGCATTCCACATAGCAATTTGAAGATCTACTTGCATATTTTTGATATTAACAGAGATATCATGTTGAGGAGGTTGTTTGTTAATTCAAACTGTTTGGCTAATAAACCTTCGATTCTTTGGAAAGGGTCTTCGTCATTTGAACTTCTGTTTTCTCGTTTCATTTGGTGTACCAAATGAAAGGTGTTCGTTTTCGCCGGATGACCATTGCAGTAAACTGATTCTATAGCTCTCACAAAACACATGGGGAACCCAGTTTTGTTCTTGGTTAGCCACAGAAAATCCGAAATAATGAAGATATGTACTTTTCAACGATTCTACTACTTTTCTTTTTTATAAATATAAAATGTCTACAAACATAACAAAAGCGATCACAACTTTGTTTACACTTTGCACTCGACATAATTGAGTTAAACAATAAATATCATCTATATGTGTGTACGCTGTAGATTTCTTACTGTACCCCATTTTCCCAATACTGACCCTCTCTTGGTAGTGGCCAATATGGTCTACCGAAGGCTTATGACTTACCCGATGTCTTGATCCGGATGTGGACCTGTTGGTCTGCGAACGTGTGGCTTCGCTTGAGCGTATGTGTGGTGATATTTCGATGCGCTGCTCCGTACCAATGGTCACTTTCGCTGGTCGGACCGATAATTTCGGACACTGCAACTCCGGACGACTCTCAATTTGCTCTTCGGAAGGAAGGGGCGTTTTCAATCTTGGCCCTACGACGATCCTTACGAGTAAATGTACAGGTGGGGTTTGGGGTGGTACAATCTGGGATTTTCTCTTTTTCCCAGTCGCGGTCATTGGCTTCCCAGACTCGCGTCGTGAATACGTTTTGCTGTGTGAGCTACTCCTAATGTGTTCCAGAGCCAACTCTCGGAGCCAACTCTGCAACGTTCCTTCCTCATGCTCTCCGTCGTGTATGAAGCCAGTGCATCGTTTTCGCAAAACTGCAACCGTGCCGGTGCAGTCCAATCCAAACTCCTTTGAACACTCTGTGTTTATCTCTCGTCTTGCGTCTGATACGACTGAAGATAATATAATACTCCAAGCGTGTCTGCTTCACTAGACACATAGTGTACTAAAATTCGGAATACTTAGCTGTTTAGAACAGATGTACGGTTTTTATTGTTCCTGCAGCCATGTCCCTGCTCGAGCGCCACAGTAACGACGTCACAGGCTGGGGTGAGATTAGTGGGTGTCCAAAGTTCGTCGCGACAGAAATTTATATTGAACTAGTTAGTACCTGGCGCGTTACTGCCCTTCTCCCAGCCCTACTTCTTCATTTCACCATTCTTCCTGCTGACCCCTCGTGCAATAAAATAGTTCATACAAAAATACTAAACGATATTGCAATTATTTGTTGCTGAAATTTGGTACTCAAATAAAAAAAAAAATTATGAAATTCGTTTTAAATTGTAAGAAATTTGAACTTTCATCAGCTGTGATTCAGACATTTTGGAATTGGACATCG
This sequence comes from Leucophenga montana, assembly GCA_035044765.1. Taxonomy (NCBI): domain Eukaryota; kingdom Metazoa; phylum Arthropoda; class Insecta; order Diptera; family Drosophilidae; genus Leucophenga; species Leucophenga montana. The sequence goes on from JAWNNQ010001609.1 coordinate 348,283, forward strand.
TTATACAGGTAACTTTATCATTGCTCATTTCACTGGACGCTGGTTTACTTAGAATCATATATCGAAAAGCACAAATATACCGTTATCTAAGTGAATGACCCGTATTCACGGCACCCAAATTACTCTAAACAAGAAAGAACAATGGAGTTGAGTTTGCTCGACTTCGAAATACCGTGTTCCTTAATTTAAGGCTCCTTATATAAAGCATAGATTATATACTTTAGTAGTCGGATCTCGACATATGCAGGATATTTTATTGGAATTTTTTTTTATTATTATTATTTTTTTTTTATTTCATTATTTATCGTATAACACATTGAACCTAATAATATACAAATAAATAATGTCTTAAATAATGTACCTAATTTTAAACAGTCAACAAGCAGTTTCTCGTGGACAGATTCATAAGGAGTATACCTCAAAATAAAATACGTCAAGTTTTTATTATTTATGTAACTGTAGCTAAGTCACTGGGTTTGAACCTTTTTAGAAGTCGTCGAAGACCTTCATTTCGCATTAGAGATGATGTTTCTGAGTTGATACGATGATCAACTAATTATTTGTACGCCTGGGCACAGTTTCTTATTTTGGCTGCAACCTTATTCACAGCTAGGTTATGTTGAAGGTCGTTATTGCGGATGTACCATGGGGCATCAACAATGCTCCTTAGTATCATATTTTGGAATCTTTGTAGCATACAAATGTTGTTATTTGATGTAAAACCCCATAGCTGAGCACTATACGTTCAGATTAGCTACATAATTTGTTTATATATAATTAGTTTGTTATAGATTGATAGAGGGGTGAGCGTCTGCTAACCAACCATTTCATCGATCTATATAATATACCCATTTCGTCGCGTTTTTTCTTGTCATGCTCAGTCCATAGCCAGATATTTTGATTAGTTTGAGTGTGGTATTTCAAATACCGTATATATACAGTGGGAGATAGCGAATATCTTTGTTTGTAAACACAATGTGAGTTGATTTTGCGTTATTCAGCTTGATTCTTCAAATTCGGGTCCAAATAAAGATTTGGTCGATGACATTTAGTAGTCTTTGCGTTGCTTCTACTTCCGAATTTCATACTGCAGCGAAAATGGTAACTGCTGTTCCATCCACGCGGCCCCAAAATACTACCTTCAGGAACACCAGTTTGTATGGGACATAGCTCCAAATATGCAGTACCCTGCTTTATTCTAAAATATCGCTCAGTGAAATAAGATTCTATTATACCGGCATATTCGCTTGGTAAAATCGTTTTGATTTGCATCCCAGACTTTTTGCCAGAAACCCTGTTGATCACATATTTGGGTTTTCTAATCGATTATATGAGTAATACGATGCAGCTGTTCGATTGTGGAGTGGCGAGCTCTAAATCCAAATTGATGTTGCATGTTTTTTTTTTTTTGGATAATTGGTATGATTTTCCTTTGAAACACATTTGCGGGCACTTTGATATTACAGGTAAGAATGAAATAGGTTTGTTTTACTGCCATGATAACATCTGAAAATTTCCATATTTGTGGTACATAGCCAAACTTGAATGCAGCGTTGATAATACATGTCAACTGAATTATGCATTTTAGAGACAAAAAGCTCTGTCGTTACAAGCTCGAAGTCTGGAGCTATTTTGGCTTTGCGCATTTGCGTATTAATTACTTCAATTACGTCCAGTTCTGTTATTTGTAGTATTTTTTCACATGTTGGACAATGGGATGTACCATTTTGTATTGCGACTTGACTTACACTATCTGCGACTGTTACTTAAACCACGCCCATACGTAATTGCAAGTATATAGTAATTGGGTGTTCTGGTGCAATGGAAAACGGTGGCTCAGTGATGGCCCGGACGATAACTCGACGTTTTTATGTTAATGTTTTTGAAGAGGATCGACAATTTTATGTTATTTTTTTTTTTTCTTTTGATGCAGGTTTTGGTGGTGGAAGGGTTTTATGTTACATCTGCAAATAATGTGATCGTTGATTTAATTGTACATATCTAATTAGTCTTCATCCCGATTCTAATTGCATAGTCAAGTATAATAAAGGATCGTTTAATTAGATGATGAGATTAGCTAATCGTACGATGTCGGTCGAGTAACTTGTGAGTGTTTGGCAGATCTATTAAGATCTTTGATTGTGCAAGGCTAATTTCGGTGGTGCAAGACAGTTTTTTTTTTTTGTGATGCATATTTTTTAGGAGTTTTTTTTTTAATGGAGCACATGTTTTGAACTTGGTTAAGTCAACCATTTTTGGTGCTCGTATTTTGAAGTGGACTATGTCATCCATTTGGATTGGAAGTGGTGTAGACTAGGAGTACAATTAGTTATTTGTTGCAAGGCATTGCAATTTTTTGAATTTGATGTTTTATACATTTTTGTTCTTAAGTTGTCTTTGCAACTTTTTATAAAATTAGTTTTTATATGTTGTTTCGTTTTAATTTTTATTGAAACAAGCGATCACTGTGAAACTACCCCAAGCCAGCCTTTTGCTTAGTGAAAGTATTAATTGCATATGTAAACTCATAAAATCATAAGGTGAAATCTGGTTTATGTGCTAGTTTAAAGTATTTTCTTCGTAACTGTGTCTTAGGATTTAAACATTTGGCACATTTTATTGATTAATCTAAATTGAGAAAAATGTGTATTTATTTGCTGAAAACCGACCAGGTCGGTTTACGCAACAACAACGAATGACAGCGTTGCCAACACAACAACTCTGCTTAGCACAAAACTCGTCTGTACACTAAAAACTGTTTTCTATGCAATCTCGGAGATTTCTGTGACACCTACGAAGTTTCTCTGTGAAATTCAAATGTTCTACAATTAAAACTACATCTACATACATATATACAAAAACTCTACTATGTACAACTCTAGTAGTTTGTACTAAAAATACTTCTCTATATTTAATTTAATTATTAGTAATGTTAAGTAAGCTTAACGTCTTTAAATGAAATTTCACCATATTTTTTTAAATCATACCATCATTTACTTCTATTCTTGCTTTTTGTATCTATTGGAGTTGAAACGGACTTTTGATCAGGTATACATTCTTAATTCCTTAATTCGAAATAGGAAGTAGGTTAGTATTTAGAGTGTGGTTTTTTTTATTGTTGTCACTCTTTTTTGTGTACATGTGAAAAGTGAAGTTGTGGGTTAGCTCAGCTTTTCCAGAGTCACATAAATTCACATAAATTTGTATTTGCAGACCATGAGGAATGGAAAAACTTTATTTTTCTTCTATATTTATTTTCTTTTTTATTTATGTTGATAGTCCTTTTGTTTTATTTGTTGATTTCTTCGTTGTACTCGTCTCTACTCTCTCTGCTGGTGCCTTGTCGTTGATTGTTTTGTTTACGGTTTCCGTCTCCTTGGTCCAGCACTATTACACTCGAATATACCTTGATAGACCTGCGTTCCAACCAAGTCTCAGCTTTTGATGTCGTTTGCATCACCGCTAACAAGTAACCAGCAGTAATGCATTTTGTGTACCTTAACCACAAGCACTTCACTTGGTACTCAATATCCTCGTGACAGTATGAGCCGTATTCCTCTGTTACATTCACGATCACATTGACTTCACTAGTATTGGAACAGCTGTGGCAACATCAGTTGTTTTGTGAGCATTAAATTTAACGGAAATTTCATTCGCTCACAAAGTGATAATAATATCATTTAAGAAAGCTACAACGAAATATGGAAAACCAGTTCTCTCGAAATTGTAAACGTTAGAGAGAAAGAGAAAGTATGAAATTCTGTTATTTTGCTGCGTTCTAGTGACACATGCAAACTGCAATACTACGTAGTAACACGATGTAGTAGTCGAAACTAATGTCGTTTTGGGTCGTTTTGGGTCGTTTTGGAATACCGACCCAAATCCAACAAAAGTTGTTCGTGGAAGAAGCACAGCAAAGCGAATGACCGCCTGTTTCTTCGGCCGAATGGGTCATGTGGCCACTGTTCCGCTTGTGCAAAGTAGGACGGTCAATTCTGAGTGGCACACGACTATTTGTTTGCCGGAAGTCTTCGGTGAAATAAAACCAATCGCCAGAGACGAAACATTCTCCATCATGATAATGCGAGCTCTCACACATCTCGTCAGACAAGTGCATTTTTGAGCAGTCAAAACATCGAATTAATGACTCAACCTCCGTACAGTCCAGACTTCTTCTTGTTCCCGAGTATCAAAGGTAAACTGCGTGGTCAACGATTTACGAGCGCCGAAGAAGCAGTTGAAGCGTTCAAAAACCCTGTTTTGGAGATGTCTCAAGAGGAATGGAAAAAATGCTATGACAAACGGTTCGAACGAATGCAAAAGTGTATTGATCATCAAGGGGGATATTTTGAAAAACAATAAAGCCATTTTTATTTAAAAATGTTTGTTATTATTTGCTATTCCCGAAATATAAATAGTACCCCTCGTAAACAGGTTAAAACACTATTTAACTAATAGCATCACTATTGTATTAACATATGATCTTTATTTAGTAGGTGCGCTTTAATTTAAAGCCGGAAGATCACATCGCGCTTGATTGGAACTACATTTACAGCTAGTCACGATCCACCAATTCGGATAGAGCAACACTATT